>CM071959.1:13497500-13875000 GCA_036784905.1 Acrossocheilus fasciatus | reverse complement strand
GGAGTTGTCTGGATTACTTATTGTTATGATGTTTTTATCAGCTGTTTGGACTCTCATTCTGACGGCACCCATTCACAGCACAGGATCCATTGATGAGCAAGTGATAATGCTTGATTTCTCCAAACCTGTTCCAATGAAGAAACAAATTCATCTACATCCTGGATGGCCTGAGGGTGTGTAAATTCTTAGCACATTTTCATTTTCAGCTTAACTATTACATCAAAAACTGTCCCCTCTTTGCACCCTGCTGAATAAAATAGACACCATCACAAAATTTGCAATGGTTTTACTGGTTATAATAGGACTTATATTGGTTTTAACTGTAACGGACCCTGTGGGTCTCTGCTGGTTACTGGTCACCTTCTATTGGTGGCTTGTTAAAACCAATAAATCTTAATAGCCTAGAATATGTCCCAAAAAAAAGTGGTTAAAAGTTGATGGTTTATAATGTTTGTAGTGGAAACCATTAGAATTTTCTGTGATGGTTCTATTGTTTCAGGGCATAATTACAGTTTTATTTATTATTTTTTTTTTATTTTGAAGCATGTATGTACACTAAAACTGAATATCGAAACCAAACCTACCACAATAAACATTTACTGTAGTAAAAAAGTATGACAACTTTCCCGGGTTTCCCTTATTTACATGTACGAACATGGCCACCACAAAAATACACGCATATGCTGTACTGAAGGCTGTGTGGGTTCATATCGAAAAAAAAAAAACATGGTATTACCGATTAATATTCCTCAATATGTCATCACGAATGTGTATTTTACCGTGTGTGACCGTTCAGGTCTTCTCTCTCTTTCTCTCTCGGCATTCCGTCCCACGCGCTGAGCGCCGCCCACGCGAGGATTTGCGTCAAGCCGGCGCGTGGGAGTGAGAGTGCAATGCAGCTTACATCGGAATATCCCCGCACAAGAGTGAGAGAGAGAGACAGTGCGAAAGAGAGACAGCACCGATGATGAGCCTTCAACGCACTTTCTCTCTTTCGCGAGAGGCGGAGCGCTGCCTCGAGACAGCGGCCAGCACCGGGAGCAGTCGCGCGCACCAGCTGCGAAAGAGAGGTAAACCCGAGGACTAATACAAGCATTTCATACATACACATTCAGATGGGGAGGATAGAGAATCAAAGCATGCTGATTTGAGCTAGGTGGGTATATCCGAGTTAGTTGCATGCATTAATCTCGTAGAGATTCCCAGGTGCATGTGAAGCAATAGTTTTGAGATCTTCTCAGGTGAGTTTGCAAGGGAACCTGTTCATGTTTTTGTGGAGAATAGTGTAATTCACAGCTGTGTTTGCAACTATTCGTAATTGCATTTAAATGTGGTGTGGTGGTGGAAGATCTGGTCAATGGGTTTGAACGCTTTACCTATGTGCACTTGAGCAAGGCACTCAAACCCTGGTTGTGCCAAGTGGATAGTACCAGTAAGCTGTAATAACTTGAAATTAAGTCACTTGGCATGAAAACATCTGCTAAATAGGTGCATAAAAGGAAAGTGTAAAAGTTTTTCAATGTTAAAGCAATTCAAATGCAGATGTAAACATCTTTTCACTGCTTGTTACTAACATCAGAAGATAGATTGGTCATTCTTTTACAGTTAGCATCATTCATTTCCAGTTGAGAGTAGGACAGCGGCTGTGTTGAGTTCCAGTTCGTTGCGGATGATTCTCATATTCAGTTTGAACTTCAAATGTTTTGAAAGTTTGCAACTTTTGTGACTAAACTTTATGTAACTGGATATGATGTATAGACCTTAATCGGGGCTGACTGAATTTTACATGGTTGAAAACTGTGTGCCGGTACTAGATCGTGTAATTTTCACAACTTCCAAAATGTTTTTTTTAAGAGCTTATGTATACTGAAAGTTTTCTTGGAAAGACGTTTCATCAGCTAATCAAATGTCATATTGTTAAACAAAAGCGCAATCTGTTGAACACTGTACTTCTGTTCCTCACAGCCTTGTTTTCATTCTTGTCAAAAATGAAATATGGCACTACCCTGACTAAGCATTATACCAGTTAAAACTATGTGCGCCGAGTCAGAATTATCAATCATTTTTTCTAATTTTATCTTTGTTCATTTTCAATTTTGTTGTTATACACTGTATTCTTGGGCAGTGCATATTATGTTCCCTCCAAAAGTTTTGATGATCATTTTTCTATTATGAATAGCTTAATAATTATACATCACATACTCTTAAAAATAAAGGTTCCAGAAGGGTTTATTGCAGCGATGCCGTGACCTCTTAAAAATAAGGGTTCTTCACTGGGATCAGCGGTTTGACGATGAACCTTTAACATCCATGGAATCTTTCCATTGAACAAAATGTTCTTTATAGTGGAAAAGGTTCTTCGGATTATTAAAATGTCCTTTACACTAAGAAAAAAATGGTTCTTTTAGGTATTGTTTACTGAAAGGTTCTTTGTGGAACCTAAGATTCTTCTTCCATACTCTTAAAAATAAAGATTCTTTATTGGCATCAGTGGTTCCAAGAAGAACATTAAACATCTATGAAACCTTAGGATTCAACTGAAGGTTCTTCATAGTAGAGACAGGTTCTTTAGAGAACTAAAGTGTTCTTCACACACAAATGAAATGGTTCTTTTAAGAGAGGTTCTTTGCGGAACCAAAATGTTTCTTCTGTGACGTTGCTGTAAAAACACCTATTTGGAACCTTGATTTTTAAGAGTGTATAGTAAAAGTACATTGCAGCTGGGACTAACTGTGACAGTCATAATGTGAGTTCACAGACCCGTCCAGGTAAATAAATAACATTGGCGAGCATTGTTTCATGGTGACTTGCAACGTTTTCTTGAAATGACAATGCTTTGTTTTGCTCTGTGTTTGCATGTGTAGCCATGTCAGTGCTGCTGCCACGTTCCTTGGGCGAGCTGCAACTGTACCGGATCCTGCAGAAGGCCAACTTGCTCTGCTACTATGAAGCATTCATCCAGCAGGGCGGCGACGATGTGCAGCAGCTCTGTGAGGCTGGCGAGGAAGAGTTCCTCGAGATCATGGCCCTTGTCGGAATGGCGACCAAACCTCTTCACGTTCGAAGACTCCAGAAGGCTTTACGCGATTGGGTCACCAACCCTTCCATCTTCAACCAACCGTTGACATCTCTTCCCGTTTGCAGTATACCAGTGTATAAGCTACCCGAAAGTTCCCACAGCAACGGGCAACAGAACCAGCTTGCGGTTCCCAGAGCATTATTATCCACAAGCCCCAGTCCTGGAAGAATGGATCTCAGCAGGGACGGGACTCCAGGGTGCTCCCCGCTGCAAGGGGCTAGCGAGAGTCGTTTTTGGGGAAGTGAGAGCGAGCACAGCCTATCTCCATCTGGAGCGTGTTCCCCATGTTCACCCCACGACACTCTCGACGCTCTTGATTCTGCTGCTGTCCAGTGCGTGATTGAGTGCGTAGAGCGACTAGCCCAAACGTTGCCCAAGAATGACCCCACGGACGTCAAAGAACATATCCGCGCCAATAAGAAGCTCAGCAAGATGATCGGCCATATTTGCGAGATGAGCGAAGACAATCCACAGAAGGAGGTGGAGATTCGGAAATACAGTGCCATCTATGGACGGTTTGATTCCAAGAGGCGTGATGGCCGGCAGCTTACGATGCACGAGGTTGGTTCGAATGCTAAGATATTGAAATTGTTGATTGTGCGGATTGACAGAAATTGTTGTTCCATACATTCTTAAAAATAAAGGTTCTATTGGGATCTGTGGTTCTATGAAGAATTTTAGCATCCATAGAACATTTCCATTCTACAAAAAGTTCTTCATAGTAAGTAAAATGTATAAACCCTTTTGTTTATTGTGTAGCTAACGGTCAATGAAGCATCCGCTCAGCTGTGCATGAAAGATCTATCGCTGCTGACCCGAAGAGATGAACTTTTCTCGCTGGCCAGGCAGATTTCACGTGAAGTTACCTACAAATACACCCGCAGGAGCAACAGGTAAGATGCAATTCATCTCAACGTTTATAGAAAAAACAATTGTTAAAATAGTTGATTAACACATTCCTCTATTGACATATAATGGAGTATCTTGCTTTTGTTTAAATAGGGTATTTAAAATAACGTATTTTATATTGTGTGAGGGACGTTCTTGTTCTGAAGAGTGTTTTATTGGACTTAAGATGATTCATCAATATTTTTTTCTTTTTAAAATCAACTTTGTTGAGTATATTAGCATTCGCAAAGACAAACATTTATGAAAATGTTACAAAAAAATTTTTTTCATTTTGAGCTTTGCCACTTTTCATGGTCTTTATTTATTCATATAAGGATCATCTGTTTGTACAGTAAATGCCAGCTTTTTAGTACTTTCACTAGTTTTTGTTATTTAATTGAAAAGTTTTACCACAATGACTGTTCATGCTGTTTCAAAATAAGTGTAAAACTCAAAATGCATCTTCATTTTAGGTCCCACTGCGGTGATGAAGATGAACCGTCTCCCAAGAGGATCAAATCTGAAGTAAGTTCTGTAGATTCAGTTCATATTCATAAACCCAGCTGCGACAAATTGCTTTATTTGCATGAGAAGCCTCAGCTTTGCAATCATTTCGAGCTCCAGGTGGTTTCTCGGGACTTCTTTATTAGTTTTGCATTCCTGTCATGATATTTATTGCCAGCCGCCTTCCCATTGTGTCTGAATTAGCGCTGTGTTTGTGTGCACTCTCTCTGTTAATAATCTCAGGAGAGTAATTACTGTCATGATTCACTCCGAAATGTCGCGTTCACACAGCTTTTCCCATGAGCTACGGTCTGCGCCTCTGGGTGAACATCTAAAAGTAAATGATATCGTTGTTTGCGTCGCTCCGTAGGGCCTCTAAGTCAACAAAACCGTTGCAAAACAAAGCTCTCAAGACGTCAAATTAAAACTCTGTGATCAGTTTTAGCTGGCTTTAAAAAGCTTGTTTTTAACGGAAGTTGTTTTTGTGGGGTTCTCTGGATAAAGAAAAGCTTAGTACACAAACGCGCAATCATTCATCCGCACAGGCGGAGAAGTACACAGTGGACTGAAACACATAATTGACATCATCCTGTGGGTGCTTACTGAATTACCCACGCATGGCTGTGGCTGTCTCTGCCTGAGTCTAACGTCATACGTGGACACACAAGCTCACACATACACACACACACACACACACACACACACACACACACACATACATATGACGACCTAAGAGGAAAATGTGGAGGTTGTCAAGGGGCGACACGAAGTGTAAATTCGGTCAAAGGTGACAACGGCTGATCTGTTAGAATAACAACAAATATACTGATTAGAAACAAACAAGAACATTGAAATGGCAAAGAAAGTATGTTTATGTAAAACACTTTTACATATACAAAAAGTAGCTAAAATTATTCTAATACTAAGCTTAAATGTAAAAAACAAACAAAAAAACTATATTTAAGCTTAAGCTTCACTATGACTATATATTTTTAAGTGGTTTTATTGTTTAAAAAGGGTTTTATAAATAATTTACATAAAAATGTATCATTCTTTTTAATTTTATGCATATATGACCTATAAAGTAATTATTGTTTTAATACTTTGTTATTTATGGTTTTGATTTAATTGATTTAAATGGTTTAAAATGGTTTCATGAACAAATACAAAAATTGTTCTTCAGGATTTCATGCATCCAAATAAAAATACTGTAAGTATTGGTTTAAAATGAAATTTAAATTCAAAACTAAAATACTATATTTATTTAGCGTTATTGGATCTTTTACGTTTTAGGAACAATTTACACAAAAAATGTTCTTTAGGATTTTATGCATTCAAAACTCAAAAGATAAATATTATTTGAATAATAAATTTAAATGTAAAAATAAAATACTATATATTCTTTAGCTTTATTATAACTCTTATATTTCAGATAATATTTGAGCTGTATGTATTCATACAACTACGTT
Source organism: Acrossocheilus fasciatus (assembly GCA_036784905.1). NCBI lineage: Eukaryota > Metazoa > Chordata > Actinopteri > Cypriniformes > Cyprinidae > Acrossocheilus > Acrossocheilus fasciatus. The sequence continues at coordinate 13,869,060 of CM071959.1, read as the reverse complement.
ATTGCATTATGCAAGGAACAATTTACCAAGCATTCACCCTTTGCTTGCGTAATTTGTGTTTTTCTGGGTTGGGGGGAAATGATTATCAACTAAATAATTCATATTTTTGTTATAAAAATATGGTGGTGGGGGGAGTAAATGCTACAAAAGTGTAAAATATGATTATTTGGATGGTTCATCTTGCCAGCAGCATGACTTACCTCCTTAGGCAGTGTGGACTACAGATGTGATGACTCAGTTTGTGCTAACAGCTTTCTCCATTTGTGCAAATGTCATGGTTGCACCAGAGATGCAAATAAATGAAGCCATCATGGAGATATAAAACACTCTCACTTCTGTCTCAGCTAATTTTATTGAAAGTTTTCCATGAGCTCATCCCTTTCTTTAACTTTTTCTCTCCTTCTCTTAGGATGGCGTGTACGATTTACAGGAGGCTCTTCACGTTCTTCATACGCGTCAAGAAACGGTGAGAGAACAGCTCGCAATCGCCAAATCTAAAGGAGAGGAGACAGTCAGACATAGTCTACAGGTAGTCTGTGTTAAGTTGATGTATCATAAAATATAGTTTGAACGTTGTTTTATTCTTGGAACAGAAAAACTGAATTATTATTTCAAACTTGTTTAAACTTCATTTTAATATTTTTTTAAACAATGTTTGCGTCAACGTTGCTTGTTTGGAATTTGAAGATTTGTTTGAAAGTTAGTTTTCAAGTTTTTGAACTTTGTTTTAACATTTGAAAATGTTTGTTTCTTATTTTTAAAAGACTTTTGTATGATGTTTCAAATTGCTTTGAAACTTTAAAACTTGTTTGAACTTCTTTCAATGTTCCTTAAACAATGTTGTTTAAAATGTTTGTATGGAAACGATGTTTGTTTGAATTTTACGTTTCGTTTGAAAGTTAATTTCAAACTTGTTTGAAAATCGGTTTAAATTAAAAAAAAACATTTCAACAAACATTTTCAAACAACATTAAAATAAAAATCTCATTAGTCTAAGCAATGTTGAAACAAACATTGTTTATAAGAACAAAGTTTGAAATAAACTTTCAAAGTTCTTTGAAACATTTCAACAAAATTATTTTGATAACTTTGAAAAATAACTTTGAAACCTTTTTAAAAGGAGCTTTGAAAGTTTATTTCAAAACTGTTTGAATTTCATTTTTTAAAGTGTTTAAAATGTTTGTTTTAAAGTACGTTTGGAAACAATGTTCAAACTTTGTTCAAAACATTCTTTTGAATAAATGTTTGAAATGCCCTTTTGAACATCTGTTTCACAGTTGTTTTAAAATGTTTGATTTTGAAAACCTTGTTGTGAACATTTTTCACATTCAGGTACAGCTGGACACTCTGTTGGCCAAGCAGGTGGAGCTCTTGCGTGACGCTGCCGTCCAAGAGAGACTAAAATCGTTGGACTGGCGGATTCCAACAGCGGCACTGAAATACCTCGCGCCCACTGCTCAACACTGTAACAGCGGCCTCTCACATCTCTCTGGTACATTTCTCCTCTTCTCCTTCGTTACTTACTGCTACTTTGCATTTGTTCCAAGTGTTCGTATCAGTAGTTGAGCTTACACAACTTTCTATTCTTAAATACAGGCGAGAGACCCCTAAACTTGCGCCTGACAGATGTGCCGCTGGGTAGGCAATTAGCCAATGAGCTCAAACGACATAACAAACAGAACGCAGAGGAACGACACCATAACCAACAGACGTCCGAAGAGAGAATGGCGGCGGCCACAGGTTAGTGCTCACAACCAGACCATGAAAGATTCTTCACAACTTTTAAGTTGGCGATTACTGAAGCTATAAAAGAAAAATAACACATAATAAATGTAAATAATAAACTTTGTGTACACTTTGAAAAAACAAACATTCTATAAAGTGTTCTTCTGCCCTGATGGTTCTCAAAGAATATTTAATTCACTAGTTCTTTAAAAAAAAACATTCTTTGAAGAACCCAGAATGTGAAGAACCTTTAATATAACATTAAGAACTTAAAGCTTTGTTCCAAAACCTAGTTTGAAAGAAATTAGCACTTTTAATCTTCAAAGATTTAAAAAAATAAATTTTACGTTGTGACCAAAGATTTCTGTTTCTAGTAAATGTTGTTCTTATAAACTTTCTACTCATCAGAAAATCCTAAAAAATGCATTGTGGTTTCCACAAAAAATATTAAGCAGCAGAACTGTTTTCAACACTGATAATTGTAAGAAATATTTCTTAAAAACTAAATCAGCGTATTACAATTTTTTTCCGAAGGAAAGCTCGCACATGAACATAATCTAAAAATTTTGATTTTTTACTGCACAATTTGACAATCATTAATGAATGTATTTCGATACTGTTTTCCTCTCAATATTACATCACTACTATAGATGCTTGTATAAATATTTTATTATTATTCAATTATGTATGTGTTCACATGTCCGTCGCCGCATCACAAGGCATCTGAATATATAAAGATAAAGCACATATTCTACTTCAGTCTAGTTTTACCCTAGTCGAGATGCATTCTGGGATTGCCACACCATCCATAAAATACATGTAGTTCTGCCTTCAAATTTGGCCAAAACGTGGTATCTCTGAAGGCAGCGTAACGCTGCCGCCTACCTTTTGGAACAACCTTCAAATGCTGTCTAGGTAGAGCGTTAATCTTTAAAGAGCCAGTGAAGAAACGCTGTACAGATTAAAATGGCTCTTGTTGGACCCTGTTTTTGCATGCTTGTTGTAGCCTGGATTGGCACAGGTTTATCTCAGTATCATCCTGGCACATTGACACCTACACCGCTCCATTAAACCCTGATGTGTCAACGTAATGCGCGCATCAGCAAGGCTTCAGAGAACTTTTTGTAATATATGCAATCTCTTGCATGCAAATGTCCTCGATGAAGGTAGCACTTTCTCTCTGAAACTCCTACCTGCCTGTGCAAGCTGCGTTAGCGCACTGCGAGTAGGTGAGGAAGGGGGTGAGGCTTTACTCGTCTTTTTGACGTTTCGGGTTTTTTCTTCCGCCCCAATGTGGGCAGAGCCTGATGTCAATCAGTGTCATTTACTGATCACACTGGTCTTTTGAACTGATTTGAATATCTGAAAAATACGTTTAATACCCTTAACTGTCAATTTGGTGACATAGATTTGAAACACTAAAAAGTACCATACTTGAGTTTGGCGTGAGCTCTTACGCTGTGTGTTTATTTACTGGAAATGGCTGAAATTTATTGAAAATTCCAGCATACTGAAACCGTTATGAGAATTGAGACAGTTGAAAATGATTTTTTTGTCCTGCATCATTTGCACTTTTACTCTTTTTTTTTTTTTTTTTTTTTTAATTGTTTTTAAAACCACACAATACACCAGAAACAGTGCACAAAAAAATAAAATTATTTTTATTCAAAAATTGCTAGTAAACATCACAAATAATTACAAAGAAACGGCAAGCAAAATGTTGAAATGAACATGACATTTTGAAGTAGAAAGACTGAAATGGTATTTGCATGTATTTACAATCAGGCCGTTCAAGATGTAGATGAGTTTGTTTCTTCATCAGAACAGATTTGGAGCATTATGTTACCTTTACATTACTTGTTCACCAGTGGATCCTCTGCAGTGAATGGGTGCCGTCATAATGAGAGTCCAAACAACTGATAAAAACACAATAATCCACACGTAATTCACACCAGTCCATCAATTAATGTCTTGAGAAGGGAAAAGGTCAGTGTTTATAAGAAACAAATCCATCATTAAGACGTTTTTGTCCAGTGAAATAGTCAATTTGTTTGAATCGGGTGAAACGTGCACAGATCAAGTATCGTTTACAAACGAAAACAGTCAAAAATAGTTCTAAACAAACATGTCAGTGGATTTTGATGTGAGAGCACAACAGGGGATGGACCTTTTCACTGGAAAATGTGTTGTTATGGATAATGGAGTTTTTAGGTTAAAATGCCTTTATGATGGATTTGTTTCTTAAAACGCACAGCTCTTCACTAGATGTGAATTGATGGACTGGAGAGGTGTGGATTATTGTGATGTTTTTATCAGCTGTTTGGACTCTCATTCTGACGGCACCCATTCACTGCAATGGGTCCATTGCTGAGCAAGTGATGTGATTCAAGTGACGCTAAATTTCTCCAAATCTGTTCCAATTGAAGAAACAAACTCACTTATATCTTGGGATGGCCTGAGGGTGCTAAATATGTTATAACTGAAGTCTGAAGAAAAATTTGAAGAGTTTCGACATGATCAAATATGTATCTTGAATCTTGGTTCCACGCATTTCTTTATTGCCATTTAATCTTATGTTAAACAAGCTAACCAATACAAATTAAATTTAAAGGTGTTATAATATTTTATTTTTGTATTTCAGAAAATGGGTCTCAGAAGGAGCCTGGGCTTCTGGACAAGAAAACCATCAAATCAGAACCAGAGGACTCCAGATAACGTCGTCAGCCTCAAAGTGAAACCTGCGTTTTGTTTGCTCAGTGGATTTAGTACTGAAACTGTGTGGCCTTACGAACTGTAAATGCCTAGAGATCCATTTATTTAGATTTTTAATTTTTAAGAATTATTTTTATTTCTAATTTTAGAACAAAAAACATGAATGTCTTGTAGTCGTTGTACACAGAGAAACTGTCTAAGACTGTATCTGTGTATCTTTTTGTACATAATCTGTGTTTGTTTATTTGACTGCATGTTGAATTCGTAACTATTTTTATTTAAACTATTCGTTAATCAACAGAAACACTGGAGTTTCGTAGAGAACGGTTGTGTAGTCCTTAGATTAGTTGATAAGGTTAAATGATGACATTCATCTGTTCGTATCGGTTTGTCGTTGAGGATGAACTTAACGTAAAAGAGTACTGAATATGTAGAATTAGCTTTGCGTGTTTTTGCGATTGCGTCAGTTTAGATGTTAGTACTAGGGGAAAAAAACGTTTATTGTGTATTTGTTACCAGCTCTAGCCTTATTCTCAGAGTACAATATTGTGTATCTTGCTGTCGTTAAATGTTAACTGTTACATTGTGACTGTGATTTTTCTGAAAAAAGTTCGCAAACTTTTTTTTCATCAAATGTGGCCGTTTTGTTAGTTAGCTGTGCTAATCTGTCGTTCTGGTCTTTTCTATGCACATTTGTTGTGTGTTTCACTCTTTATCTTGTCTTTGTAAAATCGTTCTACAAATAAAACCAAACTGGAAAAAACATAGTTCATGAATTTTCTCTGTGATTTTTTTTTTTTTTTTTTTTTTTCCAGAAAAAGTTTGCAAACTTTTTTTCAAACTTGTTTTGTTAGTTATTGTCAGTTTTAGTTTTCTAAAAAATATGGAAACTTGAAGCCTGAAATGTCTAAAGAAGATGGGAAAAAAAAACGACATGAGAGGAGAAATCTTTTGTGTTCTCTCGCAAAACTTTTGCGTTCTTTCACACTACTTTTGGAAACTATATGGGAGGGAACTATATTTCAGTGCTTTTGGGAATGAAGCAAAGTCAAATGCAAAAGTTTTGCAAAAATAAACAAAAACAGCAAATAATAATAATAAATTGAATCCCCTAAATAATAAAATGATAAATTGTTGAACAATAATTAAATTATGTATAAAATATAACAAAATTTCCAAAACTCTTTATTATTAATTATAATTCTGTATTTAATATTTTACATCTATCTATCTATCTATCTATCTATCTATCTATCTATCTATCTATCTATCTATCTATCTGTTTTCTGATCTTAAATTATTGTTTTTAGCTGGTTTTTCGTTGGTTTTAACTGGTTTGAGCTGGTTTTTGTAGCTGTTTTTCACTAATTTAACTGTTTTTAGCTGGTTTTTAGTCTTATTTATTTATTTATTTATTTATTTTGTTAAATAAACTGGTTTTAGTTAGCTAGTTCATGCTAGCAACATGCTTAAACAGGCAAGCAACACATCAGCAATGTGCTAAATCATGCTACCAACATGTTAAATGCTTATCATGCCAGAAACATGCTAAATCATTAAAACTATTTCACACTGAAAACCTTCAAACTTCATGCTACTTCAAACTTATAATACAAAATAATACAGCAATAAACAAATGCAACAAATAATTTGAATATATTTACAATAAATGATCAAATATTGAACAATATTCAAAACATAAAATATAAAATAAATTATATTACTAATAATTCAATATCTAATATTTTACAGCATTTACAATACTTACATATTTTACAGCGAATAACTATTTTATCTAATAAAATATAAATAAATACAAAATAAGTATAAATATAGAAATATATTTTAATTTATATTTTAATAATAGTAATAATAATAATGACAATAATTCCAATAGGCATATTTATGTAATGGTTTTATTTATATATATATATATATATATATATATATATATATATATATATATATATATAATTGCAATGAAATAAAATTATAAACAGCAACATGCTGTCTATATATATATATATATATATATATATATATATATATATGCATACACACACTAACAAAGTACATCATATATATATATATATATATAGATAGATATATATATATAGATAAAACTTAACTGCCCATTTATCTTTGCCATTTAACTTTATATAAGCAAACAAACAACTTAAAACAGTTTATTTATAGAGGCGGCCTGAAAAAACACAGCTCTTAATCTGGAAGCAGCTCATAAAATCAAGCTGATCCAAGCAGCTTCCTGTTCTGTTTATGTCACACACATACGTTAATGCGCCCACGCTACACACACACACACACACACACACACTCTCTCTCTCTCTCTCTCTCTCTCTCTCTCTCTCACTCTCTTTTGTGCGCTCATCAGTCTCTTAGATCTAGAAGCCTACATGGGTGTTCCTCAGGAGAAACGTCACTGAGCACCTACAGAACCCGTGTGTGTGTGTGTGTGTGTGTGTGTGTGTGTGTGTGTGTGTGTGTGTGTGTGTGTGTGTGTGTGTGTGTGTGAGTGAGCGCTTAGATCACTGTGGTGACCCAGATGTGTGGGCGGTGCCTGAATGTGGGCGGAAACCTTTCGAACAGCTCTGCGGCTCACAGCAAACACTCTGTGATGCAGGCTTTTGTCTTGATGAAAGTGGGATAGAGTTAGATGCACTTATGCAGAGCTAGGCTTATTTTGGTTAAAGATTTGAGGTTAAAAAAGAGGAAGAAGAAAAAAGATATTAATAAAGGTTTCTTGAACCTTAATTTGGCTCGTCAAAGCAGGATTTCCCACGCCTCTCCTACATGATTGAGTTTAACCATGAGCATGTGTTTCCTGATATCTCACTCTGTAGATCTGGTCTCTGTGAGAAGATGGAGGAAACACTGGGTTTGTGAGAGTGGGTGAGTTAGAGAGCTGATTTATTCAAGATATAGGCCTACCATTTTTAAAATCCACTTGAATTGTCTTGTGCATAAAAATTACAATATAATATAATAAGAAATTAACAAAAACTAAAATAATCATTAAAATTATAATATTACACAAAATATATAATCCAATAAATAATAAAAAATTAACAATATTCAAATTATATATAAAATATAACAATCAACAAACACATTTTTAAATGTATTTTTTACAAAATGTATAAATATTTTTATTTATATATTAAAATATTTATAAATATTTTACACAAATATTTGTATTTTGATTTTAATATTGTATTAAATGTATTCTAAAATATTAAAATACTGTTCATTAAAATAAATTAAATTTACTTATAGGTGACTAATAGGTAAATATGTAAATTATAATCATATGTTGTAATTATTTTTTTATTTATTGTTTAATATTTAAATATGTTTAAAATCCTTTAAATGCTGGAAATTGTAAACTTAATCCTTCGTAATTATGGATTATAGCCTTTGGAACACGTATTGTTTATTTTCTGGTTACAAAATAAAAATAAAAATAGAAGAAAGAAAAATAAAAAGTCCAATTCTGTCACTTTCTTTATTGCCCACAAGGTGGCAAGATAGCCCAAGATATTAGTACACTTTCCTAAAAGAGAAAGATGCTAAAAATGTATTAGCCTACATACACACACACACACACACACACACACACACACACACACACACACACACACATATGTGTGTGTGTGTCCATAAAGAAAAGAACAAACCATTCATTATTTGATATCGCTAATCATTTGATAGATTTGCAAAAAAAAAAAAACACACACACACACCTCAGTTAGGACTCACTTTAAATGTGAATTATATAATTTAGAAGTAGATGTTGTGGATCAAGGCAGGTTTTCATAAGGGTTTCAAATCCACATTCAGTAATAACCCCTCTTTTGTCCCGCCACATTCTTCAGTCTGACGTCCAGCCCTTCAGTTTCAGAGCACGCGGAGGCATCCAGTGTTTGCATTAGCTATTATAATGTTCATAACAGCAGGTCAGTCATCCGGTGAGTACAGACTGAATCCACAGGTTCACTTCGCAGTCAATATCACGCTGAGAAACGTCTCTCTCTCTCAGACCAACAGTTATAATCAGCTAATAGCTAAAACTCCCCGCATTTGAAGGTCAGCGCGTCTATTAGCGTATTATTATTTCTGAACGCCACCATTTTTCTGTCATACGGGTCATTCCACCGAATGGGTGCCATGTCTGTTCCCAGGACATGATAGGTACAAACATGCATAAAAATGAACTATAAAATACATTTTATTATTAAGCAAAGTGTCCTGCACATTAATCTAACTGCAAATTTAAAATACATCATTTTAAAAATTAATAAAAACTACCTAAAACACTGAAAATACAGCATTTGTACATGTCCCCAGTGTCAAATGCTACATTTTAATGTGAAATATAATGTTTAAAATCCTTCAGAAATCATTTTATTTTGCATTTTTGTGTACCTCCATATCCCATCTGTGCTTTAAATACATTTATTTTAAAATAAATATATCATATTTTGGATAAAATACACATTTTAGTCATGTTCCCAGGTCTTCACTCAGTCCTGTTACCCTAACACACACACACACACACACACACACACACACACACACACACACACCCTAAAAAAAACTGGAAAAATTCCACAAGACACATTTTCAACATACACTTAGTTCAACAAGTTGAACTAATTTTATTGCTTGTGCTTAGGTGAGCAAAGATATTACATTAAGTCTGCACAAATATATTTTAAAAACATTAAACGAATGGCTATTTTCGAATCCAGTCAACATTCAGAATGCTAAATGTTGACTAATAAAAACAAATCCAGCCAACACTGAGATCATTCTGCACGTGCACGCCCAGCCAGATCCAAGGCACCAAACACCAGACCACTCCACTGCAACTACATACTGTGTGTACTTTCAAGACTAGGAGTTTATTGTTTTCATTCCAGGTAATATGTGTAAATGTTTAGAGTTTTTACTACAATTATAATGTGCTTTATTGTTCTCAGTGGCATCTACACTAATATTAGTCTGTTTTATTCTTATTCCGAGGTGAATGTAGCCACCCAGATCCAGTCCGTATCCAGATCAGATGGTGGATCAGCATCTAGAGATGACCTCTACAGCCCTGAATGTCAGCAGAGACCATGTCAGCTAGTTGAGCTCCAGAGACAGATCCCCTCCGAAGACCTCGTTGGCCATCGGGACAAGACCACGAGAACCAGACAAGTCCTCTGCTCAATCTGACCTGTGTTGCAGCCTAGAATTAAACCACTCCATGCTGGTTTCATCTGGCCTGGTTGCTCCCAAGTTTTTCTGCTCAGTTTCTGTCACCGATGCAGTTTTGGGTCCTTGCCGCTGTCACCTTTGGCTTGCTTATTTGGGGACACTTGGCTGATTGCACAGACACTATTGGAAGAGAGCTGGATGATGTCAACACAGAATCACCAATGAACTGACTTTAACTGCAAAAATGACTTGTTATTGTCCTCTTGCATTATTGACAAACTATTTTCCTGTTTGACTCTGTAAAGCTGCTTTGACACAATCAGTATCGTTTAAAACACTGTATAAATAAAGGTGACTTGACTTGATTTTATATACTGTAACACCTGGATCATTTTTTTTTTGGTTTGTTTGTTTTTACTTGTGCCTCATTTTAAAGATGCAATTGTGAACATTAATAATATTTGTAAATGTTTTGTTTGCTAACATTTTGTTTAGCTTGTTTAGTTTTCATAGGGCAGTCGTGGCCTAATGGATAGAGTCGGACTTGTAACCCGAAGGTCGTGGGTTCGAGTCTCAGGTCCGGCAGGAATTGTAGGTGGGGGGAGTGAATAATTGGCACTCTCTCCACCCTCAATACCACGACTGAGGTGAGACCCTTGAGCAAGGCACCGAACCCCCAACTGCTCCCCGGGCGCTGCAGCATTGGCTGCCCACTGCTCCGGGTGTGTATTCACTACTGTGTGTGTGCACTTGGATGGGTTAAATGCTGAGGACAAATTCCGAGTATGGGTCACCATACTTGGCCACACACCACTTCCCTTTCCCTTTCCTTCCCTTTTTTTCTTAGGTCATTAAACAAAGTTTAAACTGAATTTTTCAGTTGTATTACAGATGTAATGTTTGTCCACTGGAGCTTTAAAGGGATAGTTCACCCAAAAATGAAACTTTGCTGTTAGTTTACTGACCGTCAGGCCATCCAAGATGTAGATGACTTTTTTTCTTCATTCCTGTATGTTTAGTTTGTACGAAAAATGTTATAAATGGAGATTGTTATTGAATAAAGCCTACTATGTGTTGTAAATTGTGCGTGTTTTTAGTGATCGATAAACACCAGTTAATCATTTTTCATAATTTTTTTAAACTATAAAAATATGTGTTTATGTAGTTCCCCAGCAATTTCTTATGATGCCCAAAGAATACATCTTAGTTGAGCTAACATATAAAACACATGGAGTAAAGTGTTAAATTTTAATTGACATAACTTGCTGTGGTCTTCTAAATGTTTGACTAATTAAAACATTTTAGTTGAATGGACTATAAAACTATTTGAGTAAAGGTTGAGCCAAATAAAAAATAACAATTCAGATAACACTTTGAAGTCAGAAATGGACTGAACGTAAAATTTTCTGTGGAACTAGTTACTAAATAATAATTACCGCTTGAAATTTTTTACAGTGTAATATTGCAACATCTGGATCTTCTGAAGGCAATGAAATGATCGGAAGCATGTGGTCTTATTTTCTTTTCTGTATATTTGATGATATTGTAACGGTGGCTGGGAGCGTCATTATAAATATACTGTCCTGTTACCTAAATTATTTCTTAGATGTTACTTGTTTATTCAAAAAATACAAATATTTGGTGAATCACTATAATTTGCTGAGCACTCTCATAATATTAGCATGTACTCATGTGGCTAGATTATATGTATTTGCTAATTTTATCCTAAAATCTCAATCCTGTTACTTTCAGTCCTGTTACTCATATACTCATTTATCCTATACTTATATATATATATATAGTAACTGAGTAACAGTAACAGGAGTGAGTAATGTCATCAGATTTATTAATGTAAATATTAGGCTACATCCATATTAATCTAGACAAACCATTTTTCTCAACGTTTTGGCCTTCTATCCACACTGAGACAATGCTTTTGCCCAGAGAAAACCTGTTCCTGCATTTTTTTTTTGTTTTATATTACATTCCTGCAAGTATGACAGAAAATGTATGATTTCTGTCCTGTGGCAATTATGTAGAGTCATGAGTGTGAGCTAAGAAAATAATATCCACATAAAAACTGAAAATACAGTATTTCAGTTTATTATTTTTTCATTATTTATATCTTATCTTATAACCCGTCCTCTACCCCTAAACATAACCCTAACAAAAACCTCTGCAGACCACTAGATTTAAATAGAAACATGATTTGGCCTTTTTTAGGTCAGTTCACTACTTGATGTTCAACACTCTTCACTCTATCATTAATACCTCACATGTGTAGTCAAACCTGTTTACTAATATAATGGATACTCCTTCCTGTTACCCATTTCATTCCTGTTACTAAATAGTTTTTCTTTAAAAAATACTATTTTTTAAATTAAGTTTGTTCTATAATTTATCCCATTGTTTAATAAATTGCATCATAGAAAATTGATAAGCTTGAGGTTTGAGTCGCCTTTAAAATGAAAAAAAGAAAAGAAAAATGGGGTTGTGTACTTTTAAAAAAAAATACACCCTGTGTCGATAAAAAGTAATTTTTTTTAATGATTAAAAGTAATCTTTTTTGACCATGAAACCAACAATTTCCTTAAAATAAACACCTGCCTGAGGGGGAAATGAAGGATTTTGTTGACATAATTTTTAAACATGCTTTTTAAAAGACATTAGAGTTTTGGTAACAGGGCTGAGAAAAATGCATCCATCTTCCACTTAAAAATGTGTAAAAAATTACTTTACAATAAGGTTCATTAGTTAACTGTATTAGTTAACATGAACTAAGCATGAACAATGCTTCGACAGCATTTATTGATCTTAGTTCATGTTAATTTCAACATTTACTAATACATTATTAAAATTGTCTTTGTTAACATTAGTTAATGCACTGTGAACTAACATGAACAAACAATGAACAACTGTATATTCATTAACTAACATTAACAAAGATTAATAAATAGAGTAACAAATGTATTATTCACTGTTAGTTCATGTTAGCTTATACATTAACTAATGTTAACTAATGACACCTTATTGTAAAGTGTTACAGTTACCTGAGATGGACCAATACAGATTTTGAACATGTGTATTACTAGACTCAGTCTTAGAGATAGAAATTAGACATTCAGTGGAATGGCCCATATATTATGTATGTATATATACAGGAAATCCCATAATAGGAGAGAATTACATGAATGTGTTCTTCTCTTCTGCACGTCTGCCATGTATACTGTGGACAGTATGCAAAACAGAGCACACTATATGCAAATAATGCGATGTGCTCGGCTTGAGGTTATATTTTTGTAATCAAATACAAATGGATCAAGATGATGATGCAAATAAGTAGCACACAGGAGATACGATTTACACTTGATTTCAGTAAAGTTTGCTGTTAGCATGTTGCTAAGCTAACATTGCAATACGCAAATTGATTTGATCAGTTCATTGACATTATTATTATCATCATCATCATACTTATTTGCATATTACGATGTTAGCTTAGCAACATATTATATATGAGAGTTTTATAATTAATGTTTATTATAAGAAATAATAATATTATTAATTATTGTTAAAAATATTGTTATTATAAGCATTATTATAATCTTGACTTTGTCAGACTGTATGCAAAAATTGTCAAGTTCAATATTAAATGTTAAACATTTAATTATTATTTAGAAATATAATTCATATTTAGATATTTATCAATTATTTACACAAATATAGTTGACACATTTGATCAGATTACAAATTTGTGGATTACAACTATTAAAATTATATTTTATTAGCCTATATTATATTATATAATAATGTTATATTATATTATATTATATTAGCCTATATTATACATGAGTTTTATATAATTAATGTTTATTATAAGAAATAATAATATTATTAATTATAATAACAACATTTTTAACAATAAAGCATTATTATAATCTTGACTTTAAAAAAGGATTACAAATCAATGTAATCCAAAAACAATTCATTATTAAACATAATAATTATTTTTTTTCTGAAACATGGATTATATGTAATATAATTCATAATAATTCATATTTAGATATTTATTAGTTATATACACGCATATAGTTGACACATTTGATCAGATTTTTAAAAAATGTGGATTACAAATATTCAAATTCTATTTTATTAAGCTAGATATAATTTATTAATAGTTAATGTTTTTTAACAATTATATTACACAAAGTTTAATACAAATATTAATAGTACATACTAAGTTTTTGTTATTTAATCATGAATTCATATAAAAATTATAAATTATATTAAGTGTATGTAATAAAATATAGTTTGTATTTATATTTTTTATATATATTAACCCAAATTAATATTAAAAATCTTTAATGTTAAAAAAAAATCATCCGCGAGATATGTTAATTGTCGCATACTGTAGTTCGACATATTATTTTCTCACACACAGTATGTAGTGTGTACTGCACAGCACGCAGAACACAGCCAGCCTCTGCCAAGCGCAGGGAAGTGATGTGCGCCATAATCCTGATTGACGCACGCTTGAGCCAATCACCGCTCGCTGAGACGCCACGGCGTCCAATAGAGAGCGAGCAGCGCTTCAGTGGGCGGATTCGATTCTGTCGCGTGAATACACACCGAGAGACGAGGGAAGAAACCGGCACGACTGTCTAAAAAGCGGATATTCTCACAACCTACAGTGTAATATTACTAGCATTATTGTCGGAAGTCATTCTGTTTAGCCTGTCGAGTTTGAAATGTTACAGTTTAGGTTCTCGTGGGCGTTAAAGGAGTTTTGCAAACCCAATCTAAGGCGCCTTTGGAAAACTAGTACAGATAATACAGCAGCCGCCGGAGGATGCGCTTCTTCATATAGACGATCCCTGTGTACGCAGACAGATGCGGCCAACGAGAAGTGAGTAGAGCTGAAAACCTGCTCAAAACCTCTGTGAGCCATGCGAGGGGATGATAGAGCCTCTCTATTATTGATATCAGGTTTGGTTTCACTTTAAAATGGGATGGATTTTGTCCATTCATTCATTCATTCTTATGCGGGTGCATTCCCTACAAATGACTCCCAGGCCTAGTTCACGATGATAGATGTGAAGGGTTTTTGTTGTGTATTTAGAGCTTCAGATCTTTGAGATTTACAATTTACAATAAGGTTGTCAAGATGTTTAAGATAGAGTGCTCAAAGAGAAAAGAGCTTGTACAATGAATGGGGGCCAAATTCCCAGGGGCCTCTCTGGTGTCCTCTGTGAATAATCGGAAAGGTTGGGCTTTTTAGGGTGGGTTTTGATTCATTTTAAGCATTTATTTATTTATTTATTTTTTTAATCGAAACAATGCATTTCTCGGTATGAATCAGGGTAATGGACGTGTGGAATGTTCTAGAATCTTTCAGATATATTTGACCAAAATATTTGAGAGGAAAGCAAATGTCAAGAATCAGTAATTGATCTACCTGTATTCTGTTTTTAAAACAGTCTTTATTTGCATAAATTATTTGGTAGACTGAATAAAATCAGCTGATGATTACAATCCTTGTCCAATTCTAAAACCAAGCTGACAGCTTTTAGAAATGTTATATTTTACAATATTTTGATTAAATTGTAGATATGTTTACTTCAAGCAGTGTTTTTCTATTTTGTTATCATTAATTATTATTATTATTATTATTATATGTATTAGAATATTATAATTATGATATTTTAATATTTAATTTTTTAAAAAATTGTAACATTTTTATAAAAATGTATTATTTATTTAAAATTATTATACAACCACACACATATAATGTAATATCAGTAGTCATCCTTGGTTTATATTTACTGTAAAAAAAAAAAAAAAAAAAAAAAAAAAAAAAATTTTAATCAATTTTAAAATCACTCAATCTGCATCAGGCTCAGAATCACTTTGGAACAGGGTAAATCGTTCAGGTTCAGATGGGGTTATTGACTTTTAAAGCATGTTAGCTTCAGCCAGATCAGCCACTTCCTCTTCCTGTAACGGCGCCATTCAAAGCTCGGAAGTGTTGAAACCGGGGTTTCCTTGGAAAATGTTTCCTCTAAATCTACTGCTCTCTAGTTGACCTTTGAGTGTGCACTGAATGTGTCAGAGTAGCATGTGCTCTCATTTTAGTATGCACTGCTTTCATTCATTCAGCATGCATGAGTGTTTGTCCTTGGAGAGACAGATTGACCTTTCTGTCAGTGACTTGTGAAGGTCAGGTCTCAGCTTATTGTAACATCTGTAAGTTTATGTCTAGGGAAACGTTGTCATTGTTGAAGTTCTATATAGTGTGTATGAGCCAAAAGGTAGTGGACTGCCCTCTCTCCTACTTACAACACCTTCTAAGACAGTGAGGGATGAATTTGAAACACTCTACATAGGCAACAACTATTTGTCATACAATTAGCATGCAGGAGAACTGATTTTAGTGGAGTTTGCTGGTAGCGTGTTGCTAAGCTAACGGCTTAATACTGAAATTAGCAAATAGCACGCAGAATTTGCACGTTGATTTCAGGAGAGTTTGCTATTAGCAAGATGCTACTAGGCTAAAATTAATACTCAAAAAAGCAATTGACATGAGATACAATTTGCAATTGATTTGAGTTTGCTGTTAGCATGTGGCTAAACTTACATCATAATACGCAAATAAAGAAGCAGCACATACGATTTGCAATTGATTTAAACAAATGTTGCCAATAGCATGTTGCTATGCTAACATCGTAATATGCAAATAACGAAGTAGCACTGGAGATACTATTTGCAATTGATTTAAACAGATGTTGCCAATAGCATGTTGCTATGCTAACATCGTAATACGCAAATAAGGAAGTAGCACACAGGAGATACGATTTACACTCGGTATGGAATTTTAATAGTTAGCTTAGTTTACTAAGCTAACATTAATGCTAAAAAAATATGATTTGCAGTTGATTTCAAGAGTTTACTGTTAGCGTGTTGCTAAGCTAACATAATACACAAATAACGAAGTAGCACACAGGAGATACGATTTACAATTGATTTTAGTAAAGTTTTCTGTTAGCATGTTGCTAAGCTAAGAATATGTAAATATTGAGTAAAATAGTAGGCTATGTTTTAATTAGGTTAAACTTTTTTTATAACTAAAAAGTACTGTAATGATTATACTGTATATATGTCGTCCAGGATCTTGCATGGATTTTTCCACGGAGCTGTTGCAGTGCATTCTGCGATCGGCATTTCCTCATTAAATTAAGCCAAATTAAGTGTCTTAGAAGGTAACATGATTATTTTTAGAACAATCTTTTCCGGATCACACATATGGTGCCTAAAATGTTGCCTGTGTTGTCAGCACACTAGGATTTGAAACACACCTTAGTAGTCATTAGAGACTGACATAAGGTGGTTGTCAATGGCAACCTCACATTCAGCCAGATGCTGAATTAATTCTGTGAAGTCAGCCCTTCCTTTTTTAGCCCAGCTGATTGCTTCATTGATTGAGCACACCAATACTTCATCTGCGAACCTGACATTCTTTTAATCTCTTTCTCTACACGTCACGCTTTTGCTTTTATTGTGTTCATAAGCATCATATAATGCTCTCAGGCGTGTTTGCAGGGCCTCGTTCTTATTCTCTACACTGTAATTTGTGGTGTCAGGTTTCTGAGGCACATGTGCTCTGTCCTGAGGGAGTTTACCCAGTATGTGGCCTCTTGATGGCTTCGTTTTTACACCAGACAAAGCTGGTGTTATTCGGATATATTTGCACCAGAGAAAATTGGTGTTATGACTTAGATTTTTCACCTGGCGGACGATAAACAGGGCAAAAAACTCCCATGTTTACATTTACACTCTAGCTACCAATCAGAGCAGCCTAGCATCATATGGGTGATGGGGTTTTTTTAACGTTGATTACCAATACATTTTGGATCCCAAATTTCAGATAAACTCAAACATTGAAATATTATCCAGTATTATCACATTTATTGTTGCACGGCAAAAAAATCACAAACAAAATCCAGCCATTTCAGAAGAAATCTACAAAATTGGGAGTTTCGCTGAATGCATAAATGCTTCCCACGCAGATTTCGCTTGTTCGAGTTCGCCATGTTAACCAACAAAAAACTGCTAATTCCACTGCACTTTTCTAGTAAAAAAGACCTAGCTTACAAAAAGAGTAAAAAAAATCATCTTCTGAAGGACCATTCGCACCATTGACAAAACTGTAATGATAACTAAAACTAGTTTTAATAATCACTATAATTTTATGGGAATACTTTATTTGGTTTCTGCTCTTGTTTGTTTAATAAATACTCTTTTTTTATTAAAGTGGACGCGCCTTTTGTGTTTATTAAGAGTAAAAGCTTTAAGTCTATTCGTGTCTCAGCCGCGAAGATGAGCTCTTATGTTCAGCCTCGCTCTGTGCGAGCTGCGCAGAGCGGCTGAAATGATAGTGTCTGACAGTTATACTTATAACATATGACAAAAATAATTTTCTAAATTATGTTGCACATTCCTCAAAAGTTCTTGTGATATCACTAGTTGACAACATAGTACTGTTTTCAGAAATCACAGGCTATGATATTGCGCAGGTGCACGTGATGCACCGCTGTCAGAGACGACAGACTCGTGTGTCAGACTCATTTCAGTGCAAAATAATTAGGTCAAAAACGATTTAATATACTGCAAATAGCCTATTAGTTTTTTATGTTTATTTCTAATTAATTTAGGCAGACAACAAGGCTACCAAGTACTGAGCACAGTGCGCATCTAATTAATGTAACGTACGTTTTTTTTTTTTCTCCACAACGTCATTTTTAGTCGATTTTTAGTCGAAAGTTTCAGGACTTCAGTCGACCAAGATTTTCTTTGGTTGATTACAGCCCTAGTTGGTTGGTGTGGATGCTAATATAATTATTTTAATCGTTATATTTGTTGTTTGTGTTAACAGGCGTGCATATCGGTTTTCAATTGATCATTCAAAAATATGCCTTTTTAGATCAGTAATGTGAACAATATATTGTATATATGTAATTTTTATAGTAAACAAAGATCGTTTAAACTAAAATAAATGTGAATTTTACTTAGTTTAGTGGGTTTTTTTGGTTTTAACGCAAACCGTGTGAACACTAAAGAGAGTGTAAAATGAATCACCTCAGATTCGCTGACATCCGAGGTTTATCTGACATGACGGCACCAGCTGACACGTGAGTCTGTGTGTGTGTGTGTGTGTGTGTGTGTGTGTGTGTGTGTGTGTGTGTGTGTGTGTGTGTGTGTGTCACGCTGGCATCTCTTGCATTGCACATGCATTGCTGCAGTGAAATTGTGCCAGTTTGTACCCACCATCTTGAGCCAAACAAATCCTGCGAACAGTAAATGGAAATAGTCATTTCGGACACGTCACACTTTTCCAGGCTGTTCTTTTTTATGTGTAGTGGGATATTAGAATAGAAAACCATGGTAATACCACAGTACTTTTCAGTTTGTGGCAGCTGGTTCATTTTCTGGTGTTTTACTTGCTGCAGGCCAAAATATGTCGCAGTGAATCTATAAGCATGTGATTCTGTGTGAATATCAGCTGTTTTGCCGGTTGTTTGACCAATTCTCGTCAAGGTGGAAGAAGATAATGAAGATTGTTACAGAATCATTTCACTTCCAGGTGTTCTCACACACACACACACACACACACACACACACACACACACACACACACACACACACACACACACACACACACACACACACACAGACAGACAGACAGACACAGTCCCCGCAAGGATGTTTAGTCATGGTTTGTGATTCTTTTTGAGGCATTTTCAGATATTTTATTTCCCTACATTTGACTCGTTCTTTCTTTTTTACCTTTGCTTTCACACAAACACACTCTTGTTAAATATTCACTGTACCATTCAATACAATAGTAACACCACAGGACTTTTTTATTGGGAATCTAGCAATTGTACTTGAGTGATTTTTTTTCTTTTTTATTTCAGCACAGACTGATTTTTATATATTTGTTTATTTATTGGTTTCTTATGGACTAAAAACTTTGGATTTCAGCCTTATTGTGAAATTTACCTCATATGTTGAAATGTAGGTTAGTTGTTGATAATGCAGCTTAAGGATGGTGACAAAACGTCCAATAAGTACAATAATTTATTGTTTTCAAACATTGTATGAGAAATAGTAGTTACATCATGAAAAATGGTGACTATTATTTAAAAGTATAAAATTTACTGAAAGTGTTTAGCTTATAGGCTACATTTTAGAAGCAACCGAGTGGTGATGCTAATCAAGCTAATCCTGTTCTTTATCAACCTTTCTCATCTCATCACTAAAACAAATAAACAGTGTTTTTATTTAGCTGTGTCATCAACTGGATTATTTCCAGTGTGTTTGTGTGTAAAAATAGCAGTGCCAGAAAGTACGTTTGGCGCGGTGCATTAGCAAGGATCAGAACTGAGACCTTGCTAGGAAGTGAAGGCTTAACTCTCCGTAAGTTTGGGACGGGAGGGGTTATGTGTCCTAGTTTAATGCCTTGCCAGGTCAGACAGCCTGCCTCAGAGCGCTGGCTATGTTTGTACACAATGTGTGTGTCTGATAGCGTTTTATCAATACTCTGGAGTGTTGGGGGTAACACATCACAAGTTATGTAATCCGATTACTTTTTTCAAGTAACTATTAAAGTAACACATTACTTTTAAATGTACAACATATATAAATAACATTTGGCTTTTTTGTTATTAAAAACAAATAAGCAAGCCCAGCCAAGGTGACAAAAGTAACACAAAAGTAATGTAATGCATTACTTTCCAATAAAAGTAACTAAGAAATGTTATTAGTTACTTTTTTAATGGAGTAACGCAAAATCGCAATGCATTACAAGTAACTTTCCCCTACACTAGTCTGGACTATAGGCTGAAATCGCCAAGACCAATTTATCAACCATAAATTCAACCAAATTTTTTTTTTCCTCTGTGTCATTTCCAAAAGCTATTAATGATATATGTCGTTAATTAACCTATTATCTCTATTTTAATTCAATGAAGGTTAGTTTGTTTTTAAAACTTTGTTTTAGAACATATGCATTCATGTGTATTTATCTATGTTTATTTATTTTGCCAGTGTTTTATATGTCTTGATGTCTCATTCATTTCTGTTTTTTTTTGTTTTTTTCCCCTCTCTCTCATTTGGTTGTCTACGTACTTTACATTTGTTGTGTAAGTATCTGGTTCCTTTTTATTTGGTGTTTTTGGTGTCTTTCTTCCAATTATTTCTTACAAAACGCTTTGCTTGGTTTTCCCCGCTGAAGAACATTCCCATTCCGTGTTCTAGAACCACATGTATCATCCTGAAATGACATAACAATGCCTTGGCGACCATTGTTTCAACCCACAATGGATTTAAGAACAATATTTTTCCACCAACTTAAATAACGTCCAAACACTCTTCAGTTCATTTCTGGATGGTTTGTGGTCAGAATATAAACCAGCGCTCTTTTTCAAAGCCTTATATGGGATTGTGTAGTTGTCCCAGAATGCAATCCATTGTTGGAACTTCTGAATCTGCCGTAGGAAGTTTTATTCCCAAATGCTTTAATTAGATCCTGCTTAACATATTTAAATTTCGCAAACCTGAATTATGTTAAACAACCACCTTTTCTAACAGACTAACTTTTTCTGAGGAAGAATGGGTTTCAGATTATGTCACAATGCCAGTCAATGGTAAAATGAATTTTTCTTCAATTTTCCTAAACTTGAAATATGCGGATGTAGATGCGTTATAACTAGCTAATAATGAATTTAACTAATTCTAAACGACTTGCGTAGCAAGATTCTCCTCAGATTTTTGATCATCCTTGACCATTTAAAAATAGAGGAAACTGATGGTAGGGGGAAAAAATAAATTTTATGCCAATGGCACCCCTAGTGGCAGACTTTAAAATTACAACTCGTTACTTGCATAGAATATATTTTGGGCCTAATGCTTTTTTTAAATTACAACAAGTTTTTTACAAATGAAATTGGTTTTTATAAAAAAAACAAAAACAAAAAAAAAAACATGTTATCATTGTGAAACCTAAAACATGTTATCATTGTGAAACCTACTGACTGGCATAATGAGATTAATTCTGAAACTAAAATGACATGAAATCTCAGTATGACCTCTCCTGCAACTGATAAACACTTTTCCTTGAATAAATCATCTATTTTTGTTTTCTGTCTGCTTACTGGATTCTCTGTGTATCTGTTCACGTCACAGGAGAAGGAAGGCAGGCATTTTGCCCAGCCTGGAAGATCTGCTGTTTTACACCATTGCAGAAGGCCAGGAGAAAATTCCAGCTCACAAATTTACCACGGTAAAACCACACCCCAGCTGGCCAAGGAGAACAAGGCCATCGCTACCATATCTCTTATAGCACATATCTTGATTTATAGACAAAATAGGCCTTGTTGTGTCTAAGTTGTTCATTGGGTTTTAAACAAAACAAGATTTGTTGTAAATTTAGGCTAAATGTTGTTGCTTTCAGGCGCTGAAAGCCACAGGTCTGCGTACTGGAGACCCTCGTCTTAAGGAGTGTATGGAGATGTTAAAGATCACCCTGAAGACCACATCAGATGGCGCTCTGGATCGACATCTCTTCAAAAAGTAAATATATTGGCTATATTAAACTTCACCCTGTTTGCTTAAAGATCGAAATGGAAACCGACTTGCAGTATTTAGTTTAATAAGAATATATTGGCTGTAGTGTCCATTTAACATATTTAACCTTCAAACTGAAGTTGCAGTGTAATATTCAGATGGCAAAATCCCATAGCTTTTACTAAAGCATGAGGTTTCATATATCAGCCATTTTCCAAGGACACATTAAATCAGGGGTCACTGATTTTTTTAAAGTCCTGCAGCATATGAATTATTTAGTTTCACTCAGAAAATACATAAAAATGGCTTAAGGCCTGAACATAACATTATACCAGGTTTATTATTTGTCCTTGTAAAACCATACAAGAAAAACATTTCAGTTGACTAAAAACACGTTTAGTTTGAGTTGAAATACTAAAACTACATCAACTACACATAAAAATAAAATAATTGAAGCAATAAAATAATTGAAACTTGGTGACAACAAAACAAAGTGAAAATAGAAAATTTACAAATCAAATCTAATTCAAAATGTTAACAAAAACTATATATCAATCATACTAAGATAATACTGCTTCATATAGCACCAATACTATAAGTTAGATTTTTTTTATTATTATTATTGTTAATTTTTGCTGAAGTATTTTGTAGAATGACCTGTGGTTGTATTGTAATTAGGACAATTTTGTATTCAGTATTTAATCTTGAAAGCAAAAATATAATAAGAAATCATGAAGTTTATCATAGTCAAATAATTCTGTTTTATCTTCTGTTTCTGTTTATCTTCCAAAAACGTTTTTTTAACGTTGTTGTAACGTCAGTTTGAATTTGCATGAATGTACTGATGATAATAAAAAAAAAAAAATCACAACCTTCACTTTTCTCTTTCTTCAGGTGTGTGCAAAGCAATATTGTGTTGCTAACGCAGGCTTTCCGGAAAAAGTTTGTCATTCCCGACTTTCAGTCATTTACCTCTCACGTCGATCAAATTTATGAGGGCGCTAAATCACTGTCGGGTGGCCAGGTACGCTTATAATCCAACACAGTGTGAATTTCTGATGCTATTTGTTTACAGATTGTTTTACATTGTGTTTTGTCATGTTTTATTGCATTTTAACAATTCACATGTACATATGAATTTGTTTTGTCATGTTTTTATCGTATTAGGTGGCAGATTACATTCCTCAGTTAGCGAAATTTAGCCCTAATCTCTGGGCCGTTGCCCTGTGCACTGTAGATGGCCAACGGTGAGATTTCTCTCTTTAGTACAATTGCTACATTGTTTTGATTTTGCTTGATTTTTCATCAATTTTCAAACATTTATGCTGAGCTCTGTTGAAAATCTAAACTTGACATTTTGCGTATTACAGATACACTGCGGGTGACACGAAAGTCCCATTTTGTCTGCAGTCGTGTGTGAAACCGTTGAAGTACGCAGTTGCTGTTCATGATCACGGCACTGAATACGTGCACCGCTTTATAGGGAAGGAACCCAGCGGTCTTCGTTTCAACAAACTCTTTCTTGATGAAGATGGTAAGGATTTCTAAGATGAATGTTTCTGAAACATATTTTACGTGAATAGAAATAGCTAGAATGAAAATATTGGTGATTGTTTTATTTAATTCCAAAACAAAAGAAAGAAATTACATTTGAAAAAAATTGCATTATCACACAATTTTCGAGACAATTTAGTACATTTTTCCCTATAATTCTCATTACCATAAGGTATTCTCATTCTCATTACACTAATACAAAAACAATAATATTTAAATTATATGAAATGATGAATTTATACTAAAGTAATTTAAAAAAAATTGTATTACAGTATAAGAGTAGTAAGAATAGCAGAAAACCTCAAAATAAACTGTCTGGATGCCTTGCGATAATGAGATTTTAGGGTGAAATGAATCATGAAAATAATTTCATAATGCAAAAATTTTGCTAAAAAATGACAGATTTTGAGCTATGTAGCATTACATCACTTGTTCATCAATTAACACTCTGCAGTGAATGGGTGCCGTCAGAATGAGAATCCAAACAGCTGATAAAAACATCACAATAATCCACAAGGAATCCACACAGCTCCAGTCCATCAATTAACATCTTGTGAAGCAAAAATCTTCATATTTGTAAGAAACAAATCCATCATAAAGGCATTTTTAAATGTAAACTGTCACATCAGGACAAAATATGAGTCCATAATCCATAATAATGCTTTCCTCCAGAAAAAAACTCCATCCCCTGTTGTCCTCTCCCATCAAAATCAAAATCCACTGACATGTTTGTTTAGAACTGTTTTGGACCGTTTTTATGGACTATTGCATATTTCTCTCTTGATTCAGACTAGATGACTTTTTCACTGGAAAAAGCCAAATTATTAACAGAGGACTTCTGTTTTAACCAAACGCAAAGGTTGAATTTAAAAAACTTAACTGATGGACTGGAGTGTTGTGGATTATTGTGATGTTTCTATCAGATGTTTGGACTCTCATTTTGACGGCACCCATTCACTGCAATGGGTCCATTGCTGAGCAAGCGATTTAATGCTAAATGTATCAAAATCTAAAAACTAATTCTTCTACACCTTGGGTGGGCTGAGGGTGTGTGAACATTCAGCCAATTTTCATTAATGTTCCCAAAAATAAGCTTCATTCACTCTTAAGTCATCTTCATTTATTGATTCATAATCTATTTTTCCAGATAAACCTCACAATCCCATGGTAAACGCTGGCGCCATAGTTTGCACCTCCCTCCTCAAGGTAAATCACATTCTCAACTTCACATCCTTCTACTGTTTAATAAAGTGGCGGGGCCCAAAACTGCGTTAGCTGTGCTTCCTCAAGAGAATTTTTCCATAATTTGATAACCTAAAAGTGACTTGCCGAATGTTTAGCTTGATGTGTTTGTGGATGTTTGATGTGAGAACAGATCAGAGGGACGAATGGATTTAATCTGATTACTTCCCGTCTCTCATCAGATTAAGGTTATGAATAATCACGCTGAAAGGATTATATTGAAGAGAGAGATGGGGGAAGATAAGGGGAAAAGAGCAAACAGATGTGGGAGAGAATGATGGTCAGGATTTTGAAAGGGCAGTGTTATAGAATAATAAACACTTTAGAAATAAATTGGGAGAGATGAGAGGAAGAAATTGAAAATGTTTTTATTCTTCAGAGAGCAGACAGAAGCCACAATCTGTAGTTAGCATGCTTGCTAAAACCTACATTAGAAATGCAGGGCTTTGTTTACTTGGTAACAATATTATGAATGGTATTACAAACATGTATAAGCATATATTTATAACTTTTTTTGTAATTCACAAATTTGTGATGACAGTTTGTGGCGTTAAAGGTAAATCCTCTGCATGATACGCATCTTTCTCAGGCCTGTCGGGCTGGTGATATGTGATGTCTGTGTGAAGGCTTTTTGTGGTTTTATTGTTGTTGCGTATTTTACAGCATTAGGAACTGTGGGAAATTTTGACCCTCCAACAGGTCAATGACGTTGGTAATTTCCCTTTCATTTATTTGTTTTTCCTCATTGAACAAATTTCAAACCAAGCTAATGCTAAGCTACATTAGCGCAAGTCTGACAAATCCATTGCTTTGACAGAAAATCAAATGTAATTCTGCTTCATTTCTTCAGAATCAAGCTTTTATTTGTGTTTTAATTTTTGCTTTGTACTTTTAACTTAAAAATTCACGTATTTAGAAAGATACAATACTTTTTTTTTGTTTGCGTAAATAAACATTTCTTCAATGTGGAAAAAACTTATTTAAGAGTCTCAAATCAATGCATTACATGAGTTTCTTTAGAAATCTACTAAAACAAACTTATAGACTACACACAGTTCAAATTACTTGACAATTTACTGTTTTTTAATCTTTATTTTTGTCTTGATTTTTCCACACCCCCTTTAACAACTTACATTTGTGATTCCACAGCAATAATAGTACTTACTTGGACACAAACACTGTTTGCCTTTATTTCTTTCAATGATGTTACTCCAATCTAGTGAGCTAGAATCCTTTTTTCCATTCTTCATTTGAAATGCCTCTAGAGAAATTATTTTACTACAACTGTCAATCTAATTTATAGAATCTCTGTCTATAATGTCTATGTATAAATATTTTGGTTTCCTTTAACTGGAATGGCTATGCATTGAGAAGTTTGTGTGTAACTCTACAAAACGTTTCATTTCTATGATATACCGCATTCATGCAGTTTGTTTTTGACTTTCAGCAAGGTGTAAGCAACGCTGAAAAGTTTGACTATGTAAGTATAATAGTACAGTATAATTCTTTTTAGATTCTCACTGTTAATCCGGTTGAGAGCTGCGGCATTTAATTAAGTGTTTTGTTTTAGGTGATGAACTTTATGAAGAAGTTGGCAGGAAATGAATATGTTGGCTTCAGCAATGCTACGTAAGTGATGCTAATTGCAGATATTTCTCAATTAAGTAAACAGTCAATAATAAACAACACAGAAATACTGTAAACAATAGCACAAATGAAACATTACAAATATCTAACTGTTGTGTTAAGTATTCAACTAAACTAGTGCTGTCAAACAATTAATCGCGATTAATCGCATACAAAATAAACGTTTTTGTTTGCATAATATATGTGTGTGTTCTGTGTATATTTATTATGCATGTATAAATACACGTACATACAGTATATGTTTTGAAAATATTTACCTGTATTTACATGTCTATAGTTATATTCATGTAGTTTATATTATTAATAAATATTTAACATATAAACATAACACATATTTTTCTGAAATATATACATGCATGTGTATTTATATATACTACGTAATAAATATACGCAGTACACACACACATATTATGCAAATAAAAACTTATTTTGGATGTGATTAATCGCGATTAATCGTTTGGCGGCACTAATTAAAACACAATCAACTAAAAAGTTGTGATTAAAAAATATTATTGCAGAATGTTAAAAAAAAAAAAATCACATTTAATTCAGTGTTTTACTTGCCATTTCTTTTGTTTATGAAATTTACCAGCAATATCTTTGTGAAAATTGAAGAATTGAAGAAAATTAAGTTTAAGTTCATGCTCTAAGTACTTTCTTGTTGTCGGTAGGTTTCAGTCAGAGCGACTGTCAGGTGACAGAAACTTTGCCATCGGTTACTACTTGAAGGAAAAGAAGGTATGTATTTAAATATTTTAGAGCAATTAGGTATTACTGAAAATTCACTAAAAACATTATTTTGTAATATTTTTCTCCCCATACTTGCAGTGTTTCCCAGAGGGTACAGATATGATCTCCATCCTGGACCTTTACTTCCAGGTTAGTATAAGTTAAACAGCCTTTTTCATACACAGATTTTCAGTTTGGAAGTGAGTGTTGAATATGTGTACAGCTGCCAGTAGATGTAGGCTTCCAACAATTAAGAAATGTATTATTACAATTTTTTATCAACAAGATTTGGAGAAATGTAGCATTATATCACTTGCTCATCAATGGATCATCTGAAGTGAATGGGTGCCGTCAGAATGAGTGTCCAAACAGCTGATAAAACATCACACAAAGTAATCCACATGACTCCAGTCCATCAATTAACATCTTTTGAAGTATAAAGTTGCATGTTTGTAACAAACTAATCCATCCTTAAGACATTTTTAACTTCATTCCATCTAAAATGTGAGTCCTTTATCCATAATACTTCTTTCTCCAGTGAAAAAGTTGTTTCTTCTTATTAAATCAGGAGAGAAATATGGAAAGATCAATCGCTGTTTACAGGCCAAAACGGTTCTAAACAGGATTTTGATGTGAGAGGACAACAGGGGGTGGACTTTTTCACTGGAGGAAGCACTGATATGATTTGAAGATAAAAACATCTTGATGGATTGGTTTGTTACAAACATGCAACTTTTCAGTTCAAAAGATTTGAATTGATGAACTGGAGTTGTGTGGATTATTGCGATGTTTCAGCTGTTTGAACTCTCATTCTGACGGCACCCATTCACTGCAGAGGATCCATTGGTGAGCAAGTGATCCAAGATCTACATCACAGGTGCCCTGAGGGTAAATTTTCTGCATGTTTTCATTTTTGTGTGAGCTATTTCTTCAATATTTATAAGAGTAATATATGATCTAATGTATTTTGTTTTTTTGTTTAGCTGTGCTCCATTGAGGTAACCTGCGAAAGTGCCAGTGTGATGGCAGCTACCCTGGCGAACGGCGGCTTCTGTCCAATCACGGGTGAGCGTGTGCTGAACCCCGAGGCTGTACGAAACACTCTGAGTCTCATGCACTCCTGCGGCATGTACGACTTTTCTGGACAGTTCGCTTTCCATGTAAGTTTCACACATACACACCTGGAGAAATGTCTGATGGTTTTACTTTCAAATATAAGACAAACATTTTCACAATCTGCAACAAACTCAGATTGTGCATTGTATTGTAGGTTGGTCTCCCGGCTAAATCAGGTGTTTCCGGAGGCATCCTGCTGGTGGTGCCTAATGTGATGGGTATTATGTGTTGGTCTCCTCCTCTTGACAAACTGGGCAACAGCGTGCGAGGAATCCAGTTTTGCACGGTACTAAATCCATATAATCTCAGCTAATAATCTGTTACAGTTGTGTCTGTCTCGCTTGCATTGATCTAATTTTTTTTTTTTTCTTTTAGGATCTGGTCCAGCTCTGTAATTTCCACAACTATGATAATTTACGCCACTTTGCGAAGAAATTGGATCCACGCCGAGAGGGCGGAGACCAGCGGGTGAGTGACAGATCTGTCCTTCCAACCACAAACAGTATGCAACTGATGCAACTAGGGGTGGGCAATAACACGGCATAAATTTCCAAATATTGCTGTACAAAATAAATATTAACTGTACATTCATAGGGACAATAAGATGTTAGATAAAAAAAAAAGGTATGTCATCGTCAATATATAATTCACCTTTTGCTAAGCTACTCCCCCCCTCCTTAGTTACTGTTGCTAACGCTATCGAGTTTTCCTGTTAGTGCTTGCTGTGCAGCTGGCAATTGATGGATTGAGCAAATTAATATGATTTATTAATAATAATAAAGAATTATGTGGATTAAATTGCATTGCATTTTTATATATATATATATATATATATATATATAGTAGTGATAGTTTTAGTTTTATACACCTAGAAAGTTATCAAAATGTAGAAGAGCAGATAAAATAGTGGTTGTAAAAAAAAAAAAAATAGATAAAAGTGGAAAAAATATTAATATATATATAACAGTGAGTGTACTATAACAGCGTATTATCATGATACTTAATTATTTTATTTTATATAATTTTATAAGACATTTCTAAAAAAAAAAAAAACACAAAAACACATTTGTCATTGCAAAATAGCTCAGAAAACGTATGTTAGCTTGCAGATACTACTTGGTTTGTTTCTGTTTGTTATTGTTTTTTTGTTTTTAAATCTAATGCAGTTCATTTTTTTCATTAAGCATGGCTTAATGGGCCACTGTATATCCCACCTCTAGATGCAACTAATGCTAATGATCTTGACATATTATGAGTGTGTGCGTATGTATTAATGAATGTGAGCTGACAAACCAAATTATGCTAACTGCCCTGCAATCTTAATCTGTATTATTGAACATTTCACTTCTCTTTGCAATTGCATATTTCTTTTCCTCTTCATTGTCTGCCCTCTGCTGGAGGACCAGCATACTCTCTGCTTTTAAACTCCACTACCATCCATGTGCCTTAATTTAGGATGCTAAATATTTTACTGCTTGACTTACATACACCTGCTAATATAATTCAAATATGGCTATTACACTTCTTCACTTGAAAATAACACCTGAGAAGCGCTGTTGTGATTCACTGGCATGCTTAATTTTCTGCTGTTTCCTTGTTTTCTTCTTTCTCTGCCATCCATACTAATCCAAGCAGGAAATTCCATGATGAAATAATCTAATCTGATAATCTATCCGTGTCCGTATTGGTTGAACCACAGCAACAGCAGCAGCAGAATCTCGAACCGCTGGACTATACGAGCCTACAGAAGGAACTAGCGCTCACAGACAAAGTGTGGAAAAAAGTCTGTCCTTCTGAAACGGACGAGGACAGTTCAACCACTGTAGTCTATAGGATGGAAAACGTGGCGGAAAGAAACTAGAGGAGACGATGGCGCAACCCAACTTTCCTTCCATGTTTTGTCAGCCCATCATCCAATCACTTTCTTTGATTAATCAGTCTTTGTTATTGGAGAGGTTATGATGTTTTGTTTTGTTTTGTTTTGTTTTGTTTTGGTTTGGTTTGGTTTGTTTTTTGTTTTAGTTGTTTTTGGTTTGGTTTCGTGTTTTGTTTTTTGATTTGTTTTAGTTGGTTTTGGGGTTTTTTGTTTTCATTTTAGTTGGTTTTCTTTGTTTTTGTTTTAGTTGGTTTTGTTTGTTTTTGTTTTTGTTGGTTTTGTTTTAGTTGGTTTCAGTTTGTTTTTGTTTGTTTAGTTTGAGTTGGTTTTGGTTTGTTTTATGTTCATTTTAGTTGGTTTTGTTTGTTTTGTTTTAGTTGGTTTCAGTTTGTTTTTGTTTTGTTTGTTTAGTTTGAGTTGGTTTTGGTTTGTTTGTGTTCTTTTCATTTTGTTTTAGGTGGTTTTGTTTTGTCATTTTAGTTTTGGTTTGGTTTTGTCGTTTCTTTATTTTTTGTTTGTGTAGGTTTTTTACTATAAAGCAAGCCAAAGACCTTTAAGCCTCACATGCAATTTGTTTACTTTAAAATTAAGGGAATCAGTAAGGCCCAAACAATGCAATATGATATCAATATCTGGGTAATGATGCAGTAAAATTGTGATTCTTTGTTTATTGTATTTTTATTAAAAACTGTAGAAATTGCTATAAGACGGTCATATATTTACTGTTTTCCCCCACCGTTAAAATACTTTCATTTATACTAGATTAATGTGAAGAGATATCTTGTCTATGAGAAAATAAGTACATTATTTATAGGCTAAACATCTGAACCAGCCAGACACACCAGCATTGAGTTTTGATTTGATTTGAGTTTCAGGAAACAATAAGTATTTTTGTAAATTTAGTTTTTTGCTGCTAGCTCCACAAAAATAGCACACCTTTAAACCGTACAGAGTTCTAAAAAAGAAAACTGATGCATAACCAGCAAATACCTTCATAAAGAACTGGTCTTTACCATTACAGTTTTTTTTTTTTGTACATAATTACAGTATTCCTTTTCATTGACCCCCTTTTTTTTACCCAATGTGATGTCTAAATGTTTGTTGAATGTATGTTTTGGTGCATGTTCTGTTAACTTATTTCAGTCAGTATTGGAGTTCAAGTGAAGAAACATGTAAATGTATTTGAAAGAACTGTTTAGTGTAAGCAGGCAAAATTTGTGTAACTTTATAAATTCTGCAGTCCTCTGGGTTCAGTCTGGCATCCACAGTGTTTAATTTCATTTATTTACACAAAAATATATATATTTTATAATGTGTAAATTATAAAATGAAGGAATTTAGACATTGTATTACAAACCAAACAAGTTATTAATATTAACCAGAGCACAACTGGTCGACTGATCAGGTAGGAAAGATTGTGTGACTTTTAGTTTCACATTCCACATTTCATCTTGTGCTCAAATCAGCTACATCTGTAACCCATTTTTCACTTGAATTAAATATTTACTGTAGGTTTTTCATTGTACTGTCCGTTTAAAGAATCATTTATCATTTCTGAAACTGTGCCTCTTGAAATCCAGGAATGTGCTTAAAGATTACATGATTGTAACTTACTTTTCATTGAGTAATGTTTTAAACTTGCTATCATTTAAACTGACTACTTGAACTTGATGTTTTATTTTTTGTTTTAGTTTATTTTTTTCAGTATTATCATTGACTTTATGAATTGTGACAATGTGAAGTATGCACAACTCTTTAAAGGGGTCATCAGATGTAAAATTCACTTTTCAAGTTGTTTGAACATAAATGTGTGTTGGAAGTGTTTGTACACATCCATCCTATAATGATAAAAATCCACCCAGTGTTTTTTTTTAAATCCCTATTTTAATATCCTCTTTCTCAAATTGGGCTGTTCTGAGATTCCTGTCAGAATTTTGCACAGGCCCCTCCCACGATAGTTGATTGACAGGACCGTCTTACCTTAGACCCGCCCCGAGTGAGCTGAGAGCTGTCGGCCTCCGTTGCAGGGGAAGACAAGATGATTTTAGACAAGATTTTATCTGTTGGTATTTGATAGAATCCATGATGCCATGTGTCTAAACAAGATGTCCAGGACCTCCAGCAGAAATATAGGCCCACAACATCAGAAATACAGCAGTATATTTCATTATACACATGGGGTACTTTTTATCCCTGTGTTCACCAAACCCATCTTGAGTGTTTGCTGCTTAAAAGCTCATTTTTTTAGTTTGATCTGACCATAGAAGCCAGTCCCATTTGAAGTTCCAGTCGTGTCTGATAACTGAATATGCTGGAGTTTGTTTTTGGATGAGCGAGGAGAATTTTTCTTGAAACCCTCCGAATCAACATGTGGTGATGTAGGTGCTGTTTGACTATTTTTATTATTTTTTTTAAGGTTTTCTGACCCGAGACTCAACTATTTTCTGCAATTCTCCAGCTGTGATCCTTGGAGAGTCTTCAGCCACTCAAACTTTCCTTCTCACCGTGCTTTTGGACGATATAGACACACGTCCTCTTCCAGGCAGTTTCGTAACATTTTATGTTGATTGGAAACCCAAATTATTGCCCTGATGGTGGAAATGGGAATTTTCACTGCTCTAGCTCTTTTCTTAAAGCCACTTCACTAATTTGTGAAGCTCAATTATCTTTTGTTGCACATCAGAAATATATTCTTTGGTTTTTCTCATTGTGATGGATGATTAAGGGAATTTGGGCTTTGTTTCCCCTCCTATTTATATTTCTGTGAAACAGGAAGCCATGGCTGGATAATTTCATGTTCATAATCACCCTGGAGTGCTCAAAAATGTGAATATGAATGGAAATATACTTCAGAGATATTTTACTCATAAGAATTTCTAGGGGTGCCAATAATTGTGTCCAACATGTATTTGAGAAAAACATTTATTTCATAATGATATTTCCCCCCATTTTAAATTCTTATTATCCAATGAAAGCTTGGATTTTTGTGAATTTTTAAAATAAAAGATCAAAAGGATTAACAATGCAGATTCATTTTCACAGCCACCTTTGATCATATTTACCAAGGGTGCCAATATTTTTGGCCTTGACTGTATGTTACAGACCTTTCATTAAGTCCCTAAAGAATCATATCAACTTATGTAAAATGGGCATCCAATGACCTCTTTAAAAACCATTTGTTTGTGCCAGTAAGATTATCTTCTTTAAACTTGGTAGACTTTGTTTTTATTTATTTTGTCATTGTGGTTTAATAAATGATTGATAAACACAAATTTCATTAAACTTGGCGTGTATTTTGTTAATTTTTCCCAGTTTTGAAAACATTGCAATTGTTGTTTAAGTATGTGTTCGTTTCGTTTAACTGTCGTTTTGTTTCACAAGTTGTATTTTTTATTTTTTGCAGAGCCCAAATGTGACCCAATAGGTTTTGGGATCTTCTGGCGATTTGTGCAAAGTTCGCAACAATATGATATCATCGCGATGTCGTTAATGCACCACAAACAACTCCTCTGTTTTCTTCCAGGTCAAGTCGGTTATCAACCTGCTGTTTGCGGCCTACACTGGAGACGTGTCGGCTCTGAGAAGGTACCGCTCCACCAATAAATCATGTTTTTTGCATTACTGAATATAATTTGTACAGTTTAAATCTAGAGTTTCTTACTTCATGTGTGTTTGCACTCTGCGCAGGTTTGCGCTCTCATCGATGGATATGGAGCAAAGAGATTACGACTCTCGGACGGCCCTTCATGTAGCTGCTGCTGAAGGTGGAGTGCCAGGAACTCATCAAGCTCTGCAACTATAGATAATATCATGCTCTTCAACCCCCAGACTTGCTGACATGCTGTTTGTTTCCTCTGCCTGACCTCATTTTCTCTCTGTGCTGACTGGAAATCTTACTAATATGCACTTTTGTTTGGTTTCAGGTCACACTGAGGTTGTACGTTTTCTTCTAGAAGCTTGTAAGGTGAACCCGGTGCCCAAAGACAGGTAAGAATATGAAATACTACAACACAGGTGTTGTTCAATTCAAGTCAAGTTTATTTGTGTAGTGCTTTTCACAATAAAAATTGTTGCAAAACGCTTTACAGCTTAATGCTGAGAAAGTATTGTTTATTGTTAGTTAATGAATTTATTTTAGGAATAAGTAATGTGTAATAATAAATAATAGATTTAACATTAAATAAACATTGATTTAATTCATTCAATAATATAATAATATTTATAGAAATTACAGATAGAAAAAATTAATATGGATAGTATACTATTGGATGTTACTTTTATTTTTAACATAATTATTAAAATATAGTGCTGTCAAATGATTAATTGCATACAAAATAAAAGTTGTTGTTTATAATATATAGTTGTTTGTTTGTTTATTTGGGTATACTGTGTATATTTATTATGTATATATAAATACAAACATGCATTTATGTATTTAAGAAAAATATGTTATGTTTATATATTAAATATTTATATAAAATATAAATATATAAAAGTAAATATTTGCAAAATATACTGTATGTGTGTGTATTTATATATACATTATAAATATACAGTACACTTATATTATGTAAATAAAACTTATTTTGGATGCGATTAATCGCGACTATTCATTTGACAGCACTATTAGAATATAAATGTTACTTGTTTTGTTTTTTATTAAATTATAGCAATACGTTACAGTATGCTGTTAGAACAAGTTTTAAAAGTTTAACAATGTATTAGTTATTTATTAAAAATGAATAATTCATTTTTTAAAGCATTTATTGTTTGTTGTTTACAAGTTAAAAAATATTAATTACCACAAAGTTTTAGTTAATCTTTGAAGCTTAATTTAATGTTATAAATGTATATTTTTAATGGCTGTCGTGTACACTCACCCAATTGACTTCCATTTTAATTATTTTTGTATTTTTCACGCAAAGAAATGACTTAAAATGATAATCAACAGCACAGAACAGATTCTGTTCCTTTAAACTTGCCGTTCGATCCCCGTACAGGTGGGGTAACACTCCCATGGACGAGGCCATTCATTTCGGCCATCACGATGTCGTAACAATCCTGCAGGACTATCACAACACCTACAGCCCCAAGGAGACCACTGCCGACAGCGACAAGGAGACGGCCGAGAAGAACCTGGACGGGATGCTGTAGAGATCATCTTTCACGTTAAAACACTCCAGATTTTTCCCAGTGAGTCTGTGTGTCCTTGGTACACATTTGAGAAGAAAACATAAAACACAAAAAAAAGTCTTTGGGCCCGTTTTGTGGTGTTCGTGTGTGTGTGTGTGTGTGCGTGTGTGTGATGTGTAACCTCCTTTAACATGGTAAGTTTGTTTCATCTTACATTCAGAGGAATGTAGCCTCATAAAGATCTTATTTAACTGTATCTCCACGTAAACATACAATATAAATTTAATATACTCAATACAAGTATATGTATATATATATATAAAAAGTGTATATAAAGTCCATGTACACGCATTTATGGTTTGAGAACCTTCATAGAAGCATAATGATGTCAAATAGATATTTAAGAAAAGATATCTAAGAAAAGGCAGCTTGACTGGAGAAGGTAGCATTGGGAGGGATGTGTCATTTTGATTTATTTGTTTTTATAATTTTACCCCTTTACTTTATCCTCGACTTTAGTCTTAATATGGTTAAAAATCAACATGAAGAACAGTTGTAGTTCTTTATGCCTTTTATTTGTGTATCAGGTTGTGAATATGTTCCAAATGACACTGTTCTTTGATTGTCAAATAATTGTACTTTTTTATTTTTTTATTTGCATTATATTTATTTGTCTTTCAATATCTTTTTAAATTAAATTAAAGTAACACTTTACATTGTTTTTTTCCCTAGTTTTACGATTACAGTTAACATTAGTTAATTTAGGTATCATACTAATAATTAACAGAATTTATTAATCTAGGCAATTAAGAAATACACTCGTTCAAAATAGTTTATACTATTAATTTAAAATTTTATAAACTAACAATAACAAGGATTAATAAATGTCGTAAACGTATTATTGATTTTTAATTCGTGATACACATCTACCTAATGTTAACAAACTGAAACTTATTGTGAAGTGTTACCAAAATTAATTTTAAGCACTAGAGGTAACTTTTTTCGTACCAGCCTGTTCAATGAACTACAGGAATTTCCTGTACTTGATATATATGTGCTTAATGTCAATGAATAAAACTTATTATAAAGTGTCACCAAAATTAGATACTAGAAGGACCATTTTCATTATACTACAAGAATTTCCTGTATTTGATAACTATATAATTTACAAAGTTTAAATTTGTTAACATAAGTTAAGTGCCATCAGAATTACTTTAAAACGCTAGAAGGCCATTTTTATACCTGCCTGTTCAATGTACTACAGGAATTTCCTGTATTTGATAGCCATCTACCTTACTAATGTAAACAATTGAAACTTCTTGTAAAGTGTTACTTACTTTACAGTTATTTTAAAGTACAAAGAGGGGAAAAAAATCATACCAGCCTGTTCATTGTACTATAGGAATTCCTTGTATTTGATACATATATACTTAATGTTAAAAAAATGTCACTGTAATTACTTTAAAGCCCTAGAAGGACCATTTTTGTACCCAGACTTTCATTGTACTACAGGAATTTCTTGTATTTGATAGCCAGCTACAAAACTAATGTTAACAAATTGAAACTCATTGTAAAGTGTTACAAAATTACTTTAAAAAACAGAGGAAAATTTTCCTACCTGCCCATTCATTGTACTACAGGAATTCCCTGTATTTGATACTTATCTGCTTAACTAATGTTAACAAATTTAAACTTTGTAAATTGTTACAAAAATTACTTGTTTGTTCTGTTATACAAAATGTCCTGTATTTCATACCCATATAATTTATAGTAAGTTTCAATTTATTAACATTAGTTAGGTGTCATGAAATACATTTAAAGTACTAGAAGGACCATTTTTGTACCTGCCCATTCAATGTACTACAGGAATTTCCTGTGTTTGAAAGCCATCTACCTAATTAATGTTAACAAATTTAAATGTATTGTAAATAGTTACCAAAATTACTTTAAAAGCACCAAAAGGACCGTTTTCCTACCTGCCTGTTCCTTGTACTACACAGGAACTTCCTGTATTTTTGAACAGAAACGTTTTTCAATACTTTAGCATCATGGAAATCACAACCGTTGCTTAATTAATTATTATGCGGAAAACAAACACAAGTAACATCCAACTGGGTTGCAGTGTCACCTTTGGTTCTTCTGCGAGATATTTAAATCCAGAATGTGGAAATGAATTTGTTGTGTGACTTAGTTTAGTGATCATATGAAAAAACAACCAAGCAAAAAAATTAATTTTCTGTTTTATTTTTGGTACATGATGAAATGACAAGATTGAAAGTCGAAAATAAACAAACAAAAATGCACTGGAATTAACACTGACTGCTATGGTCAAAATGCTGTCTAAACATGTCCCGTCAGTTGTGTAATTTGGTGAAGTAACTTCATAAACGGTTGGGTTCATGTCTATAAGCACGTTGTATGCGGAAAAGCACATTGATTGTTCTAATGTACAGTACGGACAACAAAGAGACACGCATATACTTGAAAAACCTCCAAACCTAAGTCGATCTCAACTATGTGAATATTTTCTAGTGGGACACTGTTGTTAAAGTATTGTAAATGTGTTTTGTAATGTGTGTGTGTGTGTTGGGGGGGGGGGGGGGGGGTGTACACGATTAACTGTGGACAATTTATTTATTGGAAAAAATTTAAGCAACTCTACCAAGAGACTAGTCAGTACAAACAAAAGTAGGTCACTGATCGCATCCAACTTCGTTCGTTTCCTTGTCAAACTTTAGTTCATTTTTGTTGCATTGTTTAATTTCTTGTTTTTGCGGAGAAAGCTGTTACGAATTTTTTCTGAATTTGTTTATTACTGCTATGAATGTATTGCATTGTTGTTGTTGTTGTGATTTCCTTTCGATTTGCTTTTATTATTTAACAATGCTATGCTGTAGATGTTCTAGATTTGTTTGAATTTAATGTCATATTCCACACAAGAAATACTAGATAAAAACAATAAAGACTTTAAACATAGCTTTTGATATAAATTTTTCTTATCTTGTAGCTGTACATGCATCAGATATCCATTAGATGAATATCTCAAATATACAATTTTATGCAATTTTAAAACATTTTTGCAACATTTTTTAACGTTTATATGTTTATCAGTGTTTTTTTAACAACGTTTTTCACACGTTCGTACACAATACCTTTTCTTTCGCCAATGTGGGGTTTGCGTATTGTTGGTCTGTGCCAAAAGTTTCTAAGGTGCAGATGTTTTTAACTCATTCCAAACAAGATGGATTCCCACAGTAATAACTTTCTATCATGTCCAAAACAAATATTGCTCTGTAATTAAACAGCAGTACAATCCAGTGCAAAAAGTGAGAAATGACAACAAAGTACATAAAGTGAACATAACACTAACAGAGCACCAGCAAGTTAAGGAAAATCTCAAGAAAACTGGTCTTTTTTCACATATTTAGAAACGGTGTTAGGAAAGTAAACACCTAACAGCTTAAAAGATTTAATCAGACCTGAACTCTTGCATGTCATAGTTCTTTCTGGATGAATCTTTGGGGTGTTTTATCCCAAAACCAAACAGAAGATACGTAAACATGATATCTAAAACTTGCTTAAAGAAAAGAAAACCTATTTTAGGACCATTTTTGTTGAAGACCCATTGGGTTTTTTTGGTCGTTCCCATTATTTTCATAATGTATTTTTATTACTGCAATACAGTACTTTTGTTATTACAGTTAAATTCCTGTACTACAATAACTTATTCTGATTTGGAATACAAAAATCCAAGGCAGTACGACATATACTGAGCTTATGTAATGTTTTAGAATTAAAAGTTTTCACATTAATTTAAACAAAATATTTGATTGCATTACAGTAAATGTTAATTAAACTTAAAAAAAATCTTCAGTCCTAAAAATAGGTTTAATTTTCTTTACAGAAAATTAGATTTTGTGAAATTTATCCATCTAGCTTTTTTTGTTCACTTTCTCCTCTGTTTTCTATTACTTGGCATCTAAGAAAATTAAGTGCTTTTCTTACACAACTATGAATGAGTGCTGTGGTAACAGTAGCATTACTATAGGCGTTAATTCAATCTGTTTGGTTTTCTTTATACTGTAGTTGACAGTGTATACAGTGTTTTTTAAATAACGTTAGAATGAAAAAGAGAGGACAACTAAACCCAATGGCTATACCAACTAGATTTTCCTCTTTCATTTGCGTTATTCCAGAAAAAACACAGAATGAAGGAAAAATTTATATTTTTTCTGCATCATCTGTCCTTTCAGGTCACTTACGAGAGACTTAAGTCTGAGGGCTGTGGAAAAAAAACACAAAAAACAGTATCAGAATCTATTTAAATTTTATATTTATATATACACATAGGAATAATAGTACTCTACCTCAAAAGTTAACGAATCGGTGACATATCGGTTCTAAAATAAAGAGAAATGGAGAATAAGTGCTGTTAATATTTTAAGTATTTCTTTAAATGATATTTTAAATGTATAATTATCATTTTTCATACCATGCGCTCCAGCTCGCCGTAAACCTCAGGCGACATTGGCATGAGTGTGTCGTTATAGTCTTGTGGCTGCCTAAAATTAAGTATTTAAAAGCAGTTATTTTTGCGGTCCAGTTTGGTAGCAGAAAAATTACATTTAAAAATGCTGTTTACTTTTCTTTTACTTAATCAGAATGGTTTGAAATTTGCCAAACGTTTTTGCGCTTGCGATGTGAACACACACACAAAAAAAAAAAAATGAACATGGGCATGATTCGAAAAGGTTAAACGGTCCTGAAAAAAGCAGTCAAATTTATGGTGTGTACACCAACACCGAATTTAAGTATTTGCGCGAGTTACATACAAAGTCAATGCAAAGACGCAAATAAACGCAAATTCGCACCAGGTGACAAGAATGACGCGAATTGGCCGACGCGATTGCCGCGAACACAATATTTGCCTCAATCGCACCTTCTGCGCAAATTAAAACATTTCAACTTGAGTGGGAAATACGCATAATGCGTTGTCGCGTAAGCTAATCAGCAAAGAGTTTATTGACCCCATCTTGTTTGACACCAGAAAATGGAGGAGAGCAAGTGTGATGTTTTTATTTGCGCGAGTGATGCGAAAAACATCCCACGAGTAATCTAGAGTGATAATTGCTTTGTCTGCACACACCATTATACTGTTTGCAGTCAAAAATTACCACATTGGAAATGAATGGGAAGCAATTTCACTACTGCGCCCAAACAAAATCTTACTGAAAGCTAATTTTTTGTGATATCAACCTCACAGTTGGAACACAAATTGTTTAGATTTATGGCTTTGATTTTCATGCAGTTTTAGAGTAAAACACGTTTTGGAAAATATATATATTTCACATAAAATATTAAAATTGTATTTTGTATATTTTCCACAATAAACTTATTTTTACTTTCACAGTTTTTTCACTAAATAAATGGATCATAACATAAATATAATTTAATCCCATAAAATGTCCTAAAATATTAAATAAAAAAGAAACATTGAACTAAAATATAGAATATTCATTTGACCACTATGCAAGCAACATCAGAGTTAACATTGACTTACATTTCAGAGATGGAGATGAGAGTGGTGCTGATGTATCCCTCATCTGATTTCTTATCCACATCCATTGGTTCTTGTTCTGGATAAACAAAAGGATATCATTGTATATATACATTTTATAATACATTTGTTCATATTTTACATAGTTCACAAATGTGTGCTTCTTACTGTCGGCAGGTTTGGAGTAATATTTTTTGAAGGCCTCATCTTTGGGTATATTGGGAAATAGGAAGCGCAGAGGGTTTTCTGGGACGTTATCAGCCGCCATCACGCGATAATTGCGAATGATGTCAGGAAGTGAGACGGCAGAGAGTTCCTTCTTCGTGTAGGGCTCCACAGAGCGAATCTGTGGCTCCTCTAAACAAGCACAACACCAAAACTAAGAAATGAGCATTAAATTTGCAAAACAGATTTAATTTGAAGCCAAAGATTAAGCGAAACCCACATCCAAATACAAATGAGTTTTGATATCAAGACCAGATCCATTTGTTTTATGTAGTCCTTTGTTCCACAGTGTGTCAGAGTGAAGGAAAGTCTTACCATTTGCGTCGTGTTCAACCCAGCTGAACGTGATGGCTCCATCGCGGTTGCTCTCGCTGAAGCGCAACAGAAATGTCCCG
This sequence comes from Acrossocheilus fasciatus, assembly GCA_036784905.1. Lineage (NCBI taxonomy): Eukaryota > Metazoa > Chordata > Actinopteri > Cypriniformes > Cyprinidae > Acrossocheilus > Acrossocheilus fasciatus. The sequence goes on along the minus strand of CM071959.1, from coordinate 13,827,311 downwards.
GAAGCTTTGTCATGTAGCAGAGCTTTAGTTCGGTCCTTGGTCACAAAGCCCATTATACAGCTGTGAAAGATAGACAGGGTTGAAGCAGAAATCCATTGTGCAAGTCTATTACTATAAACAATTTTTGGCATCTCTTCACACTTTAAAACTTTAGACAACTAAATTTAAAAATGTGGTTATATATTTATTTAAAAATAAATTAGGAAAACATTTCCTATGATAATGAAGAATTGCCACAGATTTAGCAATTGTGTTATTTATTTAAATTGGGTTTGATAAATAGTTATTATAATTATTTTGAATTCATTTTTATTTTCAGTAATTTTGTTTTATGCTTTTGTCAGTTGTATTTGTTTTTGTTCTTTTTAGATAACTACTTAAGCTTAATTTATTTTTACTTCAGTTTTAGTTATTTATTCATTTCTAGTTAGTAATTTTAGCGCTTAAACTTATTTCAGTTATTTGCCAAGGCAACATTACAAATTTTCATCTAAAGTTTTCCATCTTATATTCACAGTTTTGTCGTTTCATTTTGTTATGTGCTTTTTTTTTACATTTTTATTAGTTTTTTCTTTTTAAATATTACTATTTCTATTAATTTATTTTTATTTCAGTTTAAGGGTCAGGTTTACTAAGCAGGGCAAATTAGCGCGAGAGCGCAGTTCCTAAACAGCGCCGATGGGTGTGGAAATTTCTGCGGATGATTTACTAACAACCCTCAAATTAAAGTGCTCATTTACATATCGAAAAACGCAATATACCAACAGCAGCGCAAATTAGCTTAGTCGCAAATAAAGAAACCACAGTATGTTAAAGAGTGAGAGCCCAAAAAATGAAGGTTTGCTAGCAGTTTTGATAGAGCTGGTATTGCTTGACTCGTAGTTGAGGGTTCCAAGTTATCTTATTTCCTGAAGCAAATTAAAAATAACATGGCTTGGCAAACAATGTTCAGATAATGTGTTCTTCTGGCATTTCAAATAAATTAATGTGTGGAAAAAATCCTCTCCCTTCTACCACACGCTCTCTGTTCTCCGCGGTGCCTCCTCCTAGCAACAGCCATTTCAAGTGCAAAACAGTTTAAGACATGCTTTCTTGGGGTGTTAAATAATGGCACAAATCCCAGTAATTTGCCGAGCGCAAACGTTATTAAATCTTGTTGCGTGATTCAGTTGAATACTCTCCTCCCAAAAATGTTATGTCTGAAAGGGAAACTCCTACAAATGCATATTCAATAAGGTCAGGAGCAAAAATAACACTGTCCATGTCTTTTCAGTGCTAATTCTTCACTGTGCGTCTTCAGTAAAAGCTGACAGTACTATTTTAGTTAGTAAAACTGGCCTCCTAAAGTTTATTTCCAGTTATTCATTTTAGTGCTTTAGCATAAACTTACAAAAACCTGTTTTGTAAACAGCAATAACCCTGGTATTTGAAATGGCAACTGTTCAAAATGGTCAGACAGGCCAAGATGGTCCAAGTGATCATCCATCTAGACCAGCTAGAACCATGTTTGAATTATGAAAATCCAGGTAGGATCAACATCTGGTTTCTTACCCATCGTCCCACAGACTCAACAGGTGTCTCTTTATTAAGTCCAAAATTCCTTCAATCCACAGCCAGAAGGTGAAGTTCTTTTCACTGCCAGACTACATCAAATCAAAAGTCTCAAATCAAATCATTTCTAAACAAACAGCGGGAACTTGGAAATGTCGACTTAATGTAGAAACTGATCAGTAAAATAAATCTTGTATAGGCCAACCTTGCAGAATTTATTCCAAGGAATCTGAGCTTCAGGATCCATCACCGCTTTAGGTCCTGTTGGCCAAAGTTTGAATGCTTTTGCATTTAGTTCATCTGTTCCAAGAGAATTAGTCGCGCTCAGTGTGAAGTAAGTGTATTGTACTTACCAAGGAGTTTGGTACCCAGCATGCTTAACTGTTCTTGATTAAGACCCCTTTTGGTGATGGAGGAGAACTGCCAGCTCAGCACCTCTGATAGATGCCCCCACGTGGCTGAAGGAGGAGTCACGAAGAACGAAAGATTCTGGAGACGAAACAATCACAGAAAATGGAAGTTGAAGGCAAGTCAGATCCTGTGGAAAAGCCTCCAGAAATCTATTTTGTGATGCATGTAGAGCTTATATGTGAGCAGTTGTGGCCTAATGGATAGAGTCAGACTTGTAACCCGAAAGTCGCGGGTTCGAGTCTCAGGTCCGGCAGGAATTGTAGGTGGGAGGAGTGAATAACCACTCTCCACCTTCAGTACCACGACTGAGGTGAGACCCATGAGCAAGGCACCGAACCTTCAACTGAACCACAGTATTGGCTGCCCACTGCTCCGGGGTGTGTGTTCACGGCGTGTGTGTGAGTTCACTACTGTGCGTGTGCACTTGGATGGGTTAAATGCAGAGCACAAATTCCGAGTATGGGTCACCATACTTGGCCACATGTCACTTCACAATCACTCACTATATCTATTACTAAACCATTAGAAGAGAAGAGAACGTACTTTTGAACTTCACTTTTATTTGTATATTTTAATTTATTTTAATTTTAGATTGTTAAATGTGCTTGTCATTTTTATTAGTTCTAGTTATTTTTCAAATATTGCTATTTTAGTTAAATTTATTTTTATCTCAGTTTTAGTTTTAGTTTTTATTTACTTCCAGTTAACAATTTTATTGTTCAACTTAAACACATTTTTTCTTGTGTTTGCCAAGGCAACACTTCCAAGTTTTTTTATCTAATATTTATATATTTAGTTTTCATTTCATTTTATTTCATTACATTTTTAGAAATTGTTAGTTTATTTTATTTTTTAATATTTGTTCTCTTCAAAACATTTCTATTTAGGTTTAATTTATGTTTATTTGCCATACCTAATTTATCATTTAGTTTACATTTTTCATCTAATATTTATATCTCCATAGTCATTTTGGTAAAATAATTAGTTTCTATTTGCTTTTGTCATTTTTATTTATATATGTATCATTATTATTATTATTATTATTTAAATATTACTATTTTGATTTAATTTATTTTTGTTTTAGTTCAGGGTTTTTTACCCCAGTTAGTAATTTTAGTGCTTACTTTAAACTTGTGTTTATTCAGGTTTCATTTAATTTGTTTTAGTTTAGTTTTACTTTATTTTAAGTTAGTAATTTTAGTGTTTCAACTTAAAATTATTTCAGTTATCTGCTATTTCGTACATTTTTCATGTAATATTTATATTTTCATTTTTCATTTTAGTAAAATTCTTAGTAATTTGATGTGCTTTTGTCATTTTTATTTTATTTTATTTTTTTGTTATTGTTGTTTTTGTTATTTTTAAACTACTTGGGCTTAATTTATTTTTGTTTTTTCCCAGTTAGTAATTTTAGTACCTTACTTTTAAAATTGTGTTTTTAAAACATTTCCATTTAGGTTTCATTTATTTTATTACAGTTTTACTTTATTTCCAGTTAATACATTTTGTGCTTCATCTTAAATCTGTCAATTATTTGCCAAGGCAACCTTTCTCATTTTTAAAGTTTATAATCTAATATTTATTTTAAGTTGAATTTTAGAGTAATTTTCAGCCATGTCATGTACGTCACACTAGTGTTGAAGAGGACTTACCTTTGGCTCAGAAGTCAGCATGTTGTACCACATGATGGAGGCCCATCCGCTGGGTAGCTGACTGACGTTGGAGATCACGACTATGGGCAGAGATGTAGCCTGAAGATGGAGGGAGAGAAGAAAGTGGATGATGATCATGATTTGGTGCCGTTTATGTTTTTAAACTCGGTTGTTCTGAAGGATCTTCTGACCTCAAAGTTCATGACCATTCCAGACCAGCAGAGCTCAGCCTCAAAGGTGATGGAGTGAAGTTCCTCCGTGACAATCAGAGGGCCCTGACGAATGTTTAAGAAAGAATTTAGCCAAAAATGAGTTTGAGGTGTTCAAAGCTTGACTATGCAGAAGTTCAAAAGTGAAGAAGAGCTAAACAAAGAGGGAATTGCATTTCTGCTTGTTTCTTACACAATATGATTATATGACTTCAGAAGACTAGGAAACTGAACACAAGGGTCATGGACTACTTTCTTGATATTTTTATGTGATTTCCAGAGGGGTTTTTTTTTTGTTCCACATAAGAAAGAAAGTCATGCAGCTGTGGAGCAACATGAGGGTAAGTGATGACAGAATTTACCAAAAAATTTTTTTAACAATTTAATGACAAGAAACAAGAAATGTGTACTTTTATTCTGCAAGGATGCATTAATTTGGTCAAAAGTGACAGTAAAGACATTTATGTTTCAAATAAATGTTGAACTTTCTATTTATCAAACTATTCTGAAAAAAAAAAAAATTCCACAAAAATACTAAGCAGCACAACTGTTTTCAACATTAATAATAATAATAAAAGTTTATTGAGCAGCGAATCAGCGTATTAGAATGATTTCTGAAGATTCATGCGACACTGAAGACTGGAATAATTCAGCGCTGCTTCACAGGAATAAATGACATTTTACAATATTCAAATAGAAAATACTTATTTCAAATTAAATCACATTCACAATATTACTGTTTTTTTTACTGTATTCTTATCAAAAAATGCAGCCTTGGTGAGCAGAAGAGACTATTTTCAAAAACATTTTGAACTCACCTCACTTGTTCTGTTTCCGGTAACTTTCTTCTCTTTCAGTTGCTGTGAAGTAAAAAGAATGACTATTTAACTAAATTATAATTTTAAACTGGAGCTACACTATAATTTGCTATTTTTCTTTTCATTTTACCAGATGACGGAATTCTGCTGCCATCCCATTGGATTCCTCCATGTTCATCACCTTCATGGCCGTTCCCAAGATGTTAAACATGCGAAACCTAAAACAGGAGCATTACTACATAAGTGGAATTGTAATTTTTAGGGTAACTGTACCTTTAAAATAGTATGCGAAAAAAGGAAATTATGTAGGACACACCCTTTCCGTTTCTCAACGATATCCCTGGAAGATGAAAAGAGACATTAACATGATGAAATGCATCTTCAGTGTTTTTTTTCTGAATGTATGCTAAAATAAAAATGCTAACCACACGAGTGAATCATTAGTAATGTAAAAATAGACTGTATTTTATTAAACATGTATACTAAATGACTAAGTAATTTAGAGACAAAAAAAAATCCAGTTGAGTCAGAGTATGTACAACACTTACTTGTCGAATTGCACCTTCACCCGAACAGTGTGGTTGAATTCCTGAAGTTTTATCAGCAGCCTGGAGCACAGAAATGATGTGATTCATCATTCATCAAACAAACGTCTTCCAGCCTTTAATTCCAGAGAAATGTGAATCATCTGCTCTGTGTTTACAGTTACCGTAATTTGAGGGTGAACAGAACACCGGTCTTCAGCACCAAGGGTCTTTGCAGCTGGGTCGGCATGCATGGCTGTCGCTCGACTACCAAGGAGCTGAAAAAACACGCAAATAAAAATGATTCATTGTCAGGGACTCCTTTCAACAGTGGTGTATCAAGCAAAGCAGGTTTCTTACTTCATAATGAGATTTTTCAGGTTCGACATGATCCTGTCGTCCAAAGTGCTTTTGCTGAGGGTGATGGGATCCTGCTCATATGTCAATTTCTGCTCCAGCTCCAGAAGTTTCTTGAGCTGCTGCCTGAGCTGAAGCAGAGATTCTCCTAGAGAAGTAAACCTGAGGGGAAAAACAAACACAACACAACAATATATGATGTAAATGTGATTTAGCAAAATTATCAATATTTATATACTGTCAATATATTTAATATTATCAATATTTCCCTGAAGTTTTGAAGGCAGAAAAGTTCCATAAAATTTTGAGCGCAAAACAATTTAATAGTGTAGCGAAATCATCACAAATTTACTAAATTTCTGTGAAATTTTGCAAGCAGGAAGGGTCGGTAAAATTTTGTTTTCAAAAAAACAAAATCCATCGTCTCTTGTCATCAGTGTATCGAAATTACAGTATCTATATTTATATACTCTCAATATAATTTATATCAATAATTTGTCAATATTTCTGTGAAATGTCGCAAGTAGAAAATGTCTATAAAATTTTGTTCGCAAAAAAAATAAAACAATCCATTGTCTACTGTACAGTCAATAGTCTAGCAAAATTATCAATATTTAAATACTGTCAAAATATTTATATACTGTCAATATTTCCGTAAAATTTCGCAGGTAGAAAAGGTTTATAAAATTTTGCGAACAAAAAAGGCCCAATGTCAACAGCGTAGCAAAATTATAACTATTTACATATTGCCAATATTTCGCAAGCAAAAAAGGTCTATAAAAATCGAACGAAGCAGCTTTCTAACTTGAACCTGTGCAAAAATCTTTCGAAAACATGACTAAAAATACATATTGTACAGTCAAAATTCAGAATTAAAATATAATTATGAGCAATACCAATTAGCTTTGACAGTATTTGAAGATATTGAAACTATTAAAATTGGTTGTCATAACCTAAATGATATTCTGGCTTTGTTTTCCAGAGAATCGTGGGCTATTTTACAAAAGCAAAAAAAAAAAAAAAAATTATGGTTAGAAGGAAATCATAAATTAATCTGTGGTTTGTGTTTGTTACCAGTTCTGCAGCTGGTCCAAGCAGACATTGGTTAGTCCACCGATGCAAGACATCTGTTGACGGCGCCTCCATTCGGCCAGTTCTATTGAAATTAGCTCGAAGACCACCGGATCTATATTGTTCAACACCTCTGACATCTGACTGATCACTTTCTACAGGGACACAAGCAAACAAACAAACACAAACAAGGTTGAAAATAACTGCTTCTCTTCGCTAACCAATTAGCATTACAGAACAGGAAAATGTGATGGATAACCAATGTTTTCACCTTTCTTGTTTCGTTGAGTTTCATAAACATGGCACGGATAGTCAGTCTCTCACGGTTCAGGTCTTCCTTTGAAATAGTCCCGTTCAGTTCCTCTATTGAACAGATGAAAGCAAGTTTCAGTATTTGTCAAAAAAAGAAAAAATAGCTAGTTCTGACCTCATTTTCGCAAGTGAAAAAATAAGCAACACTGAGTTTCGGTACTTGCTGGAAAAATAAATAATTCGCAACTGAAAAAAAATAAATAAAAATAAACAAATTTTTGCAAGTGAAATAAGCAACGAGTTTTAGTACTTGCCAAAAAAAAAATACACATTTACCAACGTGTCAAATTTACTGTCGTTTGACAAATTTTCGAGAGAAAATAAGCAATACTGAGTTTCTGTGTTTTTCAAATAAAAAGCTATTTACTGTCGTTTGACAAATTTTCGTGAGTGAAATAAGCAATACATAGTTTCAGTCCTTGCCGAAAAAAAAATTAGCTAGTTCTGACTTAAGATGAGGTGACATTTACCATTGTTCAACATTTTCACAAGCGAAATATGCAGCATTGAGTTTTGGTACTTGTTAAAAATAATAGCTAGTTCTGACTAAAGGTGCAGTCATATTCATTGTTTGCAAATTTCAGTGCCTGACAAAAAGTTACTTGAGGTGCGTCATATTAGCTAGTTTGGTGAATTTTCACAAAATAAGCAATACTGAGTTTCTATAGCCTACTTTTCGAATAATTTCCTAGATCTGACACTTACCATTGTTACATTTTTGCAAGTAAAATAAGCAATAATGAGTTTTGGTACTTTGGTTCTGACATAAGGTACATCACATTTACCAATCTTTGACAAATTTTCAAAGTAAGCGAAATAAGCAATACTGAGTTTCCATAATCTTCAAATAAATAGCTAGTTCTGACCGAATTTGCGGTCACACTTACTGTTGTTCAACGAATTTTCGCGAGCGAAATAAGCAATACATAAATTTAGCAGAAATTTCAGTAATGTGACAACATTTAATGATAAGTTGTTTTTTGACTACAAATAAGGCATTTTTTAAAATCCTGTCACCTCTGCTTTGTAGAGTTTTGCTCTTGAAGTCGTATTCGTCTTGCTGGTCTTCTAGATTTTTGATAGTCTGCTCTGCGTCCTGAAGGGAAATTTGAAAAATATGTTTTACACAGCTTTTCTATGAGAATTAGACATAGATTGCGACAGTTTTTTTTTTGTACGTCACCTGTACTTTCATCTTTATGTCTTTCACCCTTCCATCCATTTCTCGATGTTTCTCCACGATCATGTCATTTTGGGTGCTTTCGGTTCGATTCTGTAACGAAATACTAATTACTAACTTCATGTCATTATGTGCAAAAAGAGCAGCTTGGACAATATTGCGAAATATCTCCTTTCGCGTTTTACAGATAAAAGAAAGTCTTGTGAATGTGCGATAAATTGTTTGTGGTTGAACTATTATTTTAAAAGTATTTAGATTAAGATTTAAATGGCATATTCAAATTCATGGTTTGGTGTTGGAAATCTGGTTGTCGTTTATTAATTCCTGACCTCTGACTCTTGGGCAGCACTCAGAATCTTCCTTTCCTCGCTAAGGTTCCTACTGATGATCATCGCCATGGAAACGGGATTGTCTTGGAAGAGGCTCTGAAACACAAGGGTTGTGTTAACTCAGGATCTCAATCGTTTGCATGTTGCAACTTGTTTTTTTCCGTTATGTTTATTGCCTAATGATTCAGAGGCTGCGACACAAATACTAAAAGGAAATGATTGTGTAGCCAGTTGCAGACAGGCACCTGCAAGTTCCTCTTGATCTTGCGGATGTTGTGCTGGTTCAGGAAGTCTTTCTCCATCGCGAAGCGGCTGTGTTGGTGATCCAACTGGGTCAAAAGATCATGAAACCTCACAGTGGCCAGCGACTCATTCTCCACATTAGCAACATGGTCCCTTTAGAGAACAAAGAACAGATGATTCACACCAAATGAAGCTGAAACTGGTTTGAATTCTATTTTTAACATAATTACTATATTTGTGCCTATATAATGCCTCTTCTATCAGGAAGATAAATTTAATAAGCAAGTGAAGTTTTAAAGTGTGGTATGTTTTGTTTGGCAATAAAAATGCACTAACTATTTGTTTATGTTGCACTGATTCTTATTTGTCTTATTGAACATCTAATAATGCAGAATTTGCTTTTCTGTTGCCCTCACTAGCTCTGGACAGTTTATATGATGTTGCCGCAGGTTAATTGTGTGCAGAACATTGTTTTTATGAAAGATGTCATATTTGAAGTAAGTTCATCTGAAGTTTGTGTATTAACATCATGTGATCTCGAATACAAATATAATTTAGAATATAATAAAAATAAAAATTAAATCAATATTATTATTTAAATTAATATTTTCCTGTTTTAATATTAATATTTATAATTTAAAATATTTATTCATTTTTTAATATATTTTAATTTATATTAACATTAGTAATTTTAAATCAAATGTTAAAATTAATTAAATTGACAAAGTAATATTAAGAACTTGAATTAATCATTTTATTTACCTTTAGTAATATTTATGCACCTTAAAAAGTATTCATTAATATTTGTAAATATTTTAACATGTTAATATTAATATTCTGTTTGCATTTAAGAATAAGAATGCACATTAAAAATATTAATTAATTTAATTATTTACATTTTAATTGCCTTTGAAAAATATGCACCTTAATATAATAATTAATGTTAATATTAATATTCCAGTTACCCTTAAAAATATTAATGAACATTTAAAAATATTTCTTACAATTTTCATATTTTAATAATATATTAATTATTTCAAATAATAGTAAATTTTGAACTTCATAATAGACTGCTAAGAATCAACAGGTTGCTTAGTTTAGCATTATTATACTTGCAAAAGGTTGTGGTTATCCGTTTGACCTAGTTGTAAAGATATAAAATGGTGGTCCGCACCAGTCGTGGCTTTCTATCCAGCTGCTGAGGTACTGCCGGATGGCCATTGGAAAGCTGTCATCGTACAGTTGGTCGACCTGTTCCAAAAACTTTGAATCCAGTTGTTGAAGCTCCAACCACTGACTCATTTCTGCAACTCCGTGGGCTGAGAGTTAAAATACATGACCAAAACAAGCCACAGTGAAGACTTTTTTTCTTCTTTTTACAAAAATCACATTCAAAGCAGACAAAGCAGATTTCAACAGAGCAAAGCACTTCTCTGCACGATGCAAGATAGTGAGATTCCTATCTCAAATTAATGGCTCATGACATCTTGAGGTTTTTTATGTGTGGTGTTTTTCTAACCAAGTAGCTACTTTCAAAACGTTTTGCATAAAAAGCTCATTTTGTGTAAAACTGTTAAGTAAATTGTTAATTATTATTATTATTATTAATTTAAAAATGCACAAATGTTTCTTGTATGGCAAAATCTGTAGTGAATGAGGGTGTTTTGTGCTTTTCATTTTTATATTATTATTGTTATGAAAATGTTTTCACAGTTTTAGTTCACAGTAGGCATAATTAAAACCAGGACAATAAGAATAACAAATAACAAAAATATGAACATGCATGCTTATTTACATTAAAACAGAATGTTTGTAAACATAATATTCCCTTACAAGCCAAATATGATACCTTTATTTTATTAACGCATAACATTAAAGCAGAAACAACCATTGCTGTAACTGAACATTAGTACTGTCAAAAAGACTGTATATAATATTTATCTCTATTTTTAATACTTACAAACAACGTACGTGTGCGTACACATGTGTAGGGTAGGATTTGGAGCTCTTGTTTTTGCATAAATCTATTTTAAGTCTTTATATATAAATACAATATACGTCTACTGTGTTTCTTCATTCAGACAGATAACGTTAGTGGGTGCATGTGTGTGGCTTTTCTTTTCTTTTTTTTCTTTATTCAGCAAATTTGATCTTTCTGTCTGAATTAGAATCAACCAATAATAATAATAATAATGCTATAATGATCGATGCTGCTGTTGTTGTTGTTATTATTATTAGATATAACAGAATTCATGAACACATGATATTGTTTTGCCTGCATTCGTGAGGGCCACATGTAAACTGCAGAAGAGTTTACATATGACCTTGTTATATAAAGACATTTTATGTTTTTCCATCGCGTTCTTACTAGTAAAAATCCTCTAACAATAACATGTGAAATCTAATTTTTTACATGTATTCTTTATAAGGATAATATCATGCATTAATCAAACGTGAGATCAAAACTTCCTGTAAAATTTCACGCAGAAAAAAACGAACGCGGAAATTAAAGTTATTATTTTGTTACTCACCGCCAAACGTTATCCGAATCCGGTAAAAGTACGAATCCACGGATATATTTAATCTGTCTTCCACAGGAGCGGAAGAACAGGTTAGTTCCCCGTTATCGACGATTTGTTGTTGATTTCCCAGTAGTCTCTCCAGTAGACGTCCGACGACTCCTGCGCGAGGAGCGTGTGCGTGTGTGTGTGTTTGAGCGACAGCTGGGTGAACCAATCAGCGAGCCACATTGTGTTTGTTACGTCTGCACTAGCCAATCAGCGCGTCTGGGAGTCGTTTATGACGCAAGGTGGAATTTTGGACTAGAGCTTGTAACGCAGCCCACGTGATTTATAAGAAACTGAAAGTCTGAAAGTGCGTAGTAGACTAGAGAAGGGTGCTTATTTCATCACTGCGTAAAAACTGAGGGACAAATGCATGTTAGGATCTCTTTTTGTAATTTTTTATAACAAACTAATTTGATTTATAAGTAAAATGAGGGCATGAGTGACAGGCCTATAGGAATACATGTGGATATGGGGTCAATTAAGGTGAAGATGCATTAATTTACAACTGAAAAGTCGGACTTATTGTTTGCAGTGTGTGTATTATTGCAAGTAATGCATTTTGTCCTGCATTTTTATTATTAGTTTTATTGTTATTTTGTTTGTATTTTATTTTATTATATATACTACATAAAAAAAATACTGTGCAACTATTATGCATAGTTAGGACAATAGCAAATAAATAAAGAATAAATAAAGAAATACTTTTTTACGTTTTTAAATTAATTTGCTGTCCTAACTATGCATGATATATAGTTGCACTTTATTTTTTATGTAGCATATATATATATATATATATATATATATATATGAAGAGTTCTTTTGCAAAGACAGATAACTCAATTTTTAACAATTCTCAGAAATTATGTATTTTCATTGTGCATTCCAATTAATTTCAGTCAAACTGTAGTTGGATTATTTTGACTGGGTTAAAAAAAACAGCTAACTATCAATAAAAACATGATAAAAAAAAAAAAAAAAAAAAAAACTCTTCATATATATATATATATATATATATATATATATATATATATATATAATGTATATATTCTATACTGTATGTATGTATGATGTATGTATATGTGTGTATATATATATATATATATATATATATATATATATATATATATATATATATAGACACACACACATTGATATTTATGTATAAACACACACAGTATATCAACTATACAACCCCCCTAACTGTTACTATTGAATCACACAGCTAAATGATATGCAGAAACCTTTTTGAAAAAATCAAATAAAGACATTTCTAAGTGCACTCATTGTCCAGAGGACAGACTTCTACTGTTGTAGCTCTACAGGGCCTCCATCCCACAGGGGAGCCCTCCAGAGAACAAAATAACAGAAGAGAGGCTTTAGCTTCCATGGAATATGGGTTTGTTGCTTTTGAAGGCCATAATGTGCTCCACATGCTTGGAATGGTGTCAGTGGTAACACTCTGTTAAGGGTTATGAAGGGACAACACCGAAGAGGTCCTTTAAGGACACGCGAAAACAACTCAAGAGACATCAATAACAGGCATTTTACTTGGTACATCAGATCAAAACTACAACATGATTGTGAACCGTAGAATCTATACAATTAGTTCCGTGTTTTTAAAAAAACATACCTATGTTTATCTAAGTGTAGGTGTGTGCCTATGACATTATGTAGGCTAACTAGTGAAGTGTTTTTTGAAAAGAAACAGAAGATGCAGGCTTTTGGGTAGTTGACATGTTCCAGCAATGTCTAAAAAGCATTTAAAGATTATTTGTAAATGTAAAAATTATGACCAGTTACAGCAATAACAGAGTTATCTTATCTCTTATCTCTATCATATGTTAACTACCCATATACTTTGAAACTGCAGAATTCCTAAAGTCTATTGTTTGGACGTCATGTTGAGTGAGTTTCTGGATCAGTGTTCCTGTTTTTGGGTCACTGGGGGATAAGTGACTTTATATAAATAATCAACTATACAACCCCCTTTGACATTCATTTAAAACTTAAAAGTACTTTTTGCAATTTTTACATTCTGATATCAAGCTGGTAAAGCCCATCAGGTCATCTCTATGCTCAAATGCATTCACAGAGGAAGCCTTATAAACCTTCATAAACATAGAAAGCCTTGTCACCTTGCTACTATTGTCCTTGTGTGCAAAAGTCGATGAGAACGAACTAAAAGAATTGGATAAGTTGGTTTGTTGGGATCCTGGTGTGGTCAATTGTTTTAGCAGGAACTATTTTGTCAGGGACAAGGTAAAGGTTATTTTCACTTCCTCTCTGGTCCAGAGCAGTGAGGGCTTGCTGTCATAGCTACTCAAGAAGCTCAAGAGCAGCCACAAAGGTCCACAACCATTGAAGGGATTTTTCCGTAGATTATCTGCTCACGGTCATTGAAATACAGCATGTTTATGGGTGACATCTTGGTGGGCGTGCAGCAGGGGCCTACGCTGCCCCGAGGGTTGGCCTTGTTGACGATGTGACTGTGGGGGTACTTCTGCACACATTCACCGGAGCAGTAATTGGCCTTGTAGCGCTTGGGAGCAATTATCCAGTCCCAACCGAATTCCTCGAAGTCAACGGTGAGTGGATACCGGCAGCAGCGTGACTCGGTGGAATGCTCATCACAATCGAGGCCGGTGTCCCGTCTGGTCCGCTTGCCAGTGTCTGATATTTTCACCTCCAGGAAGGGTTGCTGGAAGGGCGTACGTAGGAATGATTAGCTAAGTCATTAAGCACGTACAGTCCAATTAAGCACATACTTGACATTAATTGCAATACACCCCAAACAAGCCTTACCAATCAAATCTATGTTCAAGCATATTATGGCTCTTTGTGGAGTTTGAACGTACCTTGTCCTCCACCATTACTCTCAAAAATCCACGCCAAAAATATCTTAATTTGGGTTCCAAAGATGAAAAAAGGTCTTACGGATTGGAACGACATGCAGGTGACTAATTAATGACCAAATGTTATCCATTTTTGGATGAACTATCCTTTTAATTAGTTGGTTCACGCGTGTATGATCAGGGTTGGAGCTACACTTTCATAAATCTTTGGCAGATCAAAGTTTGTCCAGCATTTGACTAGCCAAATATACTTTGTTGTCTCCTAAAGAAGCATGGACCTAAGTACCAATGCATGCAATGACTTACCAGTCCTTCTTCTCCAGATTCTGCGGAGGTCACAGCCAGATCGTTTCCATTTGCATCAAAGGCCTTGATTTCTATCCCAAAGTGACTCTCGGGCTGTTTGAGCCACAGCTGCAACAGCTGCTTCATGTTGATGTGCTGCCAGGAGTTTGTCCGGGCATTCACATCAATTTTTTGGGCTCGTATTCTTGAGTGGTTGCTCCCTTCAGATAAAGACCTCAGGTGAGATATTTGGATGAAGACTGTGGTTGGCTCCTCAGCTGGTCGGAGGTAGATCCAGAGCAGGGCCTTGAGGATGCTGTTAGGCATAATCTTTGGGCTCAGTGAGAACATGCAACACTTCGGCATTCCCTCAAGATGGGTGAAGGCTTGAGCTGCAAGGTAGTAAGTTTACTAAGACCATGTACAACTTTTTCACCTTACGCTCTCAGAAAATAAACTGTGCAAAAATTGTACCTTTAGGGCAGGGTTCCTCAAATCCATCCTGGAGGGCCAATGCCCTGCAGAGTTTAGTGCAAACCCTCATCAAACTTCTTAGATCCTGAAGAACTTGATGAGCTTGCTCAGGTGTGTTTGATTAAGGTTGGAGTTAAACTCTGCAGGGCATTGGCCCTCCTGGGCAAGATTTGAGGAACCCTGCTTTAGGGGTACAAGAAATTGTTGCCAGATCAGTACCCTTAAATGAAACTTAGCAGCTTATTTACCCCTAAATGTTCACAGTAGTACCTTAAGGGTAAGTATTACTACTCAAATGTACTAATATGCACCTTTCAAAGGTAGATAAGCTTCAAAGTTGCCCCTTTAAGGGTACAACAGCCCCACTGACAAGATATTGCACCATCCCTAAACAAGGCAACTATGCTCCTGGGACCACTTTCCTGCAGATTTTAGTTCCAACACTAAAAATCTGATCACCTGAAAATTCCAGGTAGGTATGTTTTATAAGTACATTTGGAACTAAAATCTCCAGGGGCTGCCAAAATCCTACTGTTGGTAGAGCTACTGCTACAAAATTAAAATTCTCCAAGCAATATAAGAACCTTTATGAATCTTTCTTTACTCTCTTTTTCTGCTGACACTGTTGGAAAATATAAATCACCACAGTTTCAATGTAACATTAACGGAGTAACTACTGTATTTTGGCAGAAACTAAGGTTTCCACTGAAACTCATTGAAAAGAGCCCTTATTTTCACAGGTCAAATGTGCTTTGTATGTTTTCTCTTGGTGCTCAGCTTTGCGTAAAACAAGGTCTGTTGCCTTTGGCCATCGTCCAACAACAGCTGAATGAATGAACCATAGTCGGTTCATAGTCAACCCTTTCAGATAATACAATAGCCCTTAAATGTATTAACACTTAAGCAACACTTCAAAAGGTATGAACGTCATTGCATTCAATAACAAAATAACAAACAAAGTAGCATCTGCAAATGATGGTGGAACTTTCACAGAAGTAACATTCTAAGTGTGACTTTTGTGTCCACATACGTTTGTGGACATTCTATATTGCAGTGCATCTTGGTACTTACGTTCTGTGGCCATGGTAATGATGGTCTCACTGCTGCCTTGTTCCTCATCCTCACTAATGCCTCCGTTCTGGTCGTACTGATTCAGGAGCTCCTGCAGAGGAGGTGCCTTGGGTAAGAGTAGCTTGACCGTATCTCTGCTGATATTCGGAGCTTGTTCTAGACGCAGGATGCTCAAAATCTGAGACTTAATGGAGTGCAGGCGCATGAGTTTACTCTGCTGTCTAAACTGACAGGTCGTGCATTGGTCGTTGTCTTCTCCAGGTGTCACAAATGCTTGCGATGTTGTTGTTGTTGCTGCCGTTGAGCTCAAGCTCTGACTGTGAGACCCCAACACACTCCAAAAGCTCAGATAAAGAAGGATAAACATGTTTTCTGATGCGTCTTTGCAGACGTTTACGCATTTGGAAACGGACGGCCTTTATGCAATCTCTCCAAACAGCACCGGACAGATGTTCAGCCTCCCAGCCAGTTTTATACTTAAGATTCCCTGCTGTTAGATATCGTATGATTGGTGGGATTGATAGGAACAAGTCCAGATGAGACAGCACAGAGAGGTTCAGGTCTTTAGGTTTTGATTTGAGGATTTTCAGTTGTATTTGTTTCGTTCCATAAATTTCTTTATGCAAATACCCTAAATATCATATCTTCATATGATATTAGATAATTCATAATTATCGATTCAATTCTGATGTACCCAAGTACAATTTTTAGGGTGTTCTAAGTGTTCTTTTTAGGATGTCATCATGTTGTTGCTTGGGTGTTATAGTTAATGTTATCAGTGTTGGGAAGGTTACTTTGCAAATGTAATAGGTTACAGATTACAAGCTACCTTATTTAAAATGTAATTGTGGTGTAACTATTTCGATTACTTTTAAAGTAATGTTACTGATTAAATTTGATTTCTTTTTGATTACCTTTCTAAATTTCTAACGAATGTTTTTAACTGTTAATCATTTTCAAACATTTTATGCAGGCAGGGTTAAACTCAGAATACCGTCACTTTATTAAATGGCCTTTAAATGGCAGGAGGCATCGTGCATATCAAAAACAGGCAAAGCAACAAATTAATATTATTCAACTTATCCTAGCTTTTTACAGAAAATATTCAGATGTAACCCCCTTTGTAATCATAAACATTTTCTTAAGTAACTGTAATAGATTACAGTTACATTTATTTTGTAATTAACCCATTGATGCACATGCTATGAAAACCCCTTCTAATGCACAACATGGGTCTAAAATGACCCATATTCATTTGTTATTTCATGCTACGCTGGGCTTTTCTTTTTTTTTTTTCTAGCTTCCCAGTAACTCTTATACCTTGATTAACTTGTTCAGGTGTGTTTGATTAGGGTTGGAGCTTTAAGCTGGCAGCACACTAGACGATTTTCAAATCTTAAATGATTTTAAAACCATGGGAGACCACAGACATGAAGACAGTTCAACTGATTTTTAGCCTTATAAGGCTGGCTGCACACTAGAGGATTTTAAGGCCTATTTTAAGCCGATTTGCACCCCCGCCCAATTCGCGGCTTGTTAGAATGAAAAAATAGTAATTATTGTTGTACAATGTGACAAAAATTACGCTGTGTTGATTTGCGCATGCCCAGTAGCGCAATACGCATCCCTTTTAGCCTTAACCGGTGTGCAGCCACAAACATGACATGAATGCAGAGAACATCATCCATATTCTTTTCTATACTTTGTTTTTCACTGTGAACCAGAGCCAGCTGACAACGTTGATTGTCCTCTATTTGTTTTTCTTCTCTAGTCACATTTGATCTCGCTAGTGTCAGTGAGATCTCGTGTGACTGTGAAATCATTCCTACAATCATCAAGTGTGTGGTCTCCTGGTCTGGTTTAATTGTCTGGTGTGTGCATTCAGAGGATTATAAAGCTAAAAATCGGTTGAACTGTCTTCATGTCTGTGGTTTCTGCCTTATGTCTGTGGTTTATACTAGGTTTCTGCCTGACAGCAATGATATATACTTGTATATATTATATTATTTTGACTGTTATTTTGTTGACCTAGCTAACATTAGTTATCTAAAATGGAATATGTCAACAACAAGCTAGTTAATAGTATTGGACATTTAAAGGTCAAGGTAACCTTGGCCTAACATTGAAATATTATGTCCAGTTATTTTTCACAGTATATCAAATATTTTCTGTGGTAATTAATTATAAAATAAGACTAAATGCATCAATTATACAAAAGCAACCATGTTGAGTTGTGAAATGTGGGGCAGGTGAATAGTTTTCTGCAGTAAATATGTTCCTACTTGCAAAAACATAGCAAATAATCAAAGGTTTCTATATGGGTCATTTTTGACCCGTGTGTGTAAAACTGATATAGAAATATAAAAACTGTGTTTTTTTTATAAAGTGAAGAAAGGCAAAATAAACATAATGATTTGTGGAAATAAAAAAAAAAGATATTTCATGAATACCTGGAAAAATAAATGATAAAATGCATTTATTTTAAAGATTCAGCAAAGAATCACTCAGCCATGTCTGAAATAACATAGGAAATGAATACAGGTCATTTTAGACCCATGTTGTGCATTAGAAGGGTAGTAACACAAAAACGATTCTTATTCAAAAATAAGAATATGTGATGATCAAAAACAAGTTAATTGAAGAATTCCTGGAATTCTGAATGATGAAATGAATTTTATGCAAAGATATAGAAAAAATATAAGTCGGGTCACTTTAGACCCATGTAGTGCATCAAAGGGTTAAATTACGTAATCCCGTAACTAGTTACTCCCCAACACTGAGTGCTATATAGTGTTAGAGTTGGGTTGCTATGTTGTTACTGAAAGGTTTTTAAAGTGTTGCTATATGGTTGATATAGTGTTTCTATGGGTTTTTGAGTGTTTTTAGCTTGACGTCATACAGTTGACCCGTCACGCAGAGCTTGATTGACAGGTGATCATAACGCCATTTTTGTCCGACAGACAAACCAGACAGGAGAGTAGATTAACGTTGGTGGACTTGAACGTGAAAAACAGAGTATTGATGTCTTTTCGTGGCTGAAACAATATACCTTCTGATGTTCATTCATGTTTATTTCAGCTATAACTACTAAAGAGGAAGCGATGATTGGTTCACATGCAGCTTGAACTAGAGTGATCCGTCACGACACATTAAAAGGATAGTTCACCCAAAAATGAAAATCCTGCCATTAATTACTCACCCTCATGTTGTTCCAAACCCATTTGTCTGTGCGGTGTGAATTGGCCTTAAGACGTAGGTTAGGTTGTTTTAAGTGTGTATCCACATGTTTGATACAACATATTTTCTGCATTAACACCTGTAAACAGGTGTATGAGGAAACAGCACCATTTTTATATTGGTGAACGGGCTTTCTTCACTTTTAGACCACAGTTATAGCTTGTAGCACTGTGTTTTGGTGATGGGTTGCCTCTGGAATATGCAGAGCTGGTGACTGAGGACATTATTGCCACAGCTGTTCTGTAGCAACTGCAGATACAGATGCCTCTGCTCTATCTATCTCTCTTTTTTCCAGCAGTGCAGCTTTAATAGATGCATAAATAACAACAGATGACAGCTAGGCAAGGACAGAGGAAGTGGGATATTGAGGGTGGCCTTTGGTGGGTCAGTCACAGCACCACCTGCTGGTGGGTCATCAAGGTCTTTCAGAACAAACAATAACTAACACTCCTCAGAGAGATAAAAGCAGGTGTAATGGAGAATAAAGCTGTGTTTTAATGAGATATTTGGAAAGATCAAACCAAATTGATTAATCTGTTGGATATTTGTTCAGTTTATTGGGTGCATGTTACTCTGCGTCTTGTGATAGTAAAAACAGCTTGGTGTGTTTACTATCATTACAACTAAGAGATCTACATTGCGTTCAGACAATGGGTGAGTCTGCTTATTCAAAATATGAAAGCACAAACCACAACTCTTCTTTTGTTATTTTTTTTTTTTAAATGTCAGGGTCTTTTGCATTCCTAAAGAGTGTTACATTACAGTTCATTGATTACGATGGCAGTCTGTGGGTTGTGCACAAGAGGGTTTTAAGTTGCACATCAGTCTTCATTTGATTTGTTGTGAGTTACAGTCTGCATCATTTCCTCTGGTCGGCCGTCTGCAGCGCTATGTTAGCGTTCTCTCTGGCGTTCTTTAACAGCGCAGACACTTTCGTTTCAGTCTAAAAAGCAACAAACCACAAAAACTACCATGATCACCAGGAACAATTCCAATTGGCTCTTTGACATTTATGAGTTCCTCAAAACAAGTTTCGTATCACTTAACGTGGTTCTTAAATGCAGAAAAAAGTGTGGGTTATTAAAATGCACTTTGGGAGCCCTGACCTAGATTTACAATAGCAGTTGAATGTTTTCTGATACTCACGGCAGCCCTGAATGAAGCATCCTTGATGTCCTTTAGGTTTATAATAACATTGTAATACGCTCCAAATACCGCTGTTTCCAAAGCTTTCGCCGCTACCTGCACATGACGGGAATCATGCATTCAAATAAATGCTGATATCAGCTTATTTATGACCGTCAAAGTCATGTTATTTTTCATTTTTCCAAATGCAAAATCAGCATTTTACTCTCAGTGGAAAGTGCTTTGCTTGAAAGGATGTTTTTTCGTTTTGCGTGTGTCATCACAAACATAAATGATATGTTTTCATTTTTTATATATATATATATATATATAGTCCAGTCTCACCTGAATGTCTGATTTACATGCCACATTTCCGTATTTTACCATCTCTTTGAGAACGGGCCACAGTGTGTTTATTCTCTCAGCCAGAGACAGAGGGACACCCACCGCTGCCTTCAAACCCTCCTGCATGGCTTCCTCTCTCCTGTACAGTCAAAGAACAACATTCAGTTATTCAGTTCCACTTTAAAATAAATAGAAATTTTGAAAGGTTGTCTTAGCTACAGTGCCATGTTTATGTGTGTTTTTGCCAATGCAATTGTAATTTGCATTCTGCAACTAAAGAGAATTTACTTTGGCAGTCAAATGCAAGTTGTGTAACGTGGTAGTTATATCATCAGGCTCTTCTTTGCAAATATATGTGTAGTCTTTCCTGTTTCTTTCTGTGAAGCATGAAATGCTTCAACTGGTTTAACATGATACAGAATGTACCGTAGTTTTCGGGTGACATGTATTATTTCTAGTTTGATGGGTTGGAAGGATGTTTTTGTTTGTTTGAACTTCACAGAGGTGATGAACCGCACCTTTTGAGTTCGTCAGGTGTGCCTTTGGGCAATTTCAGAGCAGCCTGTAATAAAAAACACGCAAGAAAGCAATTCGCACATTCTTTGTGCATGACAAGGTGAAATCATCTAGACATATTTTACAGCAATTTTGTTACACAAGTGGCATGTATATACTGGTAAATACATCCTTACATTTTAAGTGGCCAACTGTACATTTATATGTTTATATGTACCATGTAGCTGTTAAAAGCCATTGAATCAGCATCCACTTTTAATAATAAGTCGTTCATGGCTTCATAAAATGGAGGAATGAGTTTCCTCATCTCCGCATCCAGAGACTCAAACTGCTTCTTCCCGTATGTCATCTGACCGACCATGCAGCCCAGAGCTGCACCCTTACAATGAGACAAATACACAAAGATAAATAATATATAATGCAATTATTATATATTCAGAATATATATATATATGTATGTGTGTGTGTGTGTGTGTGTGTATATATATATATATATATATATATATATATATATTCTGAAAAATAAACTTTAAAAAACTATAAAAATACAAAATAGTTTTTATTAATATATATAGTGTACAACATATAGAATATACATAATATAAGAACACAGAATTTACATAATATATTGTATAATGTATTATGTCCTCTCTCTCTCTCTATAATGTGTGTGTGTGTGTGTGTGTGTGTGTGTGTGTATATATCAATATATATATATATAAAATAAAAGTATTAGGATAATTTATGAATATTATATATGAATATTTATTTAAAGATGGTATGCAATATACTATAAATCCTATATATTTAATATACTATAAATCCTATATATTTAAAATACATATAAAATAAAAATATTATAATTATGATAATTTTTTTTAAATATAGGCCCCTCTCTCTCTCTCTCTCTCTCTCTCTCTCTCTCTCTCTCTCTACATATATATATATATATATATAGAGAGAGAGAGAGAGAGAGAGAGAGACACACACACATACACAAACAAATAATTTTTAAAACTTTTTAAATATATTAATAAAAATACAGTTAAACACTATTTTTTAAATATATATATATATATATATATATATATATATATATATACATATATATATATATATATATATATATATATATATATATATATACACACACACACATACATATATATATATATATATATATATATATATAATATTAAAAATACATATTTTATATTATATATTTTAAATACATTAATATAAATATAATATTTTTATTAATATATTTTAAAATGTAATATAAATATACAAATATATAATATAAATTTACAAATAGTACACTCAGTATATAAAAATATACAGTCAGTACGAAAATTTAAGGTAATTCTATATATAAAATTAATATAAATATAAATAATAAAATCATAATCTTCATGATTACCATAGCAGCGATTGCAGCAGAAACGGACCCTCCACCAGGAGCCGCTGTTCTGGCCCCAACACTGTGGACGAACTTCTGTAGAGACAGAGACACAAGCCGGCCATCGTCCTGATTGTCCCGTACCATATACCTAAACTCAGCATCAACCAATCAGATACAGTGCTCCTGTTAGACATCACTGAGAAGCCAAACAGAAAAAGAATGTCAATTATTTTCACTATAAATAATGTATCTTGAGTCTTACTCTATGATTCTCTCCTTTGGAACAAATGGCCCCAAGGAGTCGAGTCCTAATTTGCTGATAACCTGACAGAATAATGAAAGAGGAATGAAATCAGACCTTTTTTTTTTTGCTGCTGCTGTGTTGAATGTTTGACCGTGTTCATTTTAACCCACCAGTCGGATTTTGTGCTCCTCTTCCATAACGAAGAGCTTTTCTTTTTGGATGTAGAAGTCCGCACAGTCCACCATCGCCTTCAGAGGAATCAGACCGACTATCTGGGACCCCACCACTGGAAGGTTCAAATCCTGGACAGGTAGAACAAACACAAATCCAATTCACTTCTGATTCAGTTTCAAATGATTCTGATTCAGGTTTGAAAATGAACTCGCCTTGGCATCTCTACAGATCTCCTCATAGACCACGTGCATGGGCGTCACCTCAAAGTCCAGGATGTTGGTGGACACCTGAGCAAGGTTGGCCTCTTCCAAGTACCATCCCATTCCCTGAACCTTTCTCAGAAGCCCAGGCTGCAGGAGGAACATTCAGTGAATTAACAGGAAAAAGTACATAATCAAATCCTCAGGGAACTGATATGTATAATTAGGTCAGATTGCCTTTATTCTCAAGTTCGAGATTTGACGCACACTGAAAACCTAGACCGACCCAGTGACGTCACACACAGACATACCTGATCTTTCCCACGGCCCTGTTCTCTAATATCCAGTGCGATTCTGTGAGCCTGTTCCTTAGTGCTCAGAAGGTTCACGTTGTAGGCGATGAGAAACTTTCGGGCGCCGGTGACTGTGGCGCCCCAAGAAGGGACGAAGGTGGCGGGGCCGTATTCAGGGGCCCATTCGCTCTTTTTTAACTGAGGAAAGAGGTTCAAAAAGGTGTTTACACATACATGGCACATAAAGCAGTACTGTTCCTCAGAATTTACAAAACATGTATGAAGACTAAAAATTTTGATGTGAAAGCTTTGCATATGCTTACATCCGAATGAGAAAGTGTGCCCAAACTATACTTCAGTTTTGACATTACGGTAAAAATTCCCCTATGCACCTGACTCGTTAAACCTGGTGTTTCCCAACACCAAAAATAATCCTCAGGTGACTTTTCTGGCCACAATCGCAATAGCTCTGACTGCACTTGAGAACCAGTTTAACCAATTCGGTAAAGAATTACAGCTACCCAACACCTAAGAGTCTCACTGAGTCAGACGATGTCTTGAATCCTTATGAACCTTATGACTTGGGACCAAGAAATCTAGTGTTTCCCCCCCAGTGAAAAGGGTACAACAGTTTATAAAGAATAGGTACATGGCAAAGATAATATGATTACGCAGCAATTTCCTCTGAAATGATTGGTTCTTTTTATATGTCAGTTCAGCAACCCCTTCCCCTTCTCTTACTGGCAAAGCATATTTGGTTTTTGATTACCTCAGCTTGTTACTCAAATCATGAGTTCTTATGCTTATTAATATTCTCAGACAGACCTAGCTGTCTGGTCCATATCCATCCGTTATTGCAACACACTTTAAAAAATATGGACGACGAGTCTCTACTTCCACTATAGAAAAATGAAGCCAAAACATCCCAGTATGGTCGCTGTCATCTTGCGAAAATGCCGTTATTTGGAACCAGAGTCTGTGCAGGAGTAATCGTGAGGTGAAGCCGCGGTATCAAAGTCCCGCCCAAACTCCCACAGACCCAATCACGAGCTCCCAATCATGACACCACACCCCGTTTTTATAGCATCAAATAAGCTAACTAACTAAAAGCAAACCTATTAGAAAACACACATTTGAACATACATTAGCGCAGGGATGGGAAGCTGGCAGTCCATGGCAATGTAATATAATACTCCATAAATTACCATATAATACTCGGACGATCAATTATAAAACACTTGAAAATCACGGAAAGATTGCTTTCAGTTTATGACGTTAATACTAATCCCAACCAGGAGAGGTCGCTAGTTTCTAGCTACTCCTCGTATTAATTACAGCGTAGTAGGATGTGCATGTTAATGTAATCATTCACTAACATTATTAGCAAAAATAAATGAAAAATTGACAATAAAAATCATATTTTTCAGGCAAGATGGTAAACAACACGAACACTTAGCATACGCTTACAGCCGAATATGAAAACGTGTGCGAAAACAGGCATTCGACATTTGTGCACTAGAAAGTTTCATCCTTGAGCAGTCATGTCTTTTTCTGTCCAGACATTTTGATCATCTAAAAAGGTCTTCGTAAACATTTAAACTAAAGCCTAAAGTATACTTTAGTTTTGACGTGAATGCTTAGCGTATGCATATCCCGCCGAACGCGTAGCCTTTCAAACTATAACACACTAGTTAAGTTTCAACCCTGTCCAGTTTGACGCATTTACACATCACTAAAAGCTAAAGTGTGTACAAAACTCTGCGAAAACTATACTCAATTTGATAGCATGCACGAAAACAGGCGCTCGAAACGTGCACTAGAATGCAGTGTTGGGGCTAACGCATTACAAAGTAACAAGTTACGTAATCAGATTACTTTTTCAAGTAACTAGTAAAGTAATGCATTACTTTTAAATTTACAACAGCACATCTGAGTTACTTCGTTAAAGTTGTAAAGTATCACAACACGAGTTACTTTGTTTGACAGCTGAAGGCTCTCCTGTCCCTGTATTGAGAGAAACTGGGAGCGAGTTGCAGAGGCACATTCTTCAGCCTAAGGCTAATTAATTTCACTTTTGATGTGAAAGGGCTTTCACAGTTGCCAAAAATATAACATTTAACAAGCAAAAAGTAACTGAATTCATTACTTTCTATAAAAAGTAACTAAGTAACTCAATTAGTTACTTTTTCATGGAGTAACGCAATATTGTAACGCATTACTTTTAAAAGTAACTTTCTCCAAAACTGCTAGAATGTTTTACCCTTGGCCACTTTTTACACTATTTCTCTCCAGAAGTTATAAGCAATAAAAACAGGCATTATGAACAGAAGTTATGAGCGATAAAATTGCAAACTGGCTGGTCCAGTGTTGCCACCTTGAGGGCAAACCAATTAATTATTGCAAAAAATGACAGAGAAAGGAAATTGTTGGAATGACTTTCAGAGCGTTTTTTTTTTTTTTTTTTTTCAGATGACGAACGATAAAAACATTGACAGCCAATCAGAATCCATCCTGCTTTGAAGAGCTCAAGTATTTGAAGTGACACTGCAGTGCATGCTTATAATAAACAGAAAGTTATTGTACACTAATGTGGACACTAATATAGTTATCATACTTGGTGTGAACGGGGCTTAAGAAGATCGTAAAGATCGTGAAGGTCTACGAGGCCTAAGAAGTGAACAGAATTGAGGTCTACATGAGTTCTTACCTTCTCCGGTAATGCTTCGTATTCCCCTGCACGGACAGAGGGAAGTGACCTTCTGCTCTCTTTTCTAGCCGCCTCTCCGTAGAGATAGACTAAAAGATGAGAAATAAAGGAGCATGGAGGTCAAAACTGAAGCAATTCTCAAATGATTTAGCTAACAAACAGCATGACCTTTGCTTGTACAAACACACCAGGCACATTGAGCACGTCTGACAATCTCTGGCCAAATTCATTGGCACACTGTACACACTCCTCCATGCTGACATTCTGCACTGGTATAAAGGGACACACATCCATCGCACCCATCCGAGGGTGTTCGCCTGTTCAAAAACATCATTTTTACAAACTATATTCATGTGAAAAATGATATGTCTACATAGTATCTCTACAGCTGTACCTGAGTGTTTGGTCATGTCTATGAGTTTAAACGCAACACGGGCAGCATTCAGCGCCCCCTCAATGACAGCCATGGGTGGCCCCACAAAAGTGTACACCGTCCTGTTTGTTGAAGACCCAGGGTCCACGTCCAGCAAACTGCAGCCCTCCGTGGCAGAGATGGCATCGGCTATGGCATCAATGACCTGGATATTACATATTGGTTAAAATATTGCATTAGCCAAAACTTTGTGTAGCCTATTAATGTAAATAAAAAAATAATAAAATAAAGTGACACGCAAAGTTTGCAATACTAAAATGCTCTTTTCTTTTTAATTTCTAAAGTGTGCAATTGATTCACTTGAGAAAATTTCAGTAAAAATACATTTCAAAACAATTAATGCAAAAGGTACATTAAGGTGAATACACTGACTTTTGGCATTTTTTAGTTTACTTGGCCTTAATTTATAAACAATGGACCAACTAAACAATAATTTATTTCAGAAAATATGTGTTCGATTCACTAAAAGAACAAAAGAACCGACTTTACAGGAATCAGACTACGGTGGTCATGCAGTGAATTAAGAAGAACCGACTCATTATAGTGATTCGTTTGGGAAACTGATTCACAGCTTGTGTTTGTGTTTGATTCTCTTAAAAGAACAGGTGCATTCGTTTGGGAATGTGTGTTTTTGATTCACAAAAAGAACCAATTCGAGTGATTATACTGTAACTTGGCTAACTGTAGGCTGTATGTTTTTAATTCACTAACTCAAACGCGGCCATTTTTAACTTGAATGTGCGAGGCTTCTGGTGTCATTCGACTCCAGTTACTTTAGTTGTACAAAAACAGTATGCAAACTGATATTCTTATGTTATTATTTTAATTCAGTAGCGTAATCTTAAACACAAGCAAATACAGCAAATTTGCACGGTTTACTGCACTTTCTTATTCTTCTAGTTATTGACAAACAGTGGAATCAGAAGTCTTACACATTACTTTTGTATTGAAAAATAAGTGGTTATATTAGCTGTGTAGTCGCTTGATAAAGAGTATGGCGTTCAGGCCACATCGACAGAAGAACCGTTAACAGAACCGAATGACTTTTTCAGTGGAACCCGTCTGTGTGTTTACCTTACCTCCTTGTTACGCCCCTCTGAGAAATTGGGTACACATTCCACCAGCTTAGCCATGACTGCAAGAAAACACACTTTCCTCACACACACTTGTCTACTGACTACCCTGGATCCCAAACGTGGAACCTATAAAGCGTTGGCAAACATATCTTTTGAATAATTAACCTGTCCTCTGGACCGGATTTAGGTCATTTGGCAATGATTCTCTCGTCTTCATAGATAACTACTTTGGGGAGGGTTTCCCATTAAACATTGTTCAGACTTTGGGAAACCCTCCTAAAAAAGTCAGAGTACATTGGCATTTTTTAAAATGGCTTGGTTAAAAATTGAGGCATGAACATGACATTTGGTCTTTCAGTAGTATGTAGCAACTAAAACTAGACAGTTTAATAGATGACTCTCGAAAACCTCCCAAACCACAACATCATGTCCAGAAGACAGGGGCTGTGATGTCTGGTTAATGAACGATCCAGAAAGGGGCCAAAGAGCTGGAAGAGGAGGACAACTTTACCCCTTGCCCATGGTTTTGGATGGGACACAAATACCCTTTTGTCAAAGTAGCACTGACATTATGCAAGAATGTGAAGTCTAGAGTAAACAAAACAGAAAGTGAAATTCAGTAACATGAATTTTAAGGATGTTTTTCAATTATTATTATTGTTGTTGTTGTTGTTGTTGTTGTTGTTGTTGTTGTTGTTGTTGTTGTTTATGATATTAGTATTACAGTAATAGTAATATCAATAATAATTAATATTAAATATTATATTACATATTTATTTATTATATAATTATTATTATTATTATTATTATTATATCAACATCTACAATAACAACAATAACTCTATCCATCCATCCATCTATCTATCGTTTTTATGTAATAATATTACAGCAATTCTATTTCTAATTTTAATAATAATAAAATAATTCTTATATGAATAATTATGATATTAGTGTTACAGTTATAGTAATATCAATAATAATTATTATTAAATATTATATTACATAATTATATTTATTATATCAACATCTACAATAACAACTCTATCTATCTATCTATCTATCTATCTATCTATCTATCTATCTATCTATCTAATTTTATGTAATAGCATTACAGTAATTCTATTTTTAATTTTAATAATAATAAAATAATTATTCTTATATTAATAATTATGATATTAGTTTGCAGTTATAATAATATCCATAATAATAATAATTATTATTAAATATTAGATTATATAATTATATATTAAATAATTATAATAATATATCAACATCTATAATAACAACAACAATATCTATCTATCTATCTATCTATCTATCTATCTATCTATCTATCTATCTATCTATCTATCTATCTATCTATCTGTCTGTCTGTCTGTCTGTCTGTCTGTCTATCTATCTATCATTTTATGTAATAATATTACAGCAATTCTATTTTTCATTTTAATAATAATAATACTAATACTAATATTATTATTATGATAATTATTATTGTACATTTTATTAATAAACAGAGTCAGCTTGGGGGCAGCAATGAACACTAGACCCGTTGTTACCAGCCATAAACTTACGCCGAAGAAGAAACGCCACCGGAAGAATACCGAGGAAGAAGCAGTAGCAGCGGAAGGCGGTTGTTTTATCTTAGCTTGTTTGCTCATGTAAACCGATTTATTTCTCTTTGTTTTGACAACTACAGCTCACTTTTACTCTGGAGATCACAGTAAAGTGATAGGGAGGATGTTGGCTACAGGAACGGTGAGTTTTTGCGGGGTTTTGGGCGCTTTACGCTTGTTTATGCTGGGGCCTCATAGAGCTAACGGCTAAAGCTAATGCAGTCAGTTACTATGGTGATATATTAAAACTTATACGCTGCTTTATATTAGGATATGATTATGTATCTTGCGTAGTGTGAGTTTATATATTTATTAGAGTATCTTATGTTTGAAATAAGAGTTTTTCACGTGTAACGTTACTGTTTGTAAACATGTGTTTTCATTAGTTATGAATGTGTGATTAATAATTGTATACTAATTAACTATACTAAAGAAACTATTTATACAGAAAATGAGTAGTGTTTTTTCTTTTCTTTTGCGGTTTCTTGTGGAAAAAGTTGTATTATCCAATATTAATTAAAAGTAGTAATAACGATTAATTGCTGTAGTTTATAGAGCATTTTTAGACAAGATTATAAGAAAGTACATAAATAAACAGATAATAAAACTAAACATTTAAAAGAAATCAAATCTTTAAGTTTATTTAAGAATGATTAAATTAATTATAAAAGGAAGACAAAAATATAATCAATTAATTTTATAAAATAAGCCTTTCAATTAAGGTGCAATTGAAGAGAATGCACATAACATGCATTTTTAATAATAACAATTAATAAATATTAGTTCTAGTATACATGGGTTGATGAGTTAATCTGTGTAATCTTGGTCGTGTAGACTGTAACCACGGCGGGTCTGACACAGGTGGACCGTGAGAAGATCTATCAATGGATCAACGAGCTCTCCAGCCCTGAAACGCGTGAGAATGCTCTGCTGGAGCTCAGCAAGAAGAGGGAGTCTGTGGCGGATCTGGCCCCGATGCTCTGGCACTCCTGCGGTACTATAGCGGCTCTCCTGCAGGTGCCTGCCAATCACTTCAGGCTCAGTTTAACACACAATATTATGGGTGTATATGTTATATTTTTGTGATGCACCAAAATAAAGATTTAATTTAGATCTATATATTGTCATTTTATTTAAACAATAGCCTAGTTTATAAAATATTGTTTAAATAAAATTACAGCTGTGTAGGCCAAAATACTAAACCAAAATCTGTAGTGTAAAAATTAAATTAAAAAATAAATTGCATTCTAATAAAGTGTTAATATTTATATTTTAATAAAATGTTTCATTTTGCAGAAAAAAAAATTTAAACTGATGAATTAACAAGTAAGGAAAATACAGTATGTAAAAAAAAAAAAAAGTAAATTCAAATATGGGGATTTTTACCGCATTTTTATTGATTTAATGGATTTTTTCAATTTATACATTCAGCCAAATATTTTTGAATGAAAATGAATGACATTTAGCAGTAAAATAATACTAAAACAAAATGATAAAAAATGAATGAATTAACAATTAATGAAAACAGAGTATAATAGTTTCCACTCAGTGATAGAAAATTACAAATATTATTTAAAAATCGCAATTTAAAAAAAAAAAAAGTATATATAAAGTGATTTGTAACTGCCGTATTATTGATTTAACTGATTTGTTTCAGTTTATAAGTTTGATCTTTTTTTGGAACTCGATGTTTGACACTAAAACAATTCTTAATAATAATGTTCAGATATTATTTTAAATTTTAGAAAGAGTGAAAATAATGTGTAAATATGATTATAATACATCATGTGTGCAAATTTGAATATTATCATTATTTTTTAAATTAAGTATATTTGTAATTAATGAAAATACAATATAAAATTTAGCATTTGATTATACAAAAACAGTTTTCAAATAAATTGTAATTTTTATTATACAAAGTTATTTGTAACTCTTTATTGATTTAACTGAATGTATAAATTGTCAAACTTTTTTATGGGATGAAAATGAATTACATTTGACAGTAAAAGAATTAGTTCAAAATTGTCATTCACATTAACTCAAATATTAGAAAAACTAAAATGGGGGGTGGGGATACATAAAATAATTACAATAAAACATTCAAATCCCAGATTTTTTATTTTTTAAAAAAGTTGTCCTTAATGTTTATTTAAATTTTTTTATTTTTACAGGAGATTGTGAACATCTACCCATCCATAAACCCCCCGACACTGACAGCACATCAGTCTAATCGAGTGTGTAATGCTTTAGCACTGCTGCAGTGTGTGGCCTCCCACGTAGAGACACGGTAACTGACTTCCTGTACACACAGGAAATGACACACTATTATTAATCCTGTCCCGCACTGACTGTTTTCCCCTTTTTTTTGTCTTTCATCCTTAGCTCTGCTTTCCTGGCAGCTCACATCCCTCTGTTTCTGTATCCCTTCCTGCACACGGTCAGTAAAACTCGCCCCTTCGAGTACCTGCGGCTCACAAGTCTGGGTGTTATCGGTAAGAATAGCAGCTAATACAGAAAAAATACTGAACATTGTTTTAGTGTGTATTATAATGTATTTGTCTGATAGGCGCACTAGTGAAAACAGACGAGCAGGAGGTGATCAACTTCCTGTTGACCACAGAAATCATTCCTCTCTGTCTTCGCATCATGGAGTCCGGCAGCGAGCTCTCCAAAACGGTTCGCTTACAAAAATATCACCTAATAACATATATTATTTATAATTAGGAGTATAATTGGACATTCAGAAGGATGAATGTGCATCTTTTTTTCTCTTTCAGGTGGCCACATTTATACTGCAGAAGATCCTCTTGGATGACACGGGTCTTGCGTATATCTGCCAGACCTACGAACGCTTCTCACACGTTGCCATGATACTGGTGATTCATTATTATTCATCTTATTCATCATTTTTATTATGCTTCATTGACATTTGTTGACTTTGAGAGTTGCTGGACAATTAAATGTATAATAAATACATATATTTAACAATATATTTAATTTTATATTTACATTGTGTAATATGTTTATTTATATATAATATACTTATATTTAACTTTATTTAATAAAAATTCATATACTTTTATAAATAAATAAAATATTTTTCACTTTAATACAAATCTGAATACAAATGTTGTTATAAATAAATATGTATATATTTGTATTTATTTCACTTTAACAATATTAATACAAATGTTATAAATAATTGTTAAATAAAAATGCCTTATAAATTTGCAACTTCATTTTTAATGAATACATATGTTTATTTACATGTTTATTATGAATATATTATAAATATTAAATACAAATACAGTATAAATTTGTAACTGCATTTTTTTCATGGAAATAACTTGAACATATAATCAAATATATCAATCTTAAATTTAAATATTACAAAAATTGAGTTTTAATAATTTAAGTTTAGTAATAATGGTACTATTCATATGTAATGACTCAGTGTCATTTTGGAGAACAAAAACAATTGAAAACTTTTAAAGTAATTAAACTAATGAAAATACGGTATAACATTTTTGCATTTCTTTAAAATGAAGTACAAAATGAATAAATAAATTTTGTAATTGCATTCTTTTTGATGAAAATGAATGATATTTGAAGGTAAAATGCTTTGAAAATAATTTAAGTACTCGGATATTAAATGTAAATAAGATAAGAGAGAGGAAAAGCAATAAAAGTGATGATATTTACATGTAACAATGAAAGTGTCATTTTGCAGAAAAAACAAAAACTGATGAATTAAGTAGTGAAAATAATGTAATGATTTGCATGTAATTACACACAAAAAAAATCAAATAAACGTAAATATTAATAAAACAATGGCATTTGTAATTTATAAAGTGATTTGTAACTGCGTTTATTGGTTTAACATTATTTTTATGTATTTCTTTTTTGTGCTTTTCCTTGCAGGGGAAGATGGTTCTTCAGTTGTCAAAGGAGCCCTCGGCTCGCCTGCTGAAGCATGTTGTGCGCTGTTATTTACGACTTTCTGACAACTCCAGGTATTATTTTTTTGCTGATATTTTCCCTGCTTTTGGAAAATAGGAGGTGCACAAATGTTGCAGTTTGGCAAAGATTAGAATCCTGTTTGTGTTGCTGAATCATTTCAGTTAAATCGGTGTGATTCATCTTTCAAAATAAGGACGATCAGAAATCATATTTAAACATATAAATCATATTTTGCGTCTCTCAGGGCGAGAGAAGCTCTGCGTCAGTGCCTGCCCGACCAGCTGAAGGACACCACGTTTGCTCAAGTGCTAAAGGACGACTCCACCACCAAACGCTGGCTCGCTCAGCTTGTCAAAAACCTACAGGAAGGACAGGTCACAGACCCCCGCGGCATCCCCTTACCACCTCAGTAACACACACACGCACTCATCCTAAACCCTCCAGGACGGCCAGCAACACATCAGACTGTTTCAACATACAAGGGCACTTAATATTTTTTGCCAAGAAGCTCAGAAACGGTGCTCAGCATTCACGGTTTGTTTCGAGATATTAAAAATTGACTTTGGACTCCGCTGGACTGAGGAAGAGTCAGCCTCAACCATTATTAGGGTTTTTTCTTCTTCCTCTACGCCTTTTTGATGGAATCAAGAGGAATTGAAAGACTGTTTTGTTTGTATTTTTCATCGCAAAAATGTGTAATTTTGAATGCTGTTAAATAAACAGTGTCATGCCATTGGAAATGTCAAGTGAAATTGCCGTCTGCTGTGCTGATTTTCCGGTCTTGAGGAGGAATTAGGATGTTTCACGCTAATTTTAGATTACAATTAAAGGCATTATTCAGAATATCACTTTATGAAATTATGTAAATGAAACTGAGAATGTGAGAAGATAGAGATGTAGTTTGTTCAATATATTACAATAGCTTAATAGTGTGTGTGCATATATACAGTATATACATATACACACGCACTATTAAGCCCCGTTCACACCAAGAACCATATCGTCTGTAAGTGCATGCTCATCTGCTGCTTTAAATTCTCGAGTTCGTTATAGCAGGATTGATTCTGATGTCAATGTTTTTATTGTTCATCAGCTCAAAAGAAAAAATCGTTCTGAAAGTGATTCCAATGAAATCGTTTCTCTGTGCCTTTATCGTTATAGCTGTGGTGTGGATTTTCCTATTCTTTAATACTGAGAACGATTTTTAGAACTCATTTTCCGTTCTTATTCATAAATCGGTTGAAAATTACATGGATAGACGAGTTTATTTGTGGAGCGATCTGGATCTGCCGTTTGTCTCATTTTATAAATCAAATTAAATCGCTGAGAAAATGGATGCTAAATGACTACAAAAGCACGGCACAAAACCGTGCAGTGCCAAAAGTCGCAATAATGGTAATCAGTATTCAATTCACTTAGCCTACATTTAATGTATGATGCACAGTTTACTATTTGATGAAACTATCATAGTTAATGAAGCCCAAGTGCCACCTACAGGCCTGTTATGTGAAGTGTAGGCTGGTGAAATGGTGACATAAAAGGACTTTATCATGTTACCATTTTTGATAATTATGCAGCATTATGAAAGTATCTTATGCTCATCGAGCCTGAATTTATTTGATCAAAAACACTTTAATATTGTGAAATATTACAATTTAAAAGAATGTTTATCTATTTTAATATACTTTAAAATAGCATTTATTTCTATGATGCGCAGCTGAATTTTCAGCATCGTTACTCCAGTCTTCAGTGCATGATCCTTCACAAATCATTCTAATATGCTGATTTATTACCAATATTGGAAACAGCTGTGCTGCTTTTATTTATTTATTTATTTTATTTTTATTTTTATTTTTAAGGAACCTGTGATACTTTTTTGAGGTTCATTGATAAATGAAAAATTAAAAAGAACAACATTTATTCAAAATTGAGATGTACAATATCAATCTTTACTATCACTGTTTCTATCAATTTAGCAAATCTTTGCTGAATGAAAACTAATTTCTTTCAAAAAATAAAAATACTGACCTCAAGCTTTTCGACGTATATTGTTACAAAAGTTAGATTTTAAATAAATGCTGTGCTTTTTTTTTTTCTTACTTTTTATTAATCAAAGAATCCTGAAAAAAGTATCACAGGTTTCCAACATTGATAAATCAGAATTGCATAAAATGTATTTTAAAGTTTATTAAATATTTGATGACCATAAGTGACTTCTTGCAAAAATATAAAATAGTAATGTATCCAAACTTTTGACCTATAATTTTTTTTTTTTTTTTTTTTTTTACGTTGCCCCTATTTTACATTTGGGCCCCTGCCCCTGAGGAACTCTCTGCACGTCCCTGTTAGAAATATATCTTTATCATTATCTTTATAGTTATCGTGCTTGGTGTGAACAGGCCTTAACATTTAGTGTAAAAAGTATGCAATTGTATTAAATAATTATTATATTGTATAATGTTATAATATAATATAATTACACTAAATAAAATATTTAAAATATTTTTATTCTAAATAAAATAAAGTGTAAAAATGTATAATTTTATAAATATATTATATGTATAAATTATATTTAATTATACTTTATATAAGTATATAAATATACACATATATATACACACACACATTTATTTATATATATATATATATAGTGTAAAAATATAATTTTATTAATATATATTATGCAATTAACATTAATTATATTATTCCACAGATTTTTGGTGTGTGTGTGTGTGTGTGTGTGTGTGTGTGTGTGTGTGTGTGTATACATTTTTGTATACTTTTTTTTTTACACTAAATTGGATTATGTATAATAAATATGTATATACATATTTATATTTAAGCTATATAGCTTTTTCAGAAATAAAAATTAATATTATATAAACAAATATATTAATACAACATATTTGTTTATATAATATTAATTTTTATTTCTGAAAAAGCTATATAGCACTTGCTGAATAATGGGACAACACTGAAGCATACTATAGTTTAGATCTTTAAAACATTGTTTCGTCCCTTTTTAGTAAACAAACGGCATGCAGTAAAGTGTATGCATTACATCTTGATGCTTCCAATTTCATTGGCTGCCACCTGCTGACCCTTAGTAGTACTACAAAAACCAGCTCTGGAACAGTAGAAATAATAAAATAATATAATAGCCACCTTTTCAAATCGGCAATAATTTATTTTTAATGCGGTGAAACCTGTGGTGAATCAGTGGCTGACAGTACGTTTATAATTTGTACAATAAAAGTACTGTTAGCTGTTCAATTTTATACATGTCTACATGCATATCTACATCTTGATTATATCCCATTTTCCTTAAATGGTGAAATCTAGTCTGAGATCCAGTATAGTTGTTCTAGTCCCAATTACAAGCATCATATCAACCGAATGGTCAGCTGAGTTTAGTTGCTAAGTAATCACCATTGTGTAATGAACGATCTGATACGTCGTTAAACACAAGGTGAGAGTTTCATTGAGGCGATGTCTGCAATGGAAAGTGTTCGTCCGCGTGTGTGCGTATAGGAGTCTGGAAGCGCTCCAGGCGCTGGCTCGATGATACAGCGGGTAGGCAGGGACCCCCTTTTAAAGACGCCAGCGCTATGTGTGTAAACTGAGCTCAGACATCGAGCTCGGCTGTGTTTTATTCATGAACAGAAATACGAGGAAGGGACAGAGAAGAAGAATTCCTAATGGGAGATGAAGCCAGGTACAATCGAAATTGACCGGCGAGACCTCTTGATAGATGCAAATGTGCTTCAGACGGGTTGATTTTTCAAATACAAGATGTTCAGTATTCACCTAAAAAGGTTTATTCGCTGCTTCCGCCCGAACGCAATTTAACAGGGTTGCTAAATGTTGAATGCTTGCTAAAGTAACCTGATCCGATCATCTGGGGTCTCCGCTAAAGGGCCCCAGTGAGGGAGGCCAAGCGTAGACAATAGACTCTTGAGTTGTGCTCCACAAACATGCATTAAACTCTCTGACACGTGTTTCAAAGGCAGACTGGAAGCGGTCGGCAGTGTCCGATATATGGCTGTCAACATGTCATGAAGACGTTTTAATATTTTATGAACATTCAGGTGCTTTGATCATATGTATGTAGTGAAGTTATGCCCCTTCATCATTTTTAGAGGGAGTGCTGTTTATATTGTAAAGGTCCTTGCAAAATTTTCGTATGCGTTTTTCGTACTCGTAAAAATTCGTCGCGCACAGCACAGAATGTCTCGGTGGCTCTGAATTGTCAAAACACCTTTCAAAATGCTGGTTGCAGATGCGAATAATTCAGAAAATTGAACCCTAGCTGAATTTGGACGAACGTTTCGGAGGCAGTGTGTAAACGTGATTGACACAACGTGTGAAAATTTCAAACGAGAATTTCGAACTCATTGTGCAAGGACCTTATGTGTGCAATGTAATATGCTTATAGTGATAACTGACATGGCCAAATATTTGTTTGAATTCATTTTTGGTGGTGTTAGCTAATGCTAGCACACTATTTCTGTTGTTCATAATTAGGGATTTGTACTCTTATCTTGAGGCGGCAAGTACTCACCTTGTAGCACTTGGGCCAGTAAGCAACATACTAGCATCCAACCAGGACCACTTAGCAACATGCTATAATGCCTTATTAGCCATATAGCAAGAGCCTAGCATTCTCACTATTTTGATTCAGGTCCATATCCATCCAGAATCCCTCATACTTACACTGTAAAAAGTGATAAGTTAACTTAACTTAAAAAAATTGAGGAAACCTGTTGCCTTAAAATTATTAAGTAAATAATAATTAAAAAAAAAAAAAACTTGACAATTCACTTAACTTATTTTTTAAATGATCATTTACTTAAAAAAATTGAGGAAACCTGTTGCCTTAAAGTTTTTAAGTTAAGTTAACATCACTTTTTACAGTGTAAAAGCATTTACTTTTAACTTGAGCAGGTAAGTATTCACGCTACAGTACGTCTATAGAACGTTTCCTATCAGATGTCAAATAGACATTTAAAAGATGTCTTTAAGATGTTATTTAGATTGTATGTAAAACTGACATCTTAAAGACGTCTATCAGATTTTAGATGCTCCCCAGATGAAACGATCTTTAAGACATCTTGCAGACGTACGCGTGTTATCTGGGTACATCTTGCAGATGTAAATGCAGATGTCAAAAAGACGTCTCCGCAATGTATGTGTGCTATCAGAGAGATGACTTCAGAAAAATACAAAAACGCTCTGTTTGGCATAACGTAACATGCAAATAGCTTCGATAATTGCAGCCAATCAGTAACTAAGAACGGTATTTCTGTGAATTCACTCAGGATTATTTAGAAAAGTGTTACATTTCACATTTGCACGTTTATTTGGTCACAATTAAAGCTTTAGTTGTCACACCGCAGGAATGCAACACTCCAGTTACGCAATGCGCCGGATTGTGTTTCCACCTCAAAACTGACATACCCTCGTTTTATGTTTACAGTGGACAGAGAGACGCAAGACAAAGCAGCCTGAGGGACGGTTTTGACTCTCAAAGACAGAAAGTGTATTTTGAGGACAAGGGGCCCTTGTGGGCATTGAGTCGTGTATTTTGCTGTGGATCTGTGGGTGTGTGGGTGTGCGTCAGAGGGAGGTGTGTTGTGGTACGATCAGTTGTGGCGAGATGTGGACAGTCAGTCCGGCTCTGTTGCAGCGGGGGCCACATTACACCGGCTTCTCCTGAACTCAAATACAGACCCAACTATGAGCCCACAGAGGGTAAGTGCAACTTCAACCATGAGATGAGTGAATATTTTTGTACTTAAGTACCCGACTGTGAAAGTTTATCTACAGATACAGGATCCCTGTCCGTAACTGTTGCTTGTTTTGTCTTTCTG
Source organism: Acrossocheilus fasciatus (assembly GCA_036784905.1). Taxonomy (NCBI): domain Eukaryota; kingdom Metazoa; phylum Chordata; class Actinopteri; order Cypriniformes; family Cyprinidae; genus Acrossocheilus; species Acrossocheilus fasciatus. The sequence continues at coordinate 13,788,210 of CM071959.1, read as the reverse complement.
CTTATGTACAAGTATTAAAAATAAGAATTTAACTATATTTATGTAACTTTTACAGTGTAATTATTTATGTATTTTATTATGTATTTTTAATAAAAATATTTCACATAAAAGTAACAAATTATTTTGCAGTTCTAATCCTTTCGATTTTTTATAATATAATAAAGTGAACTTACGTTGTTGTTGTCATTTGTAGTTCGATGTAGCTCATTCATATGTTATATCAGTATTACAAGAGTTTTAGTCATTAGTTCTGGGACATATGCTTGAGTTCAGCATGTTTTCGTTAATAACTCGTTAGCAATGTTGGACATTTTGTCCGCCATGTTTAAGGCGACTGGCCTGTGTGAAACCTGAATCTTCATGGCAACTTTGGCTGGGTATTACAATACATCTCTACTCACATGGCTAGCCTGAGGTCATTTTGTTTCGTTTTTAGATGAGTTTTCCTTGTTTTATCTTCAGTGTGTGACTTTTTTGTCGGATTTTGCATGGCTGTGTGGTATTTGAGGGCGAGTTTGAGATGCTTTCACGCTGAACAGATCTGTACAAACATTACAGAGTCTGAACTGCTCCCTGTATTAAAGCCAGTCATCCAGGGGCTTTTCACTAACAACAGCCATTTTTCACTAACAACAGTCTGAAAAGATTTGTTTGAGGGTGTGCATTATGTATTTGTTTAAAAGCAGTGAAAAGGTTTTCAGCTGTATGAATGGAGGAACTAGGGTATCAGACTTAAAAACTGGTTTTAATATTATTACGAATGCAGTTCAGTTTCTTAAAAATATATACGTAAGTATCTGAATAGTTCACATTTTTTGCAATGATTGTGTGGTGTTTTTCTTTTGAAATTAAAGCTGATGGCTTTTTACTTTTATTAATGAAAATGATGCTGTTACATAAAATCTAGCTTTTTATGCCCCAAGTATACTTATTTACTGCATGTTTTTAACATTTATAGGTGTAAATGTTATTGTATAAATGTATAAGCATTTGCTGTGAAATGTATGATGTCTTTTAATATTCTTTACTCCAATTCAGTCAACGTGACTCATTCATTTCTTCTCTCTTTGCTCTAAAACAGGAGTCGCCTAAAAAATGACAGAACGACAAATGGCTTCTACTGAAAGGAGCCTACGTAAGTTTACATTCAAACTATGGGGACTGTTTTCAGTGTATTTATTTGTTCCGTAGTAACTGACTCATGTAGCAACACTGTAAGCAAGCAGGTGGCTTATATAGAGCGTTGATATAAACACTTTTAAGGTGATACAAAGGTTATTCTATTAGTTCTAGTAGATTTTGCCTTTAAATGTCTCCACAAACATTGTAAAACCATTCATTGTTAAAACTGTTGGGAGGTTCTTACTGGGAAAGCTTGGTAAAAGGGCTAAATTAAATCTAATTTTGCATTTAAAATGCTAAATATTAAATCATATCTAAATAATAATTCCATTACCTAGAGTTAGATGCGCTAGCAACACAAGCTTATAAGGATTCATAAAATGTATGCCAAAACCTCATATCTACACAAAAGGAGCATTCATTATCTGATCACGAGAGGCAGGGGGTGTTTCTAGCGTGTTGTGTTTACGATGATGTGCTAAGAATCTGGGTCAGGTGCATTACCTGTTGTCTGACCCCTCCTCGCCCTCTTCGTCTCCTGTACGGTCTTGCTCCTCAGGTATCCAGGCTGATGACGACCTGAAGTCTATGTTTGTTGGCACAGTGATGAGAAAAATCAAGTCTCGCACATGGAAAAAGCAGCGCTACTTCCGGCTACAAGAAGACTGCATGACTATCTGGTACAAGAGCAAGAAAGCAGGAAATGCACACTCCACCTGTAAGTAGAGCTGACAAGATTCACAATTATTATTGTAATTATTAGTCATTTATCCAAAGCAACATGCTGTTTTACAAGAACAATCCCATACCAGGGGTGTCCAGTCCTTCTACTGGAGGGCTTGGAGAGGAGAATTGCCACACACCCTCCTAAAGTTTGTAGTGATCCTGAAGACCTTCGTTAGCTGGTTCAGGTGTGTTTAATTGGGGCTGGAGCAAAACTCTGCTGGAACAAGGCCATCCAGGAGCAGGATTAGACTTTGCAGTTTAAAGAGAAACCTGAGTTTAAGTATCTTAATTAAGATCACAGCAGTGATAGTCCATGGATCAACTCTTCCTGTGATTGAACATATAACCAGCCTAGAACAACTGCACCATTACCCTAGGTAGGGCTGATATCGAAGGTGATATTGCGTAGTTTGTCAGCAAACTACGGCTCTGTGTATTAAATGCCACTCCATCTGAAATCACGTGAAGGAGATTAACTACTAAGGTTGGGTACCATTCACATTTTAACCGGTATGGTATCGGTATCGGTATCTGAAATTCGGTGCCGGTACCCAACAGTAACTTTTTTTGGTACTTTACTCTGTGTAAGCGTGTAAAACAAAAACATTTATTTCAGTGAAAAAATAAGCCCAAAACAGATTAGTTTGTTTGAGCTTTCCCTCTTTTCCTCGCTTTCCTTCTCTTTTAAATAGCTTGTCAAAGCGCAGTGCGCATTTTACTTTCACTTTCAAATTAGCAGCAATTCGCTGTCGATTCAGTTCAAGCAACAACAAAATACAACATCAAACTCATAGTATACAAAACAAAAATGAAAATGAAAATCAGCAAACACTGTGGAACCAAATAAATAGGAAACATAGAACTTTTATTAGCAAAACGAATGAAAAAGCTTGGAGGCACGGCATACACTTTGATGTAAAATAAAATACACAAAGTTTAAATAAAGTAAAAAGCAGCAAATACTGTGGAACCAAATAAATAAGAAACAAATGTTTAAAAAAAACTTCACCTTAGATAAACAGCAAAAGTCAACAGGCTTTTCAAAATCCAGACGCAAACAGGCGCTTTTGCATTTCGTTTCTTCTGCCATCGTCTTGTCTTTCTCACCTCGCTCTTCTTGTCAGTCAGCTCGACTCACTCTCCTCACTTGATAAATTAAATCAGACTCCTGCTGCTGTTCTGTGATGTAAACAAAACTGCTTCTCTCCAAGCAGAACATGCAGGATTCATATTTAAACTCTTTTTGTGTTTTAATATTCACAGACACTAGTCTATATCGCGATTCGAATTAAGTGATGATCATCGCATTCGATTATTTGCACAGCCCTAACCCTAGGCATGAATATAGCAGCCATCTTCAAGTATTTTCAGAACCTCTAGATCAGGGCTGGACAACTTCGGTCTTGGAGGGCCAGTGTCTTGCAGAGTTTAACGCCAACCCTTATCAAACACACCTGCCTGTAGTTTTCTAGTAATCTTGAAGAAATTGATTAGCTTGTTCAGGTGTGTTTGTTTAGGGTTGGAGTTCAACTCTGCAGGACAGTGGCCCTCCAGGAATAAAGATGCCCAACCCTGCTCTACACCAGGTTCTTTTCCTGGGGAGCCAACATCATCCAGAGTTTAGCTCTAATTTGCTCCAGCACACCTGCCTTGAAGTTTGCAGTAATGAAAAAGACCTTGATTTAATTATGGTTGGACTCTGCAGAACATTGGCCCACCAGAAGCAGGATTGGACGCCCCTGCTCTAGACTGGATGTAGATTTTGGATGGGGGTCAACGTTTGATTTACCTTGTTTTATTTTGGTGTTGAGATCTCTCGAGACCACATAAATGTTGCATCTGTATGGGTCTGGGTCTTGATAGGCCAAATATTGGTCTGGTCTTGTCTCCAACTCTTAGGACAGGGGTTCTCAACTACTGCCCTCGAGGTCCACTTTCCTGCAGAGTTTTGCTCCAACCCTAATCAAACACTCCTGAACACGCTAATCAAGGTCTTCAGGGTCACTAGATTATAGGTTATAGGCAGTTATAGGCAGGTGAGTTTTATCAAGGTTGGAGCTAAACTCTGCAGGAACATGGACCTCGAGGGCTAGAGTTGAGAACCCCTGTTTTGGGGTTCAGGGGATGGTTAGGTTAATGTTTGGCTATGTGTGTCTATAGTTTCTGTGGGTGATGTGGAAGCTGTGCGGGAAGGGCACCAATCTGAGGTTCTGCTCAGCATTGCTGACGAGTTCCCGTCTGACCGCTGCTTCACCCTTGTGTTCCGTGGTCGACGAGGCAACTTGGACCTAGTGGCCGAATCAGCAGGGGAAGCGCAATCATGGATTAAAGGGATACGCAAACTCATCGATAACCTGGAGAACATGGGGCAGAGAGAGAAACTAGACCAGTATCCTTTACTGTCACTCTTTATCTGCCTGTCTATCGTTCCACTCTCTGTCCATCTTACACACACAAGGTTTCACGCAGGCTAAAAGGCATTAAAGGACATTTAAATACACTGGGACTGCAGCACATCCGATCCATTTACCTGCTTTCAACATGATTTATGCAAGTTGGACATGTTCCTGGGACAACATTCCTGTTCCTCAAAGTTTTAACCCTATCACTACGCTTGGATTGAAATCAAAGCCCCTAGTTTGAGCCCTTAACTCTCAGCTCTTAAACATAACCCTAAAATCAGTTGACAGGAACTCATCTTTGGTAAATCATACCAAGCACTTTGGTTTTCCCTTAAATGCTGTTTCCAGATGGATCTGTGATTGGTTTAAAAAGGCAGACAAAAATAGAGATGGACAGATGAACTTTAAGGAGGTCCGAGATCTGTTGAAGATGATGAATGTGGACATGAACGAGCATCACGCTCTTCGTCTCTTTACGGTAACTGCACATTTATGGCCAATCTACGGTTATTCTATTGCTTTACCACTTGATGTAGCTTCAGTTCAATGACAGTTTTTACACTAGTCACACTTAGGTTATTATTTTGTAATCCATTTCCAGGTACATGTAGTTGTTTGTATTTTTTAGTGCTGTCAAATGATTAATCGAGATTAATCGCATCCAAAATAAACGTTTTTGTTTACATGATATGTGTGTGTGTACTATGTCTATTTATTATGTATATATAAATACACGCACATGCATGTATACATTTAAGAAAAATATGTTACGTTTATATATTCAATATATTTATAATATAATATAAATTATATGAATATAAATATATACAAGTAAATACATGTACATATTTTCAAAATATATGCTGTATGTGTGTGTATTTATTTATACATAATAAATATACACAGTACACACACATATATCATCTAAACAAAAACGTTTATTTTGGATGTGATCAATCGCGATGAATCGTTTGACAGCACTAGTATTTTTACATTTTGGAACTTCTATTGTTCTGCAGATGGCAGACAAGTCTCAATCAGGAACTCTGGAAGATGATGAGTTTGTGCTGTTCTATAAGATGTTGACTCAGCGCGAGGACATCCTGCGAGTTTTTCAGGAATTTTCGGGTGATGGGCAGAAGTTAACACTCCATGATCTGAAAGATTTCCTACAGGAGGAGCAGCTACACGAGGACGGAGTTCAGCAGTATGCACTAAAACTCATTGAACGCTATGAACCTTCAGACACAGGTAACTAACAGGGATGTACTTTTCTTACTCAAGTTTCTTCAAAGCTTATTTGTATTTTACTTTCAACTTGCTGTTGATCTGTTTAGATCATCCTCGATGGTTTGGGTTCTTGTCGCCATCAACTTTTTAATATTTTTATTGATTTTTTTTCCAATATATATATATATATATATATATATATATATCACATTTAACAATCCCCCAACCCTTACCAACAAATCCCTTGAGTAGTGCTCATGCTGTCCAGTAATTCAGAAAGGAATTACAAAATTGTCTACATAATCAATGAAAGGTTGCCATATCTTAAAGAATTGTTTTCCCGTTCCTCTTTATGAGTACCTAATCTTTTCAAGGTAGAGACAAGACATAATTTCTCTGATCCATTGAATATGTGTGGGTGGGAGAGGATCCTTCCAGCCATAATAGAATGGCTCTACGTGCTAACAAAGAGGAGAAGGCAAGAGTTTTACACATTGATGCAGACAGCTGTAACTCCTCTGGAGCGACTCCAAACAATGCCACAAGTGGTTCTGGTTCTAATCTGTGCTGAAGAACCACAGAAAGGGTGTTAAATATTGACCACCAGAAACGCTCTTATTTGGGACATGTCCAGAACATGTGAATTAAAGTACCTTCAGCACACTGACATCTATTGCACAAAGAGCTAGTACCAGGAAACATTTGGGCTAATTTAACTTTGGATATATGAGCTCTGTGTACTACTTTAAACTGAATGAGAGAGTGCCGAGCACAAATGGATGATGAATTGAACCTGTTTAAGAACACAGTTCCAAGTGTCATCTGAGAGGGGTCCACCAAGGTCTTCCTCCCAAGCTCTCTTGATGTCGTCTAAAGAAGAGGATGCCTGATTTATCATTAAAGGAACACTCCACTTTTTTGGAAATAGGCTCATTCTCCAACTCCCCCAGAGTTAATAAGTTGAGTTTTACCGTTTTTGAATCCATTCAGCCGATCTCCGGGTCTACTACCAGCTACCGGGAACTACTTTCAGGCGCTGCGTAATATCACTGCGCCTGCCGCGGCCATGTTACGGCAGCAAAGTTCCTTGATTATTACGCAGGAATGAGAGTAGTTCCTAATCATATATGCCTAGAAAATCGCAACTTTTCATTTTCCGCCGATCTTAGTACACGATATAACTACAGAAGAGTCAAGTTTTAAATAGGACAAATATCGAAACTCTTTGATCGTTTTTGAACGCGATGCTACTGGTCTAATTGGATTCAATGATCTATGCTAAGCTATGCTAAAAGTGCTCTCGCCAGACCCGGAGATCGGCTGAATGGATTCAAAAACGGTAAAACTCAACTTATTAACTCTGGGGGAGTTGGAGAATGAGCCTATTTCCAAAAAAAGTGGAGTGTTCCTTTAAATTATAAATTATGGAAATTGAGCCAGATTTAGTAAAACCAAAGTGTGACACTAACTGTTCAAAAGAAGCAAATAAATTGTCGATAAATAAATCTTTAAAGCATATGATCCCCTTGTCAGACCAACTCCTAAATGACCCATCCTGCATTGAAGGCAAGAAAAAGTGATTACGGGCAACAGGGCTAAGAAGAGAAGGATCTTTAAAACCAAATGATTTCCTAAATTGGGTCCAAATCCTCAGCGAGTGTTTCACCACTGGGCAATCAACAAAAGTATAAGAAATTAACTGTAATTTGGTTGCAAGAAGTGCTGGAAGGGAAATTTGGGCATGGGCATGTAATTCCATGTCCACCCAGGATGGTTTATTAGGTAGAAGGTGATAATGCCACCAATAACAGTGTATTTCGTATGTTAGCTGCCCAGTAGTAAAACTTAAAATTAGGCAGGGACATACCACCATCTCGTCTAGACCTCTGAAGGTATACTTTACACAAATGAGGATGTTTACCATTCCAAATAAAAGAGATAACCGAGTCCAGGGATTTAAAAAATTACAAAAGAATAAAAAGAGGTAAACACTGAAAAAGATAAAGAAATTTAGGGACCACCACCATCTTAATGGAATTAATGCGTCCAATGAGAGAAATCTTTAAAGGAGACCATTAAGCAGATTAAGCCTGTAGCTAGAGAGCTGACCAAAATTCTCAAGTAAGGTTAGAGCTGCAGGTCTGTCTGTGGGCTAGAAATAAAAAGCAATAGATCATCTGCATATAGAGTTACTTTATGCAAGACCTCAACACGTGTAATTCCAGTAATCTGCTGACACTCGCTTAAAGCAATTGCTAAAGGTTCAATAGCAAGGGCAAATAATAATGGACTCCACGGACAGCCCTGCCAGGTTCCACGATGCAAGTTAAAAGGTTGAGAAGACAGACCATTGGTCAGGACTACAGCGGAGAGAGCGCTATATTGTATTATTTCTTTCCAAGAAAGAAAGGCCGGACCAAATCCAAATTTTTCCAAAACTAAAGAAACATACTCCCACTCTACCCTGTCGAACGCCTTCTCGGCGTCCAAAGAGATGGCACATTCTGGAACGGACTAACGCTGAGAATAAACTACATAAAGTAAATGGCGAATATTAAAAAAAAGACTGATGATTCTTTATATCTGTTTGATCAGGAGAGATGATGGTGGGGAGAACATCTTTAAGCCTTGAGGCAAGCACCTTCGCTAAAATTTTTACGTCACAGTTGAGCAAAGAAATGGGCCTATATGAAGCACAATCCAAAGGGTCCTTATCCTTTTTAAGCAATAAAGAGATACATGCTTGATTTTAAAGTTGGGGGAAGAGTTCCGGTCTTAAAAGCTTCAGAAAAAAAACAGTCATCAGAAAAGCAGCAAGCTGTGCAGAGAATGTTTTATAAAATTCTGACGGAAAACTGTCAGGTCCTGGCTGCTATCACCTTCTCCTGTGAGATTGGTTCTTCTAAAAGGTTACGGGCATCAGATGATAAGGTGGGGACATTTAATCGACCAAGAAAATCTTCAACAGCAACCTAGAAATCCAACCTAGAAATCTCATTAGCAAGAGATATTTGCTTTTTTTTTGGAACTTTTTCTTTTAGTAGTGGCATACGAAATAATTGGGCCTCTTATATATGCCTTAAGAGCCTTCCACGCCATGGAGTCTGAAACATCCGGTGATTTATTAACGCTTAGAAAAAAAGAAATCTGGTCAGCAGCAAAGGAAATAAAATTCTCATCCGCCAAGAGTGAAGTACTGAAACGCCAGTTCCTCCTAGAGGAAGGCATTATCCAAGATAAAATAATCAATCCAAGAGTAAGAATGATGGACATTTGAAAAAAAGGAATATTCTCTTTTTTTGGGGATTCAGAAATGCATCTGATAGAGGATTTACTTGGGGCACATGGTTTAGAAGACAAACGGTCCAACACTGGGTCAAGACAGCAATTAAAGTCTCCCCCAAGTATGAGAGAACGAGAATTTAGATCAGGAAGAAGAGAGAGCATGTTTGAAAAAACTGACATCAAAATTAGGGGCATTAAAAATGAGCTAAAATTAAATTCTTATTGCATAAATTGCCCGAGACTATTATATATGTCAATTCTTATCTGATATAATATCATTTGGAACAAAGGGTACATTCGTATCAATCAAAATAGCTACACCTCTTGCCTTTGCCTGAAATGAAGAGTGAAAAATCTGCCCATTCCACCTACAATTGAGGCGAGATTGGTCAGTAATATGTAAATGGGTTTCTTGCAAGAAGGCAACCTCTGCTTTCAGCTGTCGAAGATGAGAAAGAATTCTGTTTCTCTTCACCAAATTATTTAAGCCCTTAACATTCCAACTCATAAATCTCAACTCTCTACCCATTGAAATAGACATTAGAGGATTGTGAATGAAAATCGGGAATACAGAAAATTACAAAAAAGAAACCAAAAAACAACAGAGGAACACCAAACACAAAAGATGTAAAGCCAGCATAACACCACCCCATAGAAATCTCCAACCCTCCCACCAAATCAACCCAACCCCCAAAAAACACTGCGATAACAACAAAACTACCTTCAGAAACAACAACTGAATATTTTACACACTTCCTTATTTCTCCTTACCTTATATAATCTCAGTCCCTCAAAACAAAATATCCTCAATATGAGACATAAAAATCACATCAAGTAGTAGGCTTAACATATAAGCAGACCCATGGCATGACGATCAATTCCAGTCTTCCCTAGAACAGCCAAAAACTGTAATTAAAAAACATGCTATTTAGTCCATTTAGCATGTCTTGCTCAACAGGAGCAATCAGATTATAGTCAATAGGAGTCAATAGAAAAATGTCTGTTTGACTCAAATAGAAATGTCCGAAGTCAGTAGAACTTAGAAATAGAAATATTGAAGACAATAGAAATGTCTGTTGACTCAAAACTTTACGAGTGAACAGCAAACCATCCTTTAAAATTCAGAAGGCGCAAAAATGTCCAGTATTGTAAAGTCAATGATGTACAGCCGGCCATCTCACGACATAAACAGTATGGAAAGAAAAACCGGAACCGGAAGTGTAACTTTCAAACTTCTCAAACTCAGTAACGTCTAGTTCCAGGTATCCTAATGCTGCATTTTGTGTTCTTGACATCTTGGCTCAGCTTTAAATGTGTTAATTTGTTTACCCTATGTTCCTATAGCAAGAATGCTACAAGCGATGACGTTTGATGGTTTTCTGATGTACCTGAGCTCACCAGAGGGCTCTATCTTCAACCCTACTATGGTGGAACTCTACCAGGACATGACTCAGCCTCTTTGTCATTACTTCATATCATCTTCTCACAACACATACCTTTTGGAAGACCAAATCAGAGGACACAGCAGTGTGGAAGGCTATATACGGTACACACGTTTTCAAAAACTTATTTTAAGTAGGCATTGCCTTCAATTCTTCTTTATATTCATAAATATGTACTTGTATGTGTGTGTTTTAGAGCACTGAAACGTGGCTGTCGATGTGTAGAAGTGGATTGCTGGGATGGACCAAATGGAGAACCAATTGTCTACCATGGACACACGCTCACCTCCAAGATCTTCTTCAAGGATGTCGTCACTGTGCTTGGCAACTATGCATTTAAAGTATGTCACAAACTATGGCTTTGTTTTCATTCACTCTTTTACAACTGCACATTCATAACAAAAATGTTCTGTGGCTGTGCCATGGCATAGTGGTGTTATCAGATGGTAATACTACAGTACTAGATATTTCATTGTAATGATTGATTACCATATTCAAATACTATGGTAAGCCAAGGAATACCATGGTATTAGCATTATGATAGTGTTCAACATAATTTATTAGCATGGTACCATTTTGAAACAGCATGTTATTACCATGATAACTTTCTTTTAAACAATACCGTACCACAATATGGTGATGGCAACAGATAACAATACCACAGGTACGTCAAAGATTACCAAGGTATTAACATGGCAAACAAAAAATCATACTAATACCTTGGTAAATGTAAAAAAGAAAAAAACAATGGTACTTGGAAAAAATTAAATGCCATGGTACATGCATGGTATATTTAAAAATACCATTACTATACCATGCTGATTCTATTACTATACCATGGTGCCACAGTACTTTTTTGTAAGGGGGTGATATCTGATACCATATACCCATACAAGTCCATAATTCTTAATACTTTATATAACCCTCTTTCTTCATCTTTGAGCCTTCTAAACTGGTTTAGAGTATTGTACTAGCTTGCATTTTTGTGTGTGTGACAGACTGGGGCCAGGCTCACTCTGAGCCAGGGCACTATGCCCTTCTGTTTCTGTGTAATGTTATCTAGGGCAGTCGACCCCTGCTTGGCTGTGTGTTAGCCGCAGTTCTGTGTTGAGTGTTCCATTTCACTCCATCACTTATTCACACTCACACACACACACACACACACACACTCTCCCCTCCACAGGCATCGCAGTACCCTGTCATCCTGTCCATTGAGAACCACTGCAGTGTAGAGCAGCAGAAAGTCATGGCCCAACACCTCACCCAGATCCTGGGAGACAAGCTGTTGAAAAGTCCTTTAGATGGAAAGATTCCCATTGGCCTCCCATCTCCTGAGGTGAGCTGGAGAGCACGGATGCATGCAAGTACTTCCACTTAACAAATCCACTTAATTGCTGCTTAATGAGCAGTAAATGTCTAGCACTGGTCATTCATCTTGAAGAGTCAAAGATCTCAAAGTTTCCACCCCACGAGCAGACGTTTGTATCAGAGTTCAGCGTGTGGTGACCTCTCCAGGATACATTCACTTTCTCCGGCCGTTCACCTGGGGCGGCAGCCATATGATCTATGTCCATGCGACATAGCCACGCTGAATTATTAAAGCAAACGACCCTGCTATGAAAGACCAGCTCAGACTAGCAATGCATAACCTTGCTTGTCAAGGCTAGCTTAGGCTAGGTGTTTCTGGTAAAACCTGCTAACCGGTGAATTCTTGCTAGAGGCCTGCACACCACCATCATCATTTCAGCAGAAGTGCTATATTACTGACAAAACATCATAGCTGTTAGCCACTAGCAAAACTTAACTGAACACCATAGTCTTCATAGTGAAGCTAATTGACTTGCTGGTTTAGGTGCAAATTTATTGCATTCCTATTTGACCAACCACTATTATAGACACACCTAATTTGTATGTCCATGTGTCTACTGTTAAAGTCTGTATGAGATTTCTGATGCTAGTGTTGTCAAAAGTACTGACCACAATACCTTTCGGTTTTGAAATTTTAAAAACGTCCATTTCCCGCTAACATTTGAGCAGATTCTTAAACAGCGCTGATTGGTAAATGTGTTCACCGAGCGCTCACACAGAAACACACGGGAGCGTTTGAAAGCTACGTCTATCAGCGGATCCGTTTATGTACAGATATATTAGGGATCCGCTGACAGTGACGGATTCGCTGATAGACGTGGCTTTCAAACGCTCCAGTGTGTTTCTGTGTGAGTGCTCAGTGAAGAGCGTGAAACGATGATCATTGAAGCCAATCACAGTTATATCTGTTGAGCACGTGAACACAATGGCCAATCAGCCGTGTTTAAGAATCTGCTCAACAGCGCTCAGATGTCAGCGGGAAACGGAGGTTTTTAAAATTTCATTACCGAATGGTATCGCGGTCGGTACTTTGGACAACACTAGATGCTTGCTGATGAAAGTGTATCTTCTCCATATTTGTGTGTGTGTGTGTGTGTAGGATCTGAAAGGGAAGATTCTGTTGAAAGGAAAGAAGATAGGTGGATTAGAGGATAGCATGAATGGGGTGGTGGATGACCCTTTGATGGGAGAAGTGAGCGACGAAGAGGAGACTGCTGAAATTGAAGATGACCATCATCGCAATGACAGCATACGGCGTAGAGTCAAGGTACAGTGATACATTTCAGGAAAGATGTTTGTGTAGATTTTCTAATCAAGGCAGGAGTAATTTATCAAACGATGATAAAGATGAATTCTGCATTAAACCATGCAGTGGTGTAGCCAAGTCAGAAAAGTGTCTGGACTCCAGCAAAGGTAGATTTACAAACTACAACTGTTATACCCTTCAACAAGACCAATACCCAGAAGTTACTCGAGGGGGACTGTTCCTGTATCTAGTACACTCTAAATCACTCTTGGTGGCATCTAATTGGATAATTAGAAGTTAACAATGAAATTATGTTAAAGATAATGGGGCATATCTAGGATACAATTTCTTTGGCTACTTCATGAGCCAACATATTATAAAATATTGAATGGCGGTCTTGTCTCACTGGGAGTCTTATCAGGTCTTCATCAGAGCTCTGCGGTGCTGCGTCCTCGAGTAAGAGTTACAGTCTGCCATGACTTTAACCGCAAGATTCTAATTACGTAACATGTTGAACACTTCGGTTTGATCATCCCTGGAAACTATCTCACTCCACTTCTGATCAGGAGGGTTACTTTGTGCCAACTTCAAGTGAAAAAAATTTGGACCATAAGCAGTTTAACTAATGTAGAGCAGCTTGTCTCATGTTGAAGGTAGTAAAATATTCTGAGAGACAAGAGATGCTCAGTGGCCCTGAAAGCGGGTAGACTTGCACTAATGCAAGTTGGATGGAGTGACTCTGGAGCAATCTTGGGAAGAAAACAAGAAAAAGCAAGTCAGAGATAGATTATAAGACAGAAACTGCATATCTTCTGTGGTCTTCTGCTATCTGATAGGTGACTCTGTGCATTTGCTGGCACTGCTGTTACCATGTGACACTTGATTCTCTGGACTCTGGTTAGCTGCAGTCAGGGATCACCTCTCTTGGTTTCTCCAATCCGAGATACAGTCATCTTGTTGACTCATCAACCGGAAAAAAGTTGGCATGAAATTTGTAGCTTTTTCTTTGCACGCAATCATTGCTTTCTTGCTGGATAACTCGTTTGGGCCAATTACTAAATAGTCATTTAGTTAACAAATTTATCCTGTGCTGTACAGTACCATTACTACAGGGATAGTCCCTCTTGCTCAGTGGTACAATGTTGAATATTAACCCTCGCTGGCTTTGGTTACCAGCCCAGATCTAGGCTACACCACTCTAAGCAAGCTGAATATCATGTTAAGTTGGCACAGTGGGTTGGCAAGAATGAACCCAACAGATGGTAGTGTAAGATGAAGCCAGGTGGATACCTGGCCTCATTATCCAAAGGGTCGTCTGTCATGACATTGAGTAGTCCTTGGTTCAATGGTTTAGGTAGCAGAACTGAATGCTTGCAGTAAAACCACATTATACAATCTAGCTAGCACCCTTCTCAAATATCACAAATATCATTTCTTTAAGTTTTAGATGTTGCTGAGCTAGTTAAAATACTGGTAAAATCAGTTCTTGCACCTTAACAACTCAGCTAAAAAAGTGGTTCTCAGATCTTAGGTGTCTTAAGCTGGTGTTTAGCTGGTTGGCTAGTTTGCCTCAAAGACCTGACCAGATTGACAAGTGCCAACAACCCCTCTGAAATAATCAAAACAGTCCTCCCTGGCTAGTAAAAACTAGCAAACCACCTTAGGAAGGAGGTGAAAATGAAAATTGTTTTTCTAACCTGTTAAAGACTGTTTTTGTACTGTCTAGAAATCCAAGCAGCGTCTCTCTAAAGAGCTGTCGGACTGTGTGGTTTACTGCAAGAGTGTCCACTTTAGCGGCTTTAAACATTCACAAATTCACTCCAAGTTTTACGAGATCTCCTCCTTTACGGAGTCTAAGGCCCGGAAACACATCAGGGAGGCAGGTAAAGCAAACATGAGTCTGACTGCTCATAATTTTTTTTTTTTAGAGAATTGTATTGTCTTACTGGGTTTGTCTCTGTGCTACAGGAGCGGAGTTTGTTCTCCATAACGCTCGTCAACTGAGCCGGGTTTACCCCAGTGGTTTGAGAACCGACTCATCCAACTTCAACCCACAGGACATGTGGAACGCAGGGTGCCAAATTGGTGAGTGTACCAGATTAAAAATAATGGTTGAAATATGATTATTCGATAATTCATGAGATTCTTGCTTAGAATGATTCCTAGCTTAACTAAAATTAATGAGGCTTTCATTTTAAGTGATGTGCTTGTTTTAGTTAACCATCCAGCTGGTGGTTAGGCTAATTTGGTTTGTTGGTTTTGGAGAAATTTTAGGCACCTGTCAGCTGGTCGTACTAGGAGACCAGCTAACTGGCTAAATCAGCTGTACACTACCAACAAACATTCGCAAACAGCGTCGCAGACTTCTTAAAGGGGTCATGAACTACCTTTTTTATTATTTTGTACTGTAAGGTCCACTTATAATGTTATCAAGATTTTTACAAAATATAATAATTTAGAAGTAATAGGCTCTTCTGTAAGCTCTGTTTGAATAGGCGTGGTGGATTGTAGACTCGGAAGTAAACGCCCACTGCTATGATTGGCTAACAGTTGTGTTTGACAGCATACATCCTTCACAGACGGACACTGCAGTGATTTTGGTTAACACTTGTGTGGTGCGACATTACTGTCGGATCCAATATATTCAGCACAGCTTCATTTTTTATTTTCAATTTTTCTGAAAATCCTGCATCGAATTGTGTCTTGTTTGTAAACAAATCCATGGACCAAGTTCTTACTGACATGGTCTGGAACTTAAAAATAAAGTTCATCCACTCTTTCCTAATGTTAGGATCAGAATGAAAGCAATGCAAAGCAATGTTTTTCTACAACTTGGCACTGCACAACGTCTTGTTGTCTTCAGAGCTATCTTTTCTGTTTTCTCAATAGACCAGGGTTGCCAGATTTTCACAACAAAACATGATCAATTTCCACTCAAAACTAGCCCAATGGTATTTCGAGGGGTCCCCCAGTAAAAAATTGCGTTCTGGGGCATAAAATACATGTTTTTTGGCGAGGTTCCCCTGGTAAAATTTGCATTGCAGTGGCTAAATTTCACATTATTGGGGTCGCTTCCACCCGCGGACATGAAAAACAACACGCGGCAACAGTGTTAAAGTAGCCCAATTTTTAAGGAAAACCGCGGACTTGGCAACACTGGTGTAGACCTGCATTTGTCTCTCTCTCGTTATTTACTCAACACGCAAATCGGTGGGCAGGGGCCAAACAGGCAGTGATGTGTGGGGTGCGGAGGCAGTGTTTAGCAACACAATTACAGTATGACAAAGTGGCACATTCCACAACCTGTTGTTTAGGCAGACTGGCTTCATTGTAAGCTGTTTTTAGACTAATGAGAAAGTTTTGAGTTCTGAAACTTAGAGGGTGTTTTTATAGTACAATGACCTCTCAATGTGTCAAAAGATCAAGGGAAGTCATGACCAACCAAGACGATTCAAAGTTAATGAGCATTGCTAGTTAACTAGACAAGATATCACTAGTGTAACAGCCTAAATAACCATTCTTTATCCATGAAAATAGGAAATGTTCCAATAGACAATGTTTTAGGCAGGATCTCTTACTACTAAATACAAATGGTGGTAAATATTTTTTTCATTGATAATTATAGCCTTCTCTTCTCTTCCCAGTTGCTCTGAACTTTCAGACCGCAGGGGTTGAGATGGATCTGAACGATGGCTTATTCAGTCCGAACGGACATTGTGGCTACGTACTGAAACCAGCATTCATGCGCAACTTTGACGAGAGGTTTGACCCAGAAAACCCCCAAAACGACGGTTACAAGCCGCTCAGCCTGTCTATTCAGGTACAAACCTGAATTTCTGTGTATGTCCTGGCGGTATTACGTGTATATGCTAAACCTGCATATACTGTGTGATTTTTTATTTTTTTTTTCCAGGTAATCAGCGGCCAACAGCTTCCCAAGGTAAACATCAAGGAGGGCTCAATCATTGATCCCCTCGTTCGGGTGGAAATTCACGGCGTACCACTGGACCAGGCCAAGCAGGAAACCAGATACATTGACAACAACGGTCAGTAAAAACGTATAGGACGGAGTTGTGTCTAGACTGAGAAAGCCTAGACGCAGTTAAACCAGAGATCTAGTTGCATTTGAAAGACTGAACAAACTTGAAACAAATTTTGGTTTCGAACGAATGGTTTTGGACATGTGCTATGGTTCACAGTGAATGTAGATTATTTAGCCTATATATTGTATATTACTGTTTTTCACGATTTTAATCACTTTTGAGCAGTTGACTTAAATAGTCCTGTGACTAATTCATTTTTAATATGAGGTGATAAAAGATATTTGTACAATAATTATAGAAAAGGTTGCACTTTTTAAATTTGCTGAATAAAGCTTGAGCTTTGAGCTTTGTCTCTGCAGGTTTTAACCCAATATGGTATGATACGCTTCAGTTCACAATTCACGTCCCTGAATTAGCGCTGGTACGGTTTGTCGTGGAGGACTATGATAAAACATCAAAGAATGACTTTGTGGGACAGTTCACTCTCCCTTTCACCTGTATTCAACCAGGTACGTCTCCGTTCCACCAAATGCATCAAAAATTTATCCTCCTCTTAATACTAAGCACATTTTGTTCTTCCTCGTAGGATATCGTCACATTCATCTCCTGTCTAAGGACGGCACCAGCATACCTCCTTCCTCGCTATTTGTTAATGTTCGTATAACTAAACTAACGTAAACTGACTTAATTTAATTTGGCACGCGCACAAAAGAAACTAAAAAAATGCAACAATTTCAAGTCTTCCCAGTCAACACTTGTTTTCAGAATGCTGACATTCTAATAAGTACAGTAAAAATGTATTAAAAAGCAACAATGTACAAGTTTAAGGTAAAGTTGTGTTGCTATGGATTTAGTTCATTTGTAAGCCAAATCATTTTATAGTTACTTTATTTACTGTTATTAGCATTTGTGTGATTGTAAGGAGCTGTATCTAAATATAACTTCAATGCGATACATGTCCAGGTTGTGTTTTAACTTTAAAATTAAAAGGAAAATGGAAAATTATATTTGCATAAGGAATTCATCCTATTTTGGTTTGTTTTTAGGACTAAAATATCGATTGCTTCCCTTAAATTTTAGGTTGAAATATGCACAGCAAAATATAATTTGTGTCTTGTTTTCCAGGACAAACATCTAAACGTTCTTAAATTACGATGCATTTACTTGAACTGTCTTCTGAAAAAAAAAATTACCATAATTGAGTGAGTTTTTGCTTAAAACAAAAAAAAATAACAATGAAGGAAAAAAATACCAGTGGTGTCAGAAAAGTTGGTTTCCTTTTGAATATTTTTAAAGCAAAACTAAACATATTTTGGGACATTTTTAAAAAAAAACAAGCTTTATAAATGTATCTTGATTTAAGAATGTTTAGATATTTGTACTGAAAAACAAGACTTTTTAATTTTGTTTTGCAGTGTGACCTGGATATTTCATATAAGATTCACCCAATGCAATTTTTACCATGCATGACAAACCTTTACATCTTGCTTTATGTATTTTAGAATTATTTCAATAGAAATAGTTTTGTTTTTTTTAATCGTACCACTACATTTCAGTTGTACTTACAGTGGTGTGTGTGTGTGTGTTAACTGCTCCTTTGGAATAAAGTACAGAGATAATGGGCTCAAGGGCTCAATTACAATCTTACTTTGGCCCTGAAGTACCTCAGGGGCCAGACTCAGTTACACAAAGATACAGAAGGAGGGCAGTGAAAATTACCCCATCTGTTCCCACCTCCACCTACAGTACCTGGATAAAGTATATCACCGTATACATTTCGAAATACATATACCAGTACTCTTAAAATGCACCTAAGATGTATAAGAGAACTTAAAGTAGATTATTCTGAATCACGTCAAGACATTTGTTAAGTCAAATGTATGCTGCTGGACTAATAGTGTTATATTTTTGTATTTCTAATCTGTGTATGAGCTGGATCTATATACTGTTTTTGTAATATTGTTCAGTAACTATCGGTCAACTGTCTGTTTTGCTTGTGTATATATGTACGTATGTATTTATTTGCCATATTCATCAAAGAATAAAGAATTTTGAAAGGACTTCCTGTTTCTGTTTTCAACACAGGTTTATACCAGTTTATAAATGAGAATAAACAACTTGGTAAGCATGAGGTAAATGAGATAAAAGCCTCTTTACACCACTGAGTTAAGGCTGCTCTGTGCCTGCTCAGAATTCAATGCAAAGAAGCAATGCCACATGATAAACAGAATAAATTATACCTGCCCTGACTGTAATTTTTGTGTAAATGAATTTATGCCATCTCTGGGCAGCATTAAACTGTGTGAAGACACCTAAATGCTACTTCAGAAGTGCTTTTGTGCCACCGTTGCAGTGTAAATTTCATTTACTACCAAAATTACACTGCAAATGTGGCACAGAGGTGCTACTCAAATGGTCTTTACAAAGGCTGTTTAATGCTGCTCAGGCATAAATGCATTTACACATTGAATACAATACATGCTTTGATATTAGGAGCTGAGGTAGGCTTGATTTAGTCTGGCTTTTATGCAGCATTACGCTTTTACTCCAAATTTTGAGCAGGCAGAGCGAAAATTAACCATGGTTACTATAGTTAAACTATGGTAACCACAACTTAACCATGGTTTTGCTACACTAGCCTTAGTTTAACCATGGTATTTGTAATAAAACTGTGTTTATACTAATGTATGGGAACGGACATTTCTTGGAAATGCCTTCATCACGATTAAAGTTACATTTCTGTTTTACTTTTGCCATTTGTTATGTGTTTTATGTTAAAATTTGCGTTGTTTACTTAAGATTTAAAGATGGTTGGAAAACTATACCTGAACATTTTCAAGTGAAGACGACCTGAGGAGGAGTTTAGACGGAACTCATCTTCCGTTTCTGATTCACTCGGACGATATTAGCTGTAACGCCAAACAAATTGTCAACTTTAACACGTGCGGGACTTTTTCCTGAACGTTTGCGCTGTGTATAAACGTAAGGATCTTACCGAAGTGAATTAAAAGACCCATACTTAGACAGAATGGTGGGGAAAATTAAACGGGTCCGACAGAAGCTCCATCACGGCGCTGTGAAGCTGGGAAATGAGCATCAAAACAAACCCATGCTGCAGAGTCTGGAGAAGATACAGATGCAGCCCATTCAACTCATTAAAACAGATTCACAAGAGACCAAACTCAACACATCTGACAGCAGTGTAAATAATAGTTCAAAGGTATGGCCATTTGTTTGTATTATTCATTTGTCGTATGCTATTAAATAGTTCATTTCTCCTCAGGTGACCTAAATGGGATCGTTTTTCATTAAGCTTCATGTGTTTTCTATGTTAGGCGTTCAGTTTTCCTTCAGGAGTTTTTGCTGGAACTGAAATCTCTCCTGAGTCTTTAGTTCAAACGCTGAAAGTTGATGAACCAGCAGATGTGACCATAAGCACATCTGCAGGAGAACACAAAGGTGGGTTCCCCCCTTTTTATTATTATTTTTAATGTATTTCTTTAAATATGTAAACATTTCAACTGAATATTAAAAGTATTTCATTTTTTCTTAAAATTTGTAATATGTAAATTTGATTAAGATTTTTTTAAAAAAAATTAATAATGATTTATTGTTTTTTAAAAAAGTAAACAATGATTTAATATTGTTTTTACTATTGTAAAATACTGTAATTGCACATTATTTGTTAATTTTAGTTTAATTCTGAAGCAGATGCAAAAGTTTTATAATTTTGTAAAATGTAAAACAAAGAAAGCTTATACAAAATGAAGAATAATATTTATTTTATTTGTCATAATCATTTCATATTATTTTAATTGTGCATTTATAATATTACACTTGCAAATTTGTGCACAGATTTGCTTTTATGTAAGTAGTTCAAATCAATATTACAGATTAAACTAATTGTTGTATTGTAATGTAGTATAAATAAAAATCTATTCATATTTACATTTAAATACGTTGTTGACAAATGTAAAACCATGTATTATTATAGTTTTTCTTTTGCATAGGTTTATACACAAGTATTCAACTGAATAGTACAAGTATCTTAATACATACTCAAAAATAGGTAATTGATTATATTGTAATATACTGAATAATAATTCTTTTTTTTTTACATTTAAATTTGAAAAATACTTGTGATTTTAATCCATGTTAAAAAGAAAAGTTATAAGCCTAATGCAAAATAAAAAATTATGTTTCTTTGTCATAATCAGTTTATATTCATTTTACTTTCTATTATAATGTTTTAATTGTGATTTTGTTTTTTATTATAATTTGTTATTAAATATGTATTTCTACTGAATGTTACAAGTATTTAATATTAATACATACTGTATTTATAGGCTGTAATCATTTAATATTAATTTTAATTCAACCGTTATAAAAATTATAATTTAATTAATTAAAAATATTATATTAAAATGTAATTGCAAAAAAGATTATTAATATTTAAATGCACACACATTTGTGGCCACAAGATGGCAGACTATAGCATGTTTTTGAAATCTTTTCAAATCTAATGTCTATTTTGGAAATTGTGCATATGAATCATCTGTACTATGTATTAAATATCGGATGTTTGAAATCAGTGAGCAAAGATTTGATTGATGCTGTAGCTCAGAGGGTGGCGTAGCTTAGTGGTCAAAGAAGATCCAGGCTCCTCATTGAAAAGTTGTTGGTTGGAACCCTGGATCTAAGCGCGTGGTGAAGTTGTAGCAGTCTTAATGAAGGTATAATGTGATGAGATGAAAGTGAGAGTGTTTTTCCCCTCACATGTCCTCTGGCTTTGATTGGTCTCTATAAATGTCAGCTGCGTGTGAGTATTGAGGTTGGGTAAGGAGGGCTGTTCTATTCCTGGCTGTCTGCAGTATAAATAACTCATGCGTGAACATCACAGCGCTGCTGCATCAATGCACTGACGTGACCGCTGAATCCATGGCTGCTCACGCCAACCAATCTGAGATTCTCTTGAGGAGAACTGCAGGACTGAGAGAGGAGGCGACTAGTAAAGCTGGAACCAGTATATGAGTTATGCCTCACTGTGGCTACTATTCTAGTCACATACAGTGTGCGTTTACTGTACTTAGTGTTCAGACTTTTAGTGTGTGGGTGTTTCTTTAATTACAGGCTGTTTTGATACTGTTTTGAAACTCTATTTAACCATATTTTTTACGCACTTAATGCAATTTTATTTGTTCAGTATTGACAAAAACAAACAACAACAACAAAAAATCTTAAAAGTCATTGACATTTCCTCCACATATGAGAATATGTACTGTGTTTAGTATAATTGTTTTGGGGTGGAAATGTCAGGCTAAGTTCATAGCTATAGCATTGAATCTTTCCTAAATGCACAACGTTAAATAACTTTTATATCTATTTAAATAATGTATTTGAATAAATGATACAAATCATTTTAATGTAATAAATATTGACATGGTTTATTTTACTCTTTATTTAGATCATGCTATAAAAATTCTGTTCTTATTTTGGGATTTTCTTAGTTTATCAATTAATCAATGTATTATTTTAATGATATCCCTTACTTGTTTGAAAATGATTCGTATGTAATCAATCTGAAGATATTCTAATAAATTAAATAAAAAACGAAAATATTTGAAATTTTATATATATATTATTTTTTAATAAATATATAAATAATATTCATATATAAACTAAAAGAATAGCATTTAATTAAAATGCTATAATAATTTTTTTGTATTAGAGAAAAACATTTCATAATGATCTTTCCCCCCATTTTAAATTCTTATTCTCCAATGAAAGGTTCAATTTTTGTGAATTTTTTAAATAAAAGATCAAAAGGATTAACAATGCAGATTAAATTTCACAGCCGCCTTTGATCATATTTACCAAGGGTGCTGACATTTTTGCACACACGTGCACACAACTGTATATTGTGTGTATAAACAGTCAGGTCCATAAATATTGGGACATCGACACAATTCTAACATTTTTGGCTCTATACACCACCACAATGGATTTCAAATGAAACAAACAAGATGTGCTTTAACTGCAGACTGTCAGCTTTAATTTGAGGGTATTTACATCCAAATCAGGTGAACGGTGTAGGAATTACAACAGTTTGCATATGTGCCTCCCACTTGTTAAGGGACCAAAAGTAATGGGACAGAATAATAAATCATAAATCAAACTTTCACTTTTTAATACTTGGTTGCAAATCCTTTGCAGTCAATTACAGCCTGAAGTCTGGAACGCATAGACATCACCAGACGCTGGGTTTCATCCCTGGTGATGCTCTGCCAGGCCTCTACTGCAACCGTCTTCAGTTCCTGCTTGTTCTTGGGGCATTTTCCCTTCAGTTTTGTCTTCAGCAAGTGAAATGCATGCTCAGTCGGATTCAGGTCAGGTGATTGACTTGGCCATTGCATAACAGTCCACTTCTTTCCCTTCAAAAACTCTTTGGTTGCTTTTGCAGTATGCTTTGGGTCATTGTCCATCTGTACTGTGAAGTGCCGTCCAATGAGTTCTGAAGCATTTGGCTGAATATGAGCAGATAATATTGCCCGAAACACTTCAGAATTCAGCCATACATGCTCACGCCATGACACTACCACCACCATCTTCACTGATGAGGTGGTATGCTTAGGATCATGAGCAGTTCCTTTCCTTCTCCATACTCTTCTCTTCCCATCACTCTGGTACAAGTTGATCTGTCCATAGGATGTTGTTCCAGAACTGTGAAGGCTTTTTTAGATGTCGTTTGGCAAACTCTAATCTGGCCTTCCTCACCAATGGTTTACATCTTGTGGTGAACCCTCTGTATTGACTCTGGTGAAGTCTTCTCTTGATTGCTGACTTTGACACACATACACCTACCTCCTGGAGAGTGTTCTTGATCTGGCCAACTGTTGTGAAGGGTGTTTTCTTCACCAGGGAAAGAATTCTTCGGTCATCCACCACAGTTGTTTTCCGTGGTCTTCTGGGTCTTTTGGTGTTGCTGAGCTCACCGGTGCGTTCCTTCTTTTTAAGAATGTTCCAAACAGTTGTTTTGGCCACGCCTAATGTTTTTGCTATCTCTCTGATGGGTTTGTTTTGTTTTTTCAGCCTAATGATGGCTTGCTTCACTGATAGTGACAGCTCTTTGGATCTCATCTTGACAGTTGACAGCAACAGATTCCAAATGCAAATAGCACACTTGAAATGAACTCTGGACCTTTTATCTGCTCATTGTAATTGGGATAATGAGGGAATAACACACACCTGGCCATGGAACAGCTGAGAAGCCAATTGTCCCCATTACTTTTGGTCCCTTAACAAGTGGGAGGCACATATGCAAACTGTTGTAATTCCTACACCATTCACCTGATTTGGATGTAAATACCCTCAAATTAAAGCTGACAGTCTGTAGTTAAAGCACATCTTGTTCATTTCATTTTAAATCCATTGTGGTGGTGTATTGAGCTAAAAATGTTAGAATTGTCGATGTCCCAATATTTATGGACCTGACTGTATATGTGTGTATCTGTATGTTTTAGATTTTTTTGAAAATGCTTGATTTATAATCACTCGGAAGATCTTTTGATGTTTTGTTTGTTTTTGTAAATTGTATACACACACATAGTACACACAATTAAAAATAAATGTCTTGTATATAAAAAATGTATTTTAATATTTTTTTAGACTATTCTTCATTCGTGTAGTTTGAGGATCTAGTTAAGAGTTGCGGCTGCGCTTGAGCGAGGTTGGCGCAGAGAATCGATGTGTCTGTAGCACTGCTTTGACAGAACGAGATCTTTCGCCTCTTTAATTGGGGGTATCGGTGTCTCGGCGTGACCTCGGAAATTCACCTCCTTCACCTCCAGCTCAGCTCCCCAGACGCCCTGCCACCTCTCCTCACAGCGCTGGCGGGACAGCGAGATGAGAAGTGCAAGTGCAGAGGGGCAGAAAGGGCAGCCGGGGTGTTCTGTCCGCTCCTAATTGGCGGTGTCCGTTTCAGCCAGCTCTCTGAACATGATGCTCTCTCTGGGATGGATGTGGTGGGAATGATGGATTTTTTTCACTATCCCTAGTTTGTGGCAAACAGACGGATGCAGAGGCGAGATTGAGTTTCCAGCGTCAGGAGTGCTGGAGGGAGATATGAGGGCCGGAGATCCCTATCGGGCAGATACAGCAGAAAAACACCACTGTTGTTATTTCTGTGGTGGCTGATGGTTGTTTCTGATCTGAGAGCGGTTTAGTGATGGCTTTCGATGGTTCAGAGTGTGGAAAACTGGTTGTGGATCAGGCAGGGACTGGAAATTGGCAAACAGATGTTGAATGGAAAGAATGTAAACTAAAGTTTGGACTTCTGCAATTGTAAATTATGGTTTGCAATTGCAGATTATGGTCGTCTTTGATTTGGTTTTGCTTTATAATTTGAGTGTAAAAATAATTGTATTTGAAGCAAAACTGTGATGCCCAAGACATTATACAGCACAACAGGAAGTAAATCTCAATCCATTCAACCCCGTTGCATGAGTTATTTAAAGAAAAAAAGTATCAAGCAAATATTTTTCTTTAATTTATGGGTAATATAAGTTTATCATCAACTAAAAACCAACATGTGATTTTAAACTAGCTAGTACCTACTGAGTTATATCTAAATTAAAGCTAAATGATGAATTCTGTTACTCATTGTTCTGTTGTTATTTATATATTGTAATTCCTTAATTATTTATAGGGTTTTTGGCTGAATTTAAATTGCATGAAGTTTGGTAACGGGGTTGGAAAAAAAAAAGTTAATATATATAACTTTTATATATTAAAATATATATTAATATAAATATATATTAAATATAATATATATTTAGTGTGTGTGTGTTTTACATGTGTAAATGTACATATATATAATATTTTTTAATTCAGCTATATTTTCTTGGTAACAAAGTTTTACTATTAGTTATACAATCTTTTTATTTTATTTTAATATATTTACATATTTTCAGTGTCTAACACTGTTATTTAACTACATTTGAACTACAAATAAAAAAAACTATATATATATATATATATATATATTAGAAAATTTTATATAATTACACAATTAAGTTTTTTTGACTATTTAAATATCCTATAACAGTAGTAATAATAATTGTTGCTATGTTTAAATGCCATAAATTGACTTACTCTAAATTACTTACTTAAATATATAATGTGATTTTAAAT
Source organism: Acrossocheilus fasciatus (assembly GCA_036784905.1). Lineage (NCBI taxonomy): Eukaryota > Metazoa > Chordata > Actinopteri > Cypriniformes > Cyprinidae > Acrossocheilus > Acrossocheilus fasciatus. The sequence goes on along the minus strand of CM071959.1, from coordinate 13,762,157 downwards.
ATAATATATTATTTAACAAAATAACACACATAACAGTGTAAAAATATCTTGTTCTGACTTTTAATACCTTTCGATACAATATATTAAGAGTTTCAGGCTCCCCCTTTTCTTGTTATTGTCATTTTCCCAGTGGCGTTGTGTAAAAGCAGATGTTTATGTTGTATTTATCATATCATTGAAGGATGCAGAGGCTGAGGGCGTTTGTGTCTGGACTTCACATGCTGGCCTTTCTGTCAGAGATCGTCAGTCTGGAAGAAGTGATATAGTGGGGAGAATGTGGGTCGTAGGACATGACGTTTATCTCTCTTATCGAGTCTCCTCTCCAGACTTGTTTCCAGAGGACAGAGCTCATGGAGCAGTTTGTCTGTGGCCGTGTCATGCCCATATACAGACAAAAACACATAGATGTCTGTGTGTGTTTATAATGCTGTTAAAACTGAGTGAAAGCTTGTTTTGATGTGTACATGACACGTAATCATTCAGGACTCATAAGTAAGTCTCATGTTATTCTCTTGAGTCTCCTGCATCGAATCTGTCCTGGTTCAGCTTTCCTCACAGGAAGATGACGGTCATTTGAGATGCTGTTTCTCTTACAAACACACACACACACTCACAACAGGCCAGTCGTCTTGAAGCGATTGACACATACAAAATAGCAGACATAAATGCACAGAAATGTGCTGCGGATATGGCTATATTTTTCCAATTGGATTACAGATGTTGATTCACTTTTCACGGCTGGGAAATGAGAGAAAACACTCTTTGGCATCAAAATGTGGAAAACACACATACTGCTACAACAAACTAAAATTATTGGTGAAGTTAAATCATTTAGTTTGAGCACAGTTTTATAACATGGAAATATTTTTATTGAAAAAGAGTATTATTTTTAGATATTTTCTCTTACTCGTTTGTAAAAAAAATGCACTTTTTGTATTAATTAATTAATTAATTATATTGTTTTATTTTGTGGGTAAATTTCATAGATCATATTTAACCCTATAAGCAAAAATTTGTATGACATAATAATAATAATTATACTCTATCATTACTGTAATGGGAATAATATAAAGAGACTTTTTATTATTTACACTGCATATTCTTCACTGTGGAAAAGAAATATATATTTCTTCTTATTAAACTTACAAAAGTGATTTAGTTGAGAGCAGTGAGAGATTTTCTCTTTTGTTGTTTGATTAAAATAAATGACAGAAAGCAGGAATATTAGACTGCTGTCACTTTAAGAGCTGCCCGGATCAAATATAGTATTACAAATGTGTTTGTTTTCACTAAATATAACTCGACAACCCCACCTTCACTGGCCTCTCTGACAGCGATCAGAAATGTAGTGAATTGAGTTCTCTTTCACTGCTTATTGCATTTCAACAGCTTAAAATCACTTGTTTTTAAACAGCAATGCTTATAAACGCATGCAAACACCAAGTTTTCATCAACGCATAGCACAGCAACGTCACGTGAGCATGTAACTGCGATGGAGACAATAGTACAAATTCTCTACCGGATGACAAATTTCTACTGGTTAATCGTTTCTACTGGTATATTGCACCCCCTTAATATATATATATATATATATATACACATACACAGTGGGGCAAAAAAGTGTTTAGTCAGCCACCAATTGTGCAAGTTCTCCCACTTAAAAAGATGAGAGAGGCCTGTAATTTTCATCATAGGTATACCTCAACTATGAGAGACAAAATGAGAAAAAAAAAAATCCAGAAAATCACATTGTAGGATTTTTAAAGAATTTATTTGCAAATTATGGTGGAAAATAATTATTTGGTCAATAACAAAATTTTATCTCAATACTTTGTTATATACCCTTTGTTGGCAATGACAGAGGTCAAACGTTTTCGGTAAGTCTTCACAAGGTTTTCACACACTGTTGCTGGTATTTTGGCCCATTCCTCCATGCAGATCTCCTCTAGAGCAGTAATGTTTTGGGGCTGTCAAAGATTGTCGATGGGGTTGAGATCTGGAGACTGGCTAGGCCACTCCAGGACCTTGAAATGCTTCTTACGAAGCCACTCCTTCGTTGCCCGGGCGGTGTGTTTGGGATCATTGTCATGCTGAAAGACCCAGCCACGTTTCATCTTCAGTGCCCTTGCTGATGGAAGGAGGTTTTCACTCGAAATATCACGATACATGGCCCCATTCATTCTTTCATTTACACGGATCAGTCGTCCTGGTCCCTTTGCAGAAAAACAGCCCCAAAGCATGATGTTTCCACCCCCGTGCTTCACAGTAGGTATGGTGTTATTTGGATGCAACTCAGCATTCTTTCTCCTCCAAACACGACAAGTTGAGTTTTTACCAAAAAGTTCTATTTTGGTTTCATCTGACCATATGACATTCTCCCAATCCTCTTCTGGATCATCCAAATGCTCTCTAGCAAACTTCAGACGGGCCCGGACATGTACTGGCTTAAGCAGGGGGACACGTCTGGCACTGCAGGATTTGAGTCCCTGGCGGCGCAGTGTGTTACTGATGGTAGCCTTTGTTACTTTGGTCCCAGCTCTCTGCAGGTCATTCACTAGGTTCCCCTGTGTGGTTCTGGGATTTTTGCTCACAGTTCTTGTGATCATTTTGACCCCACAGTGTGAGATCTTGTGTGGAGCCCCAGATCGAGGGAGATTATCCAGTGGTCTTGTATGTCTTCCATTTTCTAATAATTGCTCCCACAGTTGATTTCTTCACACCAAGCTGCTTACCTATTGCAGATTCAGTCTTCCCAGCCTGGTGCAGGTCTACAATTTTGTTTCTGGTGTCCTTTGACAGCTCTTTGGTCTTAGCCATGGTGGAGTTTGGAGTTGGACTGTTTGAGGTTGTGGACAGGTGTCTTTTATACTGATAACGAATTCAAACAGATGCCATTAATACAGGTAACGAGTGGAGGACAGAGGAGCCTCTTAAAGAAGAGGTTACAGGTCTGTGAGAACCAGAAATCTTGCGTGTTTGTAGGTGACCAAATATTTATTTTACTGAGGAATTTACCAATTAATTCTTTAAAAATCCTACAATGTGATTTTCTGGATTTTTTTTTTCTCATTTTGTCTCTCATAGTTGAGGTATACCTATGATGAAAATTACAGGTCTCTCTCATCTTTTTAAGTGGGAGAACTTGCACAATTGATGGCTGACTAAACACTTTTTTGCCCCACTGTATATATATAAACATTACATTACATTAAAATTTCCAAAAATCAAGTGTCTGCACTCATTAGTTATGCGAATTTAGGGGAAATCTGAATAATTCCTGAAAATAATATAACACACAAGGTTTTTACAAATCTGCTTGGCTTTGAAATATGCTTTATATAATTGTAATACTTTTTTGCTTTTGTTTTTGCAATGAAATGTGACCTTGACATTTTTATGAGACTCAACATTGTCCTCTTAAAGATAAAGGTGTTGATTTGACCAAAAAGCTCAGCTTAATTCATATGCCATGATGAACATCCACAGCCAGGCAGGAGAGGTCAGTGAGGTCTCTGAGGCTGTCAAACCTCCTGTCTCTCAGTGAACGGATCTTTGCAGAGCTGTGAAGGCATTTTTCATGATCAAATATCTCATACAAACACTCTTTTCCTCTGAATGTTGCTCGGCAACCAGAAGCTTGTTGAGCTGAGTTTTTCCCTGGAGATGGAAATCGCAGAGGTCGACTCATTTCATGCGTTTCTCTCTGGGTTTAATGCACTTGTGTTATTTTTGGACAAAACGGTCACTGTAGTTTAACTGTTTTTAGTATATGTTGCGCAACGCAGATCATTTCAGAGTGCCAAGCGAAATTGAGTTTGGGCAGTTTGTTGTTTTATGGTGATTTTCACAGTAATTCAGTTATTATTATTAGTTAATAGTAATTACTATGAATTACACTAACAATCAGATTATTATAATATTCAATTATTAATAAACATTTAATTATTTTTGTTAAACACCCAATGTGCATTTTCTGAAAGTAGAGCATGTAAATCTTGACTCTTTCTATTTTTTCAGTGCTTTGTATTTTAAATATTTTTATTAATAGAAATTATAATGAATTTATACTAATAATTGGAATGTTATAATAAAATAAAATTATTAACGACATTAATTAATTAAGCACCCAATGTGCATTTTCTGAAAGTAAAACATGTATATCTTTTGATATTTTAATTTTTTCAATGCACAATAATTTAACTGTTTTTAATTAGCGTAATTATTATTATAAATTATATTAACAGTTGCACTGTTATAACAATATTAAATGATTAATTTAGTCTTTTTTTAAAAGCTCCCAATGTGCATTTCTGAAAGTGAAGCATTTTGTAGTGCACAGTAATTTAAATGTTGTTTTTAATAGTTAATTAATATTATTATTATTATTAATTTTACTAACAATCGGAATAGTATGTATAATGAATAAAAACAATTTAATCATTTTTAAGTGCACAGTAAGTGCATTTTATTAAAGTGAAGTCTTTTTTGTTTTTACAATTCACAGAAATTGAATTTTATTAATAGTAATTATTATTCATGATACTAACAATTTGAATGTTATAATTAAATTATTACAAACAAATTATTTTTATTAAGCACCTAATAAGTGGATTTTCTAAAAGTGAAGCATGCAAATCTTAAGACATTTATATTTTTTCAGTGCACAGTAATTTAAATAATTATTTTAATGAATAGTAATTATTATTAAATATACCATCAGTTTATGTTATAATAATGTTAATTAATAACAATTTAATATTTTTATTTAGTCTTTCTTATGAAAATGAAACGCGTAAATCTTGTGCATCTTATATCACGTCTAAAAGAGGTTTATTTGTGGTTTGACCTCAGTGGTCTGTGAATGACCTCTTTCAGATGGAGATTACATTGATACGTACACACACAGACAACTATAGAATATATTCCTCGTCACACTCGATCTGATCCCCAGAGGTCAGCACAATCGTTAAATACACACAATATGTTCCTTCTGATAAGACGTCACTATCCGGGAACAGGAAGTTACATGCAGTTAAACAGACAACAGACATACTGTAATCTACTCGCATGAGAGCTGTTGTTATTTTCCATTTTAAAGGCAATCCCACAGCCATGACACATGCCATAATATTTGATCTGATTAAAATTAGTGACACTTCTGTGCAATTTCAAAACATTGTTTAAAAAAAAAGATCAATTCATTTTATTTTACTTTTCCCACCATACATTATTTTCTGACCAGCAGTACAGTTCCTGGCTCATTTCTGTTGGGAACTGACCCTGCAGCCTTTGTGTTCACAGCCTTAACTGATTGGCTGCCACTGCGTTATTTTGACAGGTGCCTGAAGTTCATGCTCTGCAGACAAAACAAAACCTACATGAACCAAAACACATGCATTTAAACCAAAACTAAAACCCTCTTCAAAGAATAAGCTGAAAGTTTAATGCATGTGTTTTGCTTTTTGTATTTAAACCAGTGCTGTTGCTGGTAACTAAACTAAAAACAAATAATAATAGATTTCATTAATTAAAATAAATTAAAATGAAGCTAAAATAAAATAAAATATAAATATCAGATGACGAACTTAAACATTTACTTTTTTAATATTAATTGTTTTTAACTAAGGCTATTTAAATAGTTTTTATGCTGTTGATTAAGATAAGGCTGAAATAAAATATAAATATTAGATGAAAGACAAACTTTCATCTTAGAAACGATTAAAGAGAACAATTTGTTCATTCAAATAAAGCTGAAATAAATTACAATATATTTTAGATAGAAAACTTAAATTTATAAAACTTAGATTAGAAATTTTGCAACTAACTGAAATAAGTGGAAGTATTACAATTACAAAAAGTACTGACATTAAATGTAAATTTAAGCTAAGTAGAAAAATACAAAAACTAATAAAAATGACACAAAGCACGTAAAAATCCTAAAATTTAATTGGAAACAAAATAGTAAAGTAATAATACTAAAATAACACTGGTTTAAATTAGTCCCCATTTTAAAGTAATAGTTTATATCCCATTTTTAATTTGATGTATTCCTGTACCATTTTGTTTATTTTCATTTTATGAACTTTTTATGGTTTTTGCATAATTGCATTCTAAACTAAATATAAAGCACACTTTTTAGCTTTTTCTTTTTCCCCATTTGAGAATAATGGTCATTAATGTTTTGTATTTATTTTTAAGCCTTTTAGTGTTGAACGCCTGAAATGCGTAAAATCTTTGTCAAATTGATCAGTAATGATTCATGTCTTTTTTTTTTTCAGGCACAGGAGAAAAGAAACAACAGTCGAAGAAAGAAAAAATGAAGGAGCGCAGGGAAGCATGGCTTAACAGTGAGTATTTTTTCACCTTCTCTTCTTCCCTTTCCCGCAAAGCAAAATGCTAATATCATCAACCGAATCCCGAAACGCTCATGTGAGGCCATTTCTGATCTCATGGGCCGAGGGGAACTTCAGAGATGGATATGGCGGGATCATTAACGCCGCACCCCGATTCTGACGCCTGTAATCGCTCCGGCCGATCAATGCAGCGTGTAACACAAGCTCCGGCCGAGGTGATTATAATTAGGATCTAATGGGGCTCATGGCTCCAGCCGAAACCCAAGCCTCAGACTGCATGTCGCATTGTCAGGAAATTAAAAAGGGGGAGGATTGAGATGTTGATGGATTCATAAAACTCAAAGACCTTCAAGGTCTTAACAATTGGTGTACAAAAACATTTATGTACAAGGTTAACAAAGTCATAACGGCAGTAGAAAAAACCAAAACGGCCACTTGTGAGATGAAAAATGGCCTTTTTTTTTTTTGTTTGCTAAAAGACGTAGTGCTTCTGTCAAAGAAGTGCTTCTCCGTCTGTTGTTTTCTTCCCTACATGTACTTTGTTGTTTTTGGACTGAAGCACCTGGGGTGTCCTGCTTTCTGTCTCAGAGCTTCGCTTTGGTTTTAGATGGTCGGGTGGCATCAGTCTGTTCCTGCAGGAGTTATTTTCTGTCTGAGGGCTGGACAGGAAGTCATGCTGGATGTAGGCCTACTGGAATGAACTCATCCTTTTAAACCAACTTCTTCTTCTTTTTTTTTTCACTAGAAATTATTAGTAATTTAAATAGTTATTTATTTCCAATTTATTTATTTGATTCCTTGCCGTGATTAAAAGGAGATTATATTTTTATATATAGAGATAGGTTTAGAGATATGGATTATGTATTTTACACTTTTTAAAATGTTTTTATTTTGTGCTTTTATTTTTTAAAATGAATTTGTGACATTTTATTTTATACCTTTTTGTTTTTAAATATATATTTTTATTCTTTTATTTTAGACATTTTTATCTTTTTTGTTTATTCTTTTGTTTTGTTTTTTATTTTTCTATTTCACTCATTTTTATACATTTTTATGTTTATATTTTGTGCTTTAATTCCTTTGACATTTTATTTATTTAATTTATTATATGACTTTTATATGAATTTATGTTTTAGTTTTAATGCGCTCTATGGCCTTTACGCCTTTGCCTTTCTGTTTAATGACAGTTTATTATTTTTATGAATCTGCTTTATTTTATGCTTTTTATACCTTTTTTAATATACACTTTTTTTTTACATTTGTAGTTTTATTTTATGCTTTATTTTTAAATTCACTTTTATGCCATTTTATTTTATACAATTTATTATACTTTTTATTTACATTTTTAAAAAAGTTATGCCTTTTAATATATTTATTTTATACTTTATTATTATTATTTATTATTTTTTAATGTTTTGTTTTATACTTTTTATTTTATGATTTTCCTTGTTTTTAAATAATGCCTTTTTTATTTTTTTATTGTTGTAACTATTTTATTCCTTTTCATGCCATTTGCCAGAGAACAGAAAATAACAAGGAGAATAGGTTTGGGAAATGGCTTCACAACTTCGCAACAGTTCAAAGAGCCTGTGTGAATTTGAATGAATATGTGAATATGTGTCTGCTGCTTGTTGTAACCAGAAAAGCTCTTTTTCATATGTAGTTTGTTTGTGTCTGTATCGTCTCCAGAGATCAGTGCGATCAAGCTGGCGCATGAGCAGCAGGTGGCGCAGGCGCGGAGGAAGGCCACACCCGTGGTGGGCGACATGAGACCGCTGGCCGATGCCCTTCCTGAACTCTCCCTGCTCCTCCCGTCTCTCAGAACCCTCGCCAGCGCACAGCGAAAAAACAAAGCGTAAGCCTCGGTTTTCTCATTACTACACAAGCTCTGGGATAATTTATGCAGATTTGTGCACATTTTCTGGCATGAATGAGCATCTCAAAACAACACATCATAAAAAACAGATTTCATTATCATGAAATCATATTGAAATTATAATGATTTCATCATTCATCACATCAACACCTCTTTCTTTCTCTTTTTTTGTATTAATTTTCTGCAAATCAATTTGCAATTTTTCTTTTTCTGCCCTCTTGAGTTCTATATATTTGCTTAATATTTATAGTACATTTAAACTATTAGTTTTTCTATTTCCCCAGAAAGATACCTAATAAAATGGCAAAAGATAATCTCATAATCTCAAACACGTCTCATTTTGTTTTACAGATTAATTCTGCATCAACTCGAGATAAATACCCACTCTCAGTACGAACATTTGCGCTTTTTACATATTATACAAATGTATATTAATATAATTTTAAAAAGTTATGCAAAAAATATTTCATCAGCTAGAAATTGTTCTTTTTTTTTTTTTTAATGTAAGCTTAAAATTAAAACTCACAAACAAAAATTAAGTAATCACAAACCACTGGAAGTCATGAAAATACATTGATCAGGTGTAGGAACCCTGTAAGTAAACAAATAAGATATTTATATATGGAAAAGTCATGTTATGTAAATATGATTTTAAAAAGTTTTGGGGGGTCGTATCTGCGAGTCATCTGTGTCACGTCACCTGTAGCGTTTTTTTTCCCCTGTTGGCAAAGGAATGGACCCACCCTACTCTTCCTCTGATTGGCTTACCTTAATGTCCTTTCCCTCAACCAACCAATCTCATTCCTGAAGCCTAACTTTTAGACGCTGCAGCTATCCATATTTCCAGAGGCTACGTAAAACGTGTAGGAACAAGCTAACGGCAAGCAACTTATGACCGAATGAAGTTTTTCCGTTTTTATTTAATTTATGAAGGTGATGTAAACTGAATAATTATATATTCTATTATAATTATATAATAATATTGTGTGTAGGCTATGTAACTTATATAGTTTTATTATACATTACAAAAAAATAATCATTTTAATCATTTCGACAACTTTACCGACACTGCATATAGTCTTTGGCTGCGTCCATTGCATCCGACACGTTTTTTTCACGGACACGCCGCTAAATCGGAAACTCGGGGCTTAAAGAAAATTTCAAGCTTCCCACTCGTAATAACGACTTTGTGGTGGCGTTCATGTGCGTTCAACTCGTAAATGTATCTGATATGACTGTAACAGCCTATTTCAAGATGGAGAAACACCTCGCGTTTAGCCCGTCAGCTGCTTCAATGATTCGAGTGCTGAAATAAAGATTTACAGTGGTTTATTTGCCCTGACTAAGTTCATGTAACATCTTAACAACAATCCTTGTTGATTGTAGACCGTAGTTGTTGCTCAAACGTCTTTTAATCATATAAAGGTGTTTATCCTTGAATGGTGCACTGCAAAAAATGATTTGAGAGAGTTTTTGTTTTGTTTCTAGTCCAAATATCTAAAAATTCTTAAAGGAACACTCCACTTTTTTTGGAAATAGGCTCATTCTCCAACTCCTCCAGAGTTAATAAGTTGAGTTTTACCGTTTTTGAATCCATTCAGCCGATCTCCGGATCTGGCGAGAGCACTTTTAGCATAGCTTAGCATAGATCATTGAATCCTATTAGACCAGTAGCATCGCGTTCAAAAACGATCAAAGAGTTTCGATATTTGTCCTATTTAAAACTTGACTCTTCTGTAGTTATATCGTGTACTAAGATCGGCGGAAAATGAAAAGTTGCGATTTTCTAGGCTGATATGATTAGGAACTACTCTCATTCCGGTGTAATAATCAAGGAACTTTGCTGCCGTAACATGGCCGCAGCAGGCGCAGTGATATTACGCAGCGCCTGAAAGTAGTCCCCAGATTATTACGCCGGAATGAGAGTAGTTCCTAATCATATCAGCCTAGAAAATCGCAACTTTTCATTTTCCGCCGATCTTAGTACACGATATAACTACAGAAGAGTCGAGTTTTAAATAGGACAAATATCGAAACTCTTTGATCGTTTTTGAACGCGATGCTACTGGTCTAATCAGATTCAATGATCTATGCTAAGCTATGCTAAAAGTGCTATCGCCAGATCCAGAGATCAGCTGAATGGATTCAAAAACGGTAAAACTCTACTTATTAACTCTGTGGGAGTTGGAGAATGAGCCTATTTCCAAAAAAAGTGGAGTGTTCCTTTAAATCAAAAAGCATTTTCTAGACAAGTAAAAATTGTCTTGTTTTCAGAAAAAAAATTGTCAAAATTAAGTGAGTTTTTCCTTAAAACAAGCAAAATAATCTTATTTCAAACCGAAAACAAGATTATTTTGACGTTTGACTTATTTTTTTCTGGAAAAAAAAATTATTTGATTTTTAAGAATTATTTGACATTTGGACCGGAAACAAGACAGAAAAATGTAAGAAAAGCATTTTTAGCAGTGTGTTTGTCACCTTTTTCACCCCTGACGAGTTTGCACCCCTGATATTAAAGACTAAGTGGACATTTAAATTAAATGGTTCTTGGTTAATATTAAACAAGGGTTAGATCGCACAGTAATGTGTAAAAACAATCATCAGGCCCCCTGCAAGCCTTTGTTGTTATGCGTAATCTACATTAGCTCTATTGTTTATAATACTTTGTATTTTAACAGTTTTGTTCAATAAAACCATATGATTTTTTGCTTTTGATACTTTATTTGAACTAATTATTATTGCATCATTGCTATTATATATGTATTTTAAGTCATTTTAAAAGCTATTGTTCACTTAAATCTATTTTTATTACCAAAAAAAAAAAATATATATATATATATATATATATATATATATAATTATAGGGCCCTATGATTATTTCCAAATTCATTTTTTTTTTCTGTTTTCTTTTTTTTTTTAATTTATAACATTTATAAAATCTATTAAAAGGATTTAATAATATTTTATTAAACCAAGTGAAATCCAAATTTCTAAGTAAAATTGTTGATTTTTTTTGTGGGAAATTAATCGTTTAGATTTAGCTTAATTTAGTCACGCTGTTTTGTAGATTAATCGAATTTGGCTGAGCACACACAACTCTGAAAGACAAAATGTTTCTCACAACTGTTTAATTGCTTTGATCCAAATAACATTAGTCTGTTTTCTGATTGTTTGTGGTGTTTTATCTGTTAGTCATTTGATGTGTTGTGAAGTCTTGCTTTGTCTTGCATGAGTAATAAATAACACTTGTGTGAGGAAAGTCTGTGCTCTGGAGAACTTCAAAGATGTCTCTAAATCTCTATATATAAAACACTTGAGCCTGTTTCTGACATGTTGTGTGTTTTTTTTTTTTTTTGTTTTTTTTTTTGTTTGTTAAGTTAATGATGATAAATATAAAATGTTCTGCATGTAACACAATTGTTTGTTTTTGTTTCTCGCCACAGTTTGGTTAAGAAGAAACCAGAACCTACAAACTTCAGCTTGATGAAACCAGCCCAGAAGCGAAAACTACTGTAAGATAATGGCTTCTCTTTTATTTCCACGCTTTGCTAATGTTAATTTCACATTAGAATTTTATTTCATCAATCATTTAGCACCACAATTTTTATAAAAACCTGGTGGTTAATGGAAAAATCTCATAAAACAAGGTCACATTTCACTCAGAAACAAAAAATGAAATTATACATTGCATAAAGAGACAAAAAATCCTAAATAAAGGCAATTTTTATGAATATAATTTTAATTATTGTCATGACAGTTAAGCACATTCTGTTGAATTCCTCAAAAAAAATAAATAAATAAATAAATATATACATAATGTGAGGTAAAAAGAGAAATTATGAATTAATAAAAAGAAGTAATACCCTGTGTTTGTAACCTATACTGTTTAACATGCGTAAGATGCAGCAATTATTCAATTGCAAGCCATTCAATACGATTTATTTGACACTGTGTGCTATCTTTTTAATGCAAAATATAGATTCCACAGGATAATATTAAAAAAAAGACACTGATTGCGAATGTGGCTACTATTATTGGTGAGAAGATGGTATTAACCTTCAATATTTTTGCATTATTGTCATGACAATTAAGCACATTACATTAATTAAAAAAAAAAATTGTAAATTATTAAAAAAATTCTGTAAATTATTATTTGCAAATTATTTATAATTTAACATTATTTAAACTTTTATTATTACAAATAATTGTATTTTAATAAAACATGCTAAAGGTTTTATTGTTAATGACTTAATTTATATTAAATTATTTCAATACAATAACTGTACACAAAATTGCCATGCAAACATTTATTACACGTTATATATATTTTGTATAAATTTAACAGGTCTGCTTGTTCACCACTGTAAGCTTTCTTTGTTTTGTCACATAACATTTTATTTGTGCACAGATATTTAAAAGTCAAATGTCAAACGAATCGTTATATTTGTCTGGTTCCAGCGAGACGGAAGCATCTCACTTCAACGAAGCCATGAAAAATCCCACCTTCAAGACCAACCCTTTAGCTGCGATCGGTGATCACCTGCGAAAACGACTCAAACAGGAAGACGAACAGATTTAATCGCGACTCTCCTGCGCCGCCCTGTTGGTAGACTTCAAGAACTGTATTTATCATACGCTGGTACATCGAAACAAACAAATACAGTAAAACCTGTTTTGGACTTCATAACAGAATATGAAAATGAAGAGGAATCCAGAGATTTGCATAACTTGCTTTATCTGACATGCATGAACACTATGCAGGAAACGGTTTATCGCGGTTTCTCAGTGTAATTTTGTAAATGAGTTCGAGTAAAATGAATTGCTTTAATAATCATGTTACCAGATATGTAATGAGTGTTTCCACGCTGTCTGTTCCATATGCTCTTGGTAAATAAATCCAGGTGGAAAATGATTACGCATATGTTTTGTCTTTATTAGCAGCACATGCTGAGAAAAGCTTGACTTATAACGATTAAACGCTCAAAAAAATCCATAGGCTTAAACTGAAAAGTATGCATTCCTTACTATAAAATTGACTCTACCTGCTGCTTTCGTACATTGAATATCACAGACAAAAGCCTCTAATTAAAGCGAGATCTGATATATCAGACGTTTAGCATGTGCTTCTGTATTTCCATGGCAACACGTTGCAAAAAGAAGAAAAGGGCGGCAGTGGCGGCAACACTTTTCAGAGATAAAGGAGAATTGGGACCTCGACGCCTGTCATTAACCGGACTTCTCTTAATGGCTTCATGAGCGCAGACTGTATAGGGGGCTCTTGGATGTCTGATATTGAGGAGGACCTTCTCTTGGATCTCATTTCAGCCAAACTGGATCCACTTCACAATGCCATCAAATGTGCATAAACGCAACATTATGGCATAACAGAAGCATAGAGTCAGCACATATGTAATGTTTGTGATTAAGTGAGCAAGGATTGTGGGTGTAGATAGATGTTCTTCACCCACACAAGATTCATCTCAGCGTGTTCTTGTTGGTTTGTCCAAAATCCATTTATTATTGGATACCATACTAAATGGTGAGATGTGTATGATTTCAATGACAGATAGTTAAAAGAAAAGCAACATTTCCATCTTAATATCTGCTCAGCAATACTCATAGCCACATGTGCAATCAGTGTCAGAAATGAAAAATATTCCTGGAATATATATTTTGACTTAATCAGTACAATGTGTCATTTTGTCAAATAAATTTGTGTTGAATTGTTTGCACTTGAATTAATCCCTTATTCAAATAATTGTTAAATGTTGTATACATAATATATAAAGTTACAAAAACATCACACACCTTGTAGATAGTAGATTTTATTTTGTGTTTCTATTAATTACTGTGGCATTTGTTTATGAACCTGCAGTCATTGCAATATTTATTCATTTTTAGACATTTAAAGAGAGTGCTTTGTAATACTCAATTTAGCTTGTAACACATGAAAAAGCTTCAGATTATATATTAAAAATATAACATGAAAAGGTAAGTGTTGTATAATGTACTATAGCTAGATTCAAATGAATTCTGAGTACAGCTGATTAAGGTGAATTATGAATCTTGATGAGTACATTAATGAATCTCTCGAAATCTGCCAAAAACATGACTGGGCAATAATGTACACCCAAATCAAAAGAGTTTAGAAATATGAACAGGGAATATGATTTTATTTTCTCGTTGTGACATTATTTTTTATGACAGCTAAGCACAGTTTCCTAATTCTCCCCCTATGTTAGTGTTCATTGATTTACAGTATTTTTTACAGTTATACGAAAAAAAATACTGTATTATAAGTAATGAGATTTTTAGTCTTAATGGCACATCACACAAGCTTAATTTTCATTTTGGTCTCAAATTCTTGCAGCGTTTCTAAAATAAAATTTGGCTGTTATATAAAGCAATATGCGTCAGTAGATGGAGGCGGCCGCTGCTCGCGTGCCCGCGCGCGCTCTGATTCCTCCTCGACTCCTCTTCATCCTTCAGCGGGTCAGACTCGCACCCCAATCCCCCTCAGAAGAGTGAGTCACACACACACACACACACACGACAAGCATTCATTCATTCGTCTCAAATGTATGCATTGTTTTATATAAAAATATTTATCTATAAAGTTCTATATTTTTATTTAAATGTAAAATAATATTTATTTATTTGTTTGTTTGTTTATTTGTTTGTTTGTTTGCTTATTTATTTGTTTGTTTGTTTACGCACATTTGGATTCAAATACAAAATAATCCAGCAACGCGTAAGCGCATCTAACGATAATAATAATAATAATAAAAAAGAAAAATGATTATTTTTTCAAATCCAATTTTGCATAAAATGTGAAAATTGCGTCTGGTGTTTTTTTGGTTGGTCAGTCACACTAACTAATTATATAAATAAATAAATATTTGATTTATAATACATATTTTATATATAAATAACTAAACATTCGAATGAATAAAAAAATAAATAGCCTAAATAAATGAATAAATAAGATTTAAATGTATTTAAATAAAATATTATTTTATATATAAATACAAAAATATGTATGTATACATTCTGCTATTTTTACGTGTATATAATATATAAGTGTAGCTATATAAAATATATCCCTTTCTTTTAAAAAAAAAAAAAAAAAAAAAGCCAAAAAAATTAAAATAGACGATAAAATATGTCGGTAATGATTCAGCTTGACTTCTTAAAAAAACTGGTATCTATCTATCTATCTATCTATCTATCTATCTATCTATCTATCTATCTATATATATATATATATATATATATATATATATATATATATATATATATATATATATATATATATATATATATATATATAGGCTATAAAGACTGTTTAGAATAGATTGTAAGATTATATATATTTAGAATAGATTGTAAGATTACAATCTATTCTAAACAGTCTTTTTTTTCTGACGTTCAGGTTGTAGTTTTATTTCTCCGTATAAATGAAACCATACGACCGTCTCTCTGACCAATCAGCGCTAGAATTTTCCCTGTCGAACTCTGATGCACCAATCAAACGACAGAGAGTAGAAGAGCCCGCCCACTCTCTGGCCAATCAGGTGTCCGGATCGGTTAGTACTCCTTTACATCACTGTATTCGTCTCTCGGATGCAAACGCGCATAATTAAATGACTCGCAGTGAGATATGCAGTGATGCTCCGCGTGCCTTGATTCAACGCGTGTCGAGGAAAACTGCACGCCCTAACATACTCATTTATCTTTTATTTGGCATTTACCTTTGATTTCGTTGTTTACTGGACGCTTTGTGTTCACCAGGATTCATCTCAGCCCAGGATATCAGCCCAACATCACACTGTGAGTAATATTAATATTTATTCACGGACAAAATGATATATGCAGTGCTTTAAATTTACATTATCCTGTGTTTTACCAGTACTACAAGATCCATGTATCAAATAAATAATGATGAATATTAATGAATGGTCCGTTATGTACAGTTCAGCATCCATTGGTCCACGAGCTTCAGATTTGACTTATGGTCATATAGCCTACAGATACTGATGTGGTTGATTATGTTTTGTGTTATTCAAATTACTAAACTGACTTGCAACCAAATGTATGTTGGACCAGCACTGACTGATGAGTTTTTGGACCACCAAGTCAAAGGAGCATCTGTCCCAACTGCTTTTGTCTCTCATAAGGGCCAGCAGTTGGTTTCTGTACACTGTTATGGACATGTTTTTTTTTTTTTTTTTTTTTTTTTTTTTTTTTTACACATATATCTGAGATAATACATGCTGATTGTTTAAGTTATGGTGTATAGATAGTGTATTTAAAAAAATAAAAAAATAAATAAAAATAATAATAGACTTTACAATGTGATATTAATTTGGTAACACTTTATCTTAAGGAGTCTTTGTTACACGTTACATGTACTTACTATTATAATAACAATTAATTATACATAATTACATGCAAGTAACCCTAAGCCAAACCCTAATCCTTACCCTAACCATATAGTAAGTACATGTAGTTAATTAATATTACTCAGTACTGAAATGTATAATTACACTGTAACAAGGACACCTTAAAATAAAGTGTAACCATTCATTTAAAACCCCAAACCTTTTTTGTTGTCTAAGAAGGTTATTGGTTGATATTCATAATCAAAGTTTTTTAGTTTTATTTTATTATTTGTAATTTTGTAATTTAATATATATATATATATATATATATATATATATATATAATTTTCATATTTACATATAAAACATACAGATTAAAAAATACGTACTTTTTGATTAAATGAACAAAAAACATGTAAAAAAAACTATTACATTTTATATATATAATGCCATTTTTATTATATATATATATAAAATATTTTTATTAATTTTTTTTATATTATATATTATTTTCATATTTACATATAAAACATACATGTAAAAAAAATACATACATTTTGATTAAATGAAAAAATAAAGACATAATATAATATTATGTATAACAGCATATAATATGGGGGCACATAAATCCACATTAATTTAAGGACGCCAGTTGCGATCAATATAAATATTCTCTGAACTAAGTCTCTGTTGCTGTTCTATACTGACGCTGAAAGCGGAATCCTTTTGTTTGGATTCCAGTCATAGTTTGTTTAAGGAAAAACAATCTAAAACACTTGCCCGGGCGAGTATGAATTCTGCAAGTAAAGAAATGAGGTGCACAAAGACACGGAATTGAGCCTGGTTTGATTAAAATAAAAGAAAAAAACAAAATACACAAAAGTCAAGCAGAATACAGACATCAGGGCATTGTAAGGTTTTATTAATATTTTAGAATGGGTTCCTTTCAGTGTTTAGTTTGACATTCAGTCTTAGCACATATAAGCCAGAGATCGGGCAGTTTGCCAAACCTTGATCTTTCATAAGAGCTCTTTAACAGAAATTGCATTTGGTTAGATGATCTTACTGAATTGCTGAGCAGCAGCCCGTTTTACATCAAACAGTTTAGAATTAGAATGGAATATACTAAAGTTCTCTATTTCCATATCACAAATTGCACTTAATCCGCATTAATATCATGTTGTGTAAATCAACCACAGTCTCAGTAGATTAGGAGCGCAATAATAGCCATACCCAGTGCAAAATCAGCATTTTTATTTTGCAAAATGATAAAAAAAGAGAGTATTTTTTTTTAATTTAATATAACATTATTAGATATTTAATATGTAATATTTTCTATTTTGTTATGTATATTTTCACTTTAAATAAGTAAATAAATAAACATTTTTATTCCTAATTATTTATTATTTAAAGGTCTATACTGTTCAACAGTTTCCATCTTCGCATCAGTTTTTTGTCTTGGTTGTTGGTTTCCTCTTCCTGGTTCATTCCACCTGTTTGTCATGTGTTTGCTGCTCTCTTATGCTGGAATCTAACCATGAGCTTATTGGTGAGTGTGCTGTGGTTGTTTTTTATTATGTATTTTCAAATCCAATTCATATTATCTTTTAATTAATCTTAGTATATACATACATATATCCCAGTCTGCATTTGCCAAAAGTGCATTCGGCATTTGCTTCTCAATCAGATTTGGAGAAATGTAGCATTATATCACTTGCTCACCAGTGGATCCTCTGCAGTGAATGGGTGCCGTCAGAATGAGAGTTCAAACAGCTGATAAAGACATCACAATAATCCACAAGCAATCCAAACGACCGCTCTAGTTCGTCAATTAATGTCTTGTGAAGTTAAAAGCTGCGTGTTTATAAGAAACAAATCCATCGTTTTACTTTTTAAAGTCCATAATCAATGATAACTTAAAAGTTCATCCGCTTATGTTCTCTCACATCAAAATCCACTGACACATTTGTTTAAAACTGTTTTGGGCTGTTTTCACTTGTAAATAGTGCTGGATCTGTGTATATTTCTCTCCTGATTCAGAAGAGATTACTTTTTCACTGGAAAGAAATATTATGGATGGGAGACTCTATCCATATTATTAATATTAAGTAACGGTTTGAAGATAAAAACATCTGAATGATTTATTTGTTTGTCACAAACTGTTTTTTTTCACTTCAGAAGATGTTAATTGATGGACTGGAGTCGTGTGGATTACTTGTAGATTACAGTGATGTTTTTATCAGTTGTTTGGACTCTCATTCTGACGGCACCCATTCACTTCAATGGATCCATTGCTGAGCAAGTGATGTAATGCAACAGTAAATATCTCCAAATTTGTTCCCATAAGGAAACAAACTGAATTCAAGCTGATCTTGCATGGCCTGAGAGTGAATCTTCATTTTTGGGTCAACTATTCCTAGATCATTGGCTGATGCTTGTGGTTGATTTATCGCATTGAAAACAGGTTAAGCACATTGCATTGTGGGATACACTGTACCATGCAGTGCGGTCTAGAAGTATACTGTACTTTTTAGTGAATACATTAATGAAAACGCTGCAAAATGGGATGTAGTTCCAGCATCTAATTAAACAAACCATGACCCTTTGGTTAATAACTGAAGCTAATTAATCAACCAGAAGCAGATGATCTGAATAACATCAACATAAAACACAGTGGTACAGCAGGTGGACGTTTAGCGTGAGTCTGTGTGTTGAAGTGACTCTTCTCTTCATGATGAGGTGGATTTATAGTTCCCCTCTTTTTTTTGGAGTCACGAGCCAGCTGTTAGCAAAGACAAATGAAGCGCCTCTTGCTGAATCATCAGGTCACGAAGCGTGAATCATCGTTTTTTGCCTCATGGATTGTGTGAGAGGCACTCTTTCTGTATTTTATACTGTTGTAGTTTATATTTTCTCTCAAAAACACTAAAAGTGTTAGTCTTTAGGTTTCTTGTACTAAATAATTCAAACTTTATGTGGAAGATTTCAAATTTTGAGCAACTGTCGCTGAGGGGGCTGAGAATGCTAATGCTAACGCTAACAGACAGCTTTCTTCGGTCATTATAGAGGCTGTACAAGTAATCTGACAAGTTTTCTCTAATCTGAGGGTTGAATTGTAGAAAATAGTAGTTTTGGTTTTGTTGTTCAAGCATGACAAACTGTCTCCATTGAAGCAGTGATCTTTATTGAGTGCTTTACAAGCGAGATAAAGATTTAATCCATCGCTTTAATGATCTTCTGTCAGGCGACTCCATCTGTACAGCAAATAAATGAGGTTTATGAAAGAAGAGGGTTGAGTAAAGACGGATTACAGAAGATTTGACTGTTTAGTTTATCTACGATGTGGAAAACTGGAAATGCATCTTTCTAGGTCTAGTTCTGTGAAGCTGCTATTTAATTCAGACTAATGCATATATGTGTATTGACATAAACTGGTAACTATGTGTATTTAGGGGGTATTAATATCTTTTTCATTGTGTGATTGATATTGTGTGCATTTCTTTGACAACTGACGAGACTCATTTGCGGCTGACACAGCGAAACATTAGTTCATCCCCTTCAGATACGAGCCCATTAGATTTGTAGGGACTCGGTGAAATGATTCAACGGGAACATTTTAATTTGATTTCTCTAGAGTAGGTCAAACCACTTTTTGACATTTCTTTTCAACTAGTGTTCCCCGGATTATAATAAGGATGTGCAAAAATGTACTTTTTCTCTTTTTTCAAGCAACTATGTGGTTTGCCTGCACTTTATAGAAGCCCTGTTTAATTAAGACTTTTAAAATATATATATATATATATATATATATATATATATATATATATATAAATATTATTAAAATTTAATTATTATTATTATGTGTGTATGTTTTATAAAAGTGTTTTTTTTTTAGCACTATAAGATTTTTTCTTCTTTTTTTTTAAAGTTTGAGTAGTTTATCATCTTTTTTAGAAACTGGTGCAATAAATAAGGCGTTTTTTCTGTTTGAAAGCTACTTTATGAATCATAGTTATATTAATTTAACAGATACTTGTGCATAAAAATGCTTTCGAGGAATGAAAAGGAAAGTATGACTGTTCAGATCATTCTGTATACTAGCCAATAATTTTTCATATAATTGCAGCTATTTATTTAACTTTTTATTTCATTTCCATTTTTTAAAAATTGTATTTAATAAAATTTGTAGGTATTTTTGTTTACATTTTTTTTATCTTAATTTGTATTTATCACTTATCTTTAATGCTTTTTATTTAAAATATTACTAGAATTTAAATTATTATTATATTCCTCTTAAATTAACTAATTTTATTTAAATAGAAGAAATTCATATTCGTTTAACATCGCAGTGTGCGTGCACAGGTGTGTACATTCAACTGCCAATATTTAATTTTCTAATAATATGTTTTCACAGTCAGCCCTGTGATTTCATTTGACGTGTCTCTTGATGTTACATTTTAATTCGGAAACAAAAACAGCTTTTGTTTAATTAGATGTAGTTTTTAGCAGCTTGCTTTCATCTCATAAATGGGGCTTTGTGTGTTTTGCGCAGTTAAATTGCAACCGCAGAGTCGAACTGCAGGATACTGCTGTGTTTATTTTTAGCTTTAATTATGAATGTTAAACAAAAGGCAGCCGTTCACAACCTGAGAAGATTACAACGGGGAATCGTTAAAAATATATTATTTGCATGTTTGCCGGGCCGAGTCATAAATGATGTTTGCTGGGAAGGTTTCCTCCTGTAGGCTTCGCAACCAAAACTCATTTTAGTGTTTTGTTTTGTTGTTGTAAATGTATGGCAACAGTTAATAACCTCATATCCTTTGAAAACATATGAATTCAGAGTCATTTGTCTAGGTATTTTGACTTTTGGCTGGGCTCGGATACAAGCACTTACATGCTAAATGTATGCAGATTGAGACTGAAGGTCTAGTCTTATGAGCTCGATTATTTAAAGAATTAACCAAGGGATGTTGACATAATGAAAAAACATTAAGGGTCTCTGGTAATGCTTTTTAATATTTCAACAGGGCCCTGCCTCCAATGCAGCAGTTTGTGTGTGTGTGTGTGTGTGTGTGTGTGTGTGTGTGAGAGAGAGAAAGAGTTATAGTTTCATCATGTTGTAATGGTGGTTTAATTTTAATGTATGTAATATTCTATCACTATTTTTCCCATTGTAGGCGAAATGGCGGTCTATAAGTGCAAAATTTAATTAGTCTAGTCATTTTATACATCAACTAGTATTTTTTTTCATATGATTGCAGCTTACATTTATTTATTTTTAATTTATTTAACTTATATTTTTAATTTTTGTATTTAAATTTAATTTATTTTTAACATTATACTTTTATTGTGATATTATTACTACAATAAAAGTCTAATGTTAAATTCTTATTTTATATTTTAACATGTATTTTATTTTATAAACACTTTATTTTATTTCATTAATGTTTCATAAGAGGCTGGTGGCTGTTTATTAATAGTGCTAAAACTCACTTAAACATTTAGCTTTTATTTTATTTTTATTTTATTTTATTTTATTTAAATGTATTTTATTTATCCTGCACTTTAATTTTATTTTAATTTGTATTATTGTATCACTTTGAAATACTTTTTATTTAAATTATGTATTTTAATTTGTATTCTTCTTGTATTATTTTTAGATTTTAATTGGAATTAATTTACTTTAATTTGGTATTATTATTATTAATAATAATAATAATAATATTTATTAGTTAATTTATTTTTAATTATTTATTTATTTTTATTGTTGAATAAGAGACCAGTAGCTGTTTTTAACTGCTTAAACGTTTATCTTTTACCAATGAAATTCAGCACAATTCGGCAGGCGGTATTCAGTCAATGATAATGTCATGTTGGGGCTTGTATTTGTGTTCACACATGTGGGCTCTTTTCACAGCAGGTGCTGGTTTATTGTCTGTGAGTTTTAACTCATCTCTGAGCTCAGCGAGGAAATCTTCCTTCAAGATGTTTGCTAGCACCGTTTTTCCTCCTAATATGGTGTTAGTTAAAGTAACTTAATAGTCTTACTTTAATTGTCTCTTTTCCACGTCTAGTTTTCTCTGAGACTGTGAGACATTTTTGTTTTTTATATATATCAGTTGTTTTTCAGTTCTCTTTTAATGTCTGCTCCATAAGCAGATGACTGTCTGAATGAAAAAGCGACAATTTAGGACTTCAGTTCCCGTTCAGGACAATAAAGTCCCATGTAAAATGCACATACATGATGTTAAGGCAGTGGATGTTCTTATTTTAGGCCAAACTGGGTTTTTGTAACTTAAGCATGTTTTTAAATTGTGTGTGAAAGTGAACTTTTAGTACTCACGTGCGCGTGACAGCTGCTCTCGTGCTTCGGATGTGTGCATCCAGAAAAATATATATCAGAAATTTAAACTGATATGGCTTTAAAATGCGTGCTTTCAGTGTGATACACAAGATAATCAAAACCAAACAGATGTTTTTTTGGCAGAGATCTGAGATACGAGCTAAAATTGCACAGCCCTGTTCTGGGAAAGAGGGCGGGGAGCAGCAGCTCATTTGCATTTAAAGAGAAATGGACTAAAACAGCCTGTTTCTGCTTCCACTCAAAACAGGCATTTTCAAAAATGATATAATAAAGTATTTGTGGGGTATTTTGAGCTGAAACTTCACAAACACATTCTGGGGACACCTGGGACCAAATAAAAAATCTTAGTGCTAAGAGTTGCTCCTAGTAACAAAATTCTAAGAAAATATGTAGAAATGTGGGGTTTTCCTCTTAAAATTAAAGAACGGGGTCAGCCGCGCCTCCTCACTAAGATAAACGTTTTTGTCTTTTCCTCTCTCAGATCTGAGTTGCTCTCAGATTGGAATCACTTTTAAGTTAAGACTCCTAGTTAGAAAGTTTTAAGCTAAATTAGGAGCTCTCTAAAAGGATTCTTAGAATCTTTAAGAATATGAGTCCTGAGATTTATAATACATCTTGTAAAAAGGGGCATAATAGGTGTCCTTTAAAGTTTACTGAAGTTGACTGAAGCATGTCAAATTTGTTCATGTTGAAAGCAAAATGCAGCTTGATGCAATTAAAATGACCAATAAGATTTTGCGGTGGGCGGGGCTTGTGAGGCGACAAACATGGAAAGAGTTCTTTTTTTATTATTTTAATATGTATATAAAGAATAGTAAGAGTTCGGTATCGTGTGGTAAATTTTGTCATACAGAATGCAAAGGCACAATGTTTATGATGATATTTAGTTTTCTTTAGGTGTATCTGTTTATTTGTGTGTCTGTTTCATCGTTAAATAGTCAGCATGGCAGCTCTATGAATGTTCTGACTGATTTGACACGAGTGTAGGTTGGCGGGAAGTTCACCTGAGTTTACACTGAGTTTACAGCGCCGTCTTCTGGCAGCTTTTAGCTACTGCGTGTAAGGAGCAGAAATGTTGTTTGATCAACACACATGGGAATAAACTACAATACCAAATTTGATGTTTTATTTTAGTAAATTTTCATATTTTGTAAAATATACAAATGTGATGTTTTATGTTAGTTTATTTACCTATTTAGCATTACTTATTATCTTTATTATTTTCATTTTTTAAAATATTTATGTTGTTTTTTTATCATTTATAAATTAAATGCTTAAATGGGATAATATAAATAAGAGAATGCAATACATGGGAATAAGCTAAAATACTTAAATGTGATTACTTAAATGTTTTTTATTATTATATAGCTTATATAAATAATGTTTTATTATATTCATATAGTATCTATTTTCTTCTTATAATGATTTATTTTATTGATTAATTGCAGGTTTGGTCCTTTATAAGATCTGTCATTGACAGTGAGGATGTTTAACAGCTGACTGATCTGATTGTCTTGTGTCTGCTGTAAATATGAAAACGCTCTCTATTCTTTTGTTACAGATCTCAACTCTCGCTGTAAGGCTTGTAAAGAAAAGGAGGCTAAACATACAGGTGGGTTTCACATATATAGCTTCATTTGCAAGTGTATAGTAAGCTGCTGCTCTGATAAGCATTTGTTGGTGAGTTGGGTGATGGTACAGTATTTGTGGTGTGGTTATATTGATTATGTCCACCAGAGGGAGGCAGAGGTTTGCTAGTCACAGTTTGAATGTACTCTGAATTCACCTCTTGCTCTCCTTTTGCCTCAAAATGTATCTGTGGGTGGAGTTTTTAATGTGCTTTGTTTACATGTACACAACAGAAACTGAATTAAGTAACCATAATTGCAAGGACCTTCAGAATTTAGTATAAGAACACTTTTTTTTGTGTTTAAGTTTATATTTTTAGGAGTGAATTATGGGACTGAAGCTATGTGTGCTTGTGAGGTGAAGTAAGTGTTGTGTGTGTGTGTGTGTGTGTGTGTGTGTGTGTGTGTGTGTGTGTGTGTGTGTGTGTGTGTGTGTGTGTGTGTGTGTGTGTGTGTGTGTGTGTGAAAAAAGAGGTTGCTATGTACTGCCTAATTAAAACGTTAATAACTTGTTCACTCAAATATAATTTTTGGTCACATACGGTGTTTTGTAACTTTATATAAAAGTTTATATTTTGTCATAAAATTGATAAATTCAATACATTTTTGTTGAATTAAAATGATTTAAAATTAGTTAACTAATTTAAAATTTGTTCAAATTAAATATTTATTTACATTTTAATTTAACAAAATTATTTAAACTTAAACATTAAATACATTTCATTTTGAATGTGTTCAATGTTAAATTAAGTTTATTTAATTTAATGTAATGGAAAACTGTATCGAATTCATTTTTATTCATTTTATAATAAATTGAATTAAAATAAATGCAATTGTAATTTAATAATAATGAAATATTTAATATTTACATTTTGATTTAATAAAATAGTTCATTTAAGTTAATTTAAAAATGCATTTAATTTTAATGAATGTATTTCTATATGAATTATATAATAAATTAATAAAACTATTCTATTTATATTTGAATATAATGAAACTTTAATTTAATTAATGTCATTTTAAATGAATTTTGTTTATTTAATTTTATTTCAATGAGTATTTTAATTTATTTAAATAATTTTATTTAAATACTCTTTAAAAAGTTACTAATAAGAAGAATTGGTGAACAACAAGCTACATGTTGATAATGTAAGTTAAATTAAGTTAAATACAATTCTTAAGTATTTTAATTAAACTGAACTCATTTTCTTTCAACTGAATCAATAAAGGTAACTGTTAATAATAAGAATAGTGTTTAGTTGCATGTTGATGCGAAGGTGTTCTAAATATTTATTTTTTAATGTTAGTATGTATTAATATTTATTTAAAAATAAATTCAAATTGCATTTAATATTCAGTCTTACTTTGAGAATTTTAATTGATTTAAATGTAGTAAAAAGGTGACTGTTAATAATAAGAAGTGGAAAACAATATGTATTAGTGTTCAGTTGTGTGTTAAATGATGTTCTGTATAAGCATTTGACTAAAGAAAAAGCCGAAGCTGATTTCAGGCGTGTGAAGCGACAGTAACATGAGGGAGTGAGCAGCGGAGTTCACAGCAGGTTACATCCCACCGTCAGCCCTCCCTCTCCTCAGCCCTCCTCCCTCTCGTTCCCTCCGTCTCACCCTCACTCCTGTCCAAGTTGACTTCAGAGACAGAGATCGTGTTTACGGTGAGCGTGCGGCGGTATGGCTCAGAGTCAGAGCTGCTCTCAAAGCATGGGTGCGTATTACTGCCTCGTTCGCAGGAGGTTCAAGAGAAGACGCAAAAAGCGATCCGAACGCAAAGGTAAACCGTTTTTCTTTCCACATTAAATCTAAATCACTTTGAGTCGCTCTGGATCAAAGTTCTTACATAAACGTTTAATCGTAAACATGTAATCGCAAATGTTTGTTTATGTAAACGTTTGCCTTTTGTTTGACACTTGTTTTTCTCATTTTGATTTGTTTGTTTAATTGTTTGAACTATATAAAACTGCATTCTACAAAAAAAAAAAAAAATCCTCAATTCACTTTTTGAGTAGATTTTCTTATATTTAGTTACTCTTTTTTTGTTAATAATGCACAGCAAACATAACATATGTAAATATTTATTTACATTTTAATTTAACAAAATTATATTCAATTTAAAAGTTTAATGTTAATTTTAATATATTTAATTTTATTTAATGAAAAAATATTTGATTCATTTTTTATTCATTTTATAATAAAATTAATTAAAATGCAGTTTTCAATTTGAATGAAAATGTTTAAAATAATAAAAAGTTTATTTACCTTTTGATTTAATATAAATATATTTCATGTAAATGTATTTAATTGAATTGATTTAATAATTTATAATAAATTAATAAACAAATGATTGAATTTAATTAATAAATATTGTATTTACACTAGTAATTATAATGAAAGTTGTAATTAATTTAATTCAGTTGAATTAATAATGCCATTTTAAATATATTTTATTTATATTTACTCTTATTTCAAAGAGAATTTGAATTTAAATTAAATTTTATTTAAATGTTATTGAAAATGATTAATAATAATATAAATTGGTCTTCAATTGCATGTTGATAATGTTAAGTAAATGGTGTTATAAAAATGGTATTTAATTTAAATTCATTAACATTAATACAGTTTTAATAAACTTTTTAATAAAATGAATTATAAATTAAATTATAAATGCCTATTATTTATTTACTTATTGAAATAATAAAATAAAAGCTCTTTAATAATCTAATGGAATGACAAATTGTAAGCTGTTGTTGCTGTCAGTGACAATATCGCGTCTCAGACTGGCATTGCTGCCCTCTTACATACTGTACTAGTTCTTACGTTATTTCTATCAGCCGTTATGTTGGTGTACGACTCGAGGTTCGTAAAGGCTCGTCCTGTTTCTCTCTCTCTTTGAGTGTGTGGTGTCGGTGCTGAAGGCAGCAGATAGCAGGTTCAATTCAGAGAGCTCCTCAAGTGTGAAGTTTAATCCGTCTCATTAGAACGGCCACTTCACGCCGCTAATCTCTCACCATGGTTACGCCGCCAATCCAGTCCAGCAACGACGAGCAATTGAGGTAGTGTTCGGATAACAGATTTTATCATTCACTTGTTTAGTGAACAGATAACCTTTTAATTCCCCGTCAGTTCAGCAGATCCGTGATGCTCTGATGGACGCACGGCTTTCCTGCTCATTTGTAGCTCACAGTCTCTTAAGATTCCTGGATGGAGGAGATCTTGATAAGCAACTGTTTAAATATAATACAAACCTTCCCTCTTGGTATGATCTTGCCTTTGTTCCCATAAACTCATTTATAATGGCCAACCTCTGTGGTTGAGTAATTCATTTTGCAGCTTTCTAGTTGATAAAGTGTCATTAAGCAGTATAAATAATAATAATAAATGTACATATAATAATATAAAAATATATAATAATATAATTATAAATATAAAAATAACAACTATTAGTATTATTAAATATTAATATTTATTGTTAGTATTTTATTAATGGTTTATAATAATACTTAAATATTAAAATGTACTTTTATATTATTATATTTACTGATTGATTACTTTAAACAACCTTAACAATTCTGTTAATGATTAATTTAGTAGAAAACAAAGCCTGCTTATGACAAAATATGGGAATTTCATATTTCAGTTTATTTGATTTTTTCTTTGTTCTAATTGAATTGATAAGTGTAATGCTAATTTTTGCAAAAGAAATTCATATTTATTATATATAGTAATATATTTATATATTGCATTTAATATATATATATATATATATATTCTAATTATAAATAAAAAAATGTTAATAATAAAATTTTATATATATATATATATATATATATGCGTTTTCTGAAAAAAATATTCATAATAACTATATATATATATATATATATACACACACACACACACACACACACACACACAAACACATATCTTTACTAAAAGCTTATTTTTTATGTATTTCTTTCTTTCTTTCTTTTTTCAGTTGACTGCTGTCTAGGAATAATTCTGCAGTGGTAAATAATCCCCAAGCAAGGTTTAGAAACTTTCTGGCTTCAACTGGGTGAAAATATACACAGACAAATGCCGAGTTATTTCCTTTTGGATGCCTCCATGAAAATATTGAATTTTAAACAGAAATGGGGCACAGCAAATTAGATAAACATGGTTACTTAAGCGTTTCTACACCCTGTGCCGTCGTCTCTCATGCTCAAACATGGAGATAAAGAAACCCATTTCCTCCAGACCAAGTGTAGTGGAGTGAAGTCCTGAGGGACGGACTGTGAGTTTAATCTACTGGAGGGGGAATAAATTCAGCATTAGCTCAAGCGCTTCAGGTTTGACCAGCCGAAACCGAGACCGTGTCCAGCCCACCTGTCTCCTCCTCTCACTCTCACTCACTCTCCCTCTTTTTTTCCCTTCTGATGGACTCGGTGATAGACCCGTCTCTGTGGCATGTGGTCTGGTCTGGAGCTTTGCTGATAAAGTGTGTTATCTGTCGCACCTGTTCTCACCCGTAGCATCAGTGGCACCTGTGTTTGCTCCTTCATGTGTTAGGAATAATGGGGGCTTTTCACATTTTTAAAAGTTTGCTTCTAGTACAAACAAAAATAAAAAAAGTCGTGTTGTTTACTCGCCCTCATGTCGCTTCAAACCTGTATGACTGACTTTCTTTTGCAGAACCATAAAAAAGATAATTTGAACAATGTTTTATGTTTTTATCCATATAATGGAAGTCAATGGGGTCCAAAATAGCATAACATTGGACCCCATTGACTTCCATTGTATGGTCGACGATGGAAGACGATTTTGTCTTCTTTTTATTTATTTATTTATTTTTTTAATTTTGGTCGAATTTTAGACTCAATAGTAAAAAATGCAACTGCCTTCTGTCGTAGTATATCTGAGTCCATTTTTCTAGCTCTCTCTATCACACTGCTGGTGTGTGTGTGTGTGTGTTTCAGTTCATGTGTGTTAAATGATGGAATCGCTTGATTGGCTTTACGAATTGACACGCAGCCCTGCTGCTGCCCGCCGAGTCCCTACGGAGTCGACACTAAACGAATGCTGTCATAAAAATTTTACAGGTCCTGTGGTGAAGACATGGCGGTAGTGCCAGCTGTTAATTGTCTGAAAGATGGCGAGCTTTATTTGATCAACTCTGAAGCTAAAACCTGTGACCGGCTGTTAGCATTGTGTGCTCTAAGAATTCGTAGAGACCATGACACATTCGCAAAGCTGGGCTCACAAATAAAGTAGAACTACTTGTTGTATATATGTAATAACTAATATTATGACATTTAAATTGGATGTATTGATCTATCACTTTTATATGTATATATTTTGTTTTTTCTCCCCACAGGGATCATCAGCAAGACAATGAATGAAGGTAGGCAGAATATCTTGTGTGTTTATTAAAAATGTTATGTTAGTTGAGTTTTCATGTGTTTTAAACCTGTAAAAGTATATCCTTTGAATGTTTGATTGAAATTGATTTTTATTAGTGCAGTCGAACAATTTATCGCAATTAATCACATCCAAAATAAAAGTCTTTGTTTATGTAACATATATGTGTGTACTGTGTATATTTATTATGTATATATAAATACACATACATGCATGTATAAATTTAAGAAAAATGTTTATATATAAAATATATTTATATATAAATTATATGAAAATAAATATATATATATATATATATATATATATATATATATATATATATGTGTGTGTGTGTGTGTGTGTGTAAATATATGTAAATATTTTCAAAATATATATTTGTATATACATAATAAATATATGCAGAACACACATATATTATGTAAACAAAAACTTTTATTTTGGATGCGATTAATCGCGATTAATTGTTTGACAGTACTCATTTTTATGCATTTTATTGTTTAAAAAAGCTCTGGCCATAAATCTGCTCTTTAAAAATGAAACAAAACACTTTTCTAAGACTTCAAAATGTCTATACAAATTTTCAGTCACCTCAGGCATTGTAAAATATCTTGCAGTGTTGATTTGAAGTGAAAATGAGTGGAAATGTTTAATTTCAGTCTCACTAGTGTGACCAAATGGAAAAGAAATTATTGTTTTCAAACAGGTTTTCTGAACACTATCATTGTCTGTTATTGGTCAGTCCAACAGAAACACACGCCCCAAACTCACACCATTGGTTAAGCCCCTGTTGGACAGATCAGGGATAGTTCTCCCAAAAATGAAAATTCTGTCATTAATTAGTCACCCTCATGTCGTTCCAAACCTGTAAAACCTTCGTTCATCTTCAGAACACAAATTAGGATATTTTTGATGAAATCTGAGAGCTTTCTGGCCCTGCATAGACAGCAACTCAACTACCATGTTCAAGGCCCAGAAAGGTAGTAAAGACATTGTTAAAATAGTCCATGTGTCATGGTACTCTCGTGAATGTGTGTCAAAGACTGATACGGACGAGAAAAATCATAGAATGAAGTCGTTATTTTTGTTTTCTTGTAATATTCTTGTGGCTTCATAACATTGCGATTGAACCACTATGTCCTTACTACCTTTCTGTGCCTTGAATGAGTCAGTTGCGTTGCTGTCTATGCAGGGTTAGAAAGCTCTCGGATTTCATCAAAAATATCTTAATTTGTCTTCTGAAGATGAACGAAGGTCTTATGGGTTTGGAACGACATGAGGGTGAGTAAATAATGACAGAATTTTCATTTTTGGGTGAACTATCCCTTTAAAACAGAGCAATGTTTGGGGAGGATGACTGCAAAAATGAGTTTGCATTTCTGTTCGGTGACAGCCCTGTTAGTTACGCTTACCTTTAATCCAAGAAAACATGTAGTACTTGTGGACTGTAATACCTTATAGGCTGACACCGAAAGTTTGTTTCTTTACTTTTGCTGACACTTGGAAAGAATCAGGCCAAATGTCTTTTTCTATCTGCACAGCACTCAC
The DNA here is from genome assembly GCA_036784905.1 of Acrossocheilus fasciatus. NCBI lineage: Eukaryota > Metazoa > Chordata > Actinopteri > Cypriniformes > Cyprinidae > Acrossocheilus > Acrossocheilus fasciatus. The sequence continues at coordinate 13,730,598 of CM071959.1, read as the reverse complement.
ATCCCAACACACACACCTTTTTCTGTCCAGATCTCTTTCTGCATTTCTTCAGCTCTCCCTTTGGTCTCTCTCACTCCAGTAGTGTTTCCTGATGAGCTGGAGGGTCGTAGAGCTGAGCTATTGCTTGCGTTCAGGCTGCGTCTTGTGATCGTACATCTACCCTTCACTCAGAAAGACCCGCTGTGCATTCTAAGCCGTCTGCTCTCCGTGGTCCTGAATTCATCTTCCTTAGCTCGCAGCTCTCCATGGTGCTGAACAAGAGTGGCATTTAATGCACCGTCCCGTGCTGTTTTAAAGCACCAAATGCAGTTTCCAACATGCTAACAGTGTCTGTGATGTCATTTCAGCTCAAAAATGCCTTAAGCTGATAGCCAATATCTTAAATGCTCCGTTAAGAGAGCCAAGTGATTTTATTTTTGTAACTTTAAGAACAGAGAGGTTTAAGAGTTCAAGCCAAAAGTTCAGTTTTAGAGTCACAAGCAAGGTTGTAGTTGAAAATGCAAAGAAATATCGAGGTAAAGTAAAAAAATACAATTGATATAAGATGAAAACAGTCCCGAGAGGTTGTGCTTGTTCTGGTTTCTAAAAGCAGATGTTGAATAGTGATGTTGGCTAATTTATCAATACCGATCAGTAATGTGCCAGGCGTCACACTGTGAGAAATGCCTCCTATTATTCCACGGCTTTCATTTTCACGAGGTTTTCCACGACTAACCCTTCTTTTATGGCATTTTACCGTCGTCAACATCAATCGGTGATCGCCATCAACAAGCAGGTGCACTTATCTCTGAGTGAAATGTGGACAGATTTCGCATTCAGAATATGTGATTTTATTCAGCTCCCGACACCTTATTTTCCAGTTCTTGCATTCATAATGGTTTCTAAGAGGGAAGGTATTTTGAATTCCTGTTTGTTCACCTAAGACATTTTCTCAGCTCAGTCCGGCATCAAATGGGACATTTCGGAAAGATTGAAAAGTTGAGATGACAGGAAATAAAATGGTGTTTATGTCTAAAATGTCAGTATATCGGCCTTAAAAAGCTTCTGTTGAAGTGCCTGCGCACGTCACTCGCTTTAATAGCTTTCGTGATTTATCGAGCTTCTCGGGCTTGTTTATCATGGAGTCTCTTATCGACTGTATCCACTTCACTCAGCCCCTTCAAAGTCTCGTCTTGACGGCTGTGTCCTCGCTCAAGTCTATCTGTATAGAAGCTTCCATATCTCCCTGCCTTTGGATTCAGTTATTTTGTTTCTGCCAATATTGGTTTCAAAATATTTAGTAAATGTTGCTACAGAGTTATGGCAAAGCATGAGAATGAACGATTGTAAAATATATTTTGCTATTCATCTTTCCTATTTGATGTCATTTCTAACTGCCATGACCTCAGTTTTTAAGTATCTTCAAGTATTGGATCCAATAAACAGAACTGCTCCTCCTCAACAGACGTTTAATTCCTCCAACTTTTTTGTGTTCACACTCGGGCTGAGGCTTGAGTGCTAAAAGTGACTGTTTTCTCAAAGCCTGCTCTGCCTGTCTCTTTCACTGATTCATTAGGGGAATGTTGGCATTTAATTGGGCAATAATTGCACCTGCACATTAGTTGTCTCCCGTCATTAAAGCTGGTTAATTAGCCTCATTAAGGGAGCAGGCGAAGGGTGTAAGTGGGAACAGATGACTTCAATAAGCACAAATCATGATTGGAGATGAATTTTAAATGTCCTTCCCTTGGTTTCTCTGCAATAGGAGCCGGTGGGCGGCCCAGGGGGCAGCAGAAGTTCTGTAGTCTGGATGCGGATGAAGAAAAACACATGAGTGAGTGTTTTATCGTTTTTTCCATATCTACCTCGATCTCTTTGAAAATTCAACAAAAGATGTTTCAGTTTTAACAATGTTCTGATTTTTGCATTATTAAAAGGTGCCAAAAAATTGGCCATTTCTTTGAAAGTGGAAGATTGGAAGACGTATCCCTAGTCAAATATTCCTCTCTGTTTAACTCTAATCATAAATTCAGAGCAGATGAAAAAAATTCAGTGGTTTAAGGAAGTACGTTTGACCTTCTGAGGAAAATCCCTACATTTTTTGTGTGTATTCGGTACAGCGCTAAGCCATTTTTTTTCTTAGCAAATTCTCCATATTCATTGTTTTTTTTTTTTGCTAATGTGCATAGCCTGTATAGTCCAAAAAACTGCAGTGTCGCATTGTTATTAGCAGCGTCATTGTCATTTTTGGCCAGTTAAGTGATATAGATGATTAAAAAGAGGGTACCTGAAAGATCTAAAAGAATCCGAGAATCTGCAACAGAATAGTAGATGTACACATATAGTGACAGCCCTTGAATTCTGCTCTCTTCTGCTTTTTTCCACCCTATCAGTGAGATCCTGTTACATGTTTTCCACTTGATTGTTGCCTTTGAGCTAGTGCACAATCCACAGTATCCTCAGAGTCTATAGGGGGCATGGTCAGGAAGTTAACACCATGCCCAGGAGGACAATTTGTAGACAGGCAGCGCAGAGGAAAAGTGAAGGTTGTTGACAGCTCTGAAATTGGAGTGTGATGATTCAGTCTGGTGAGGATTATAAGCTCTCACACTCCAACACAACACCTGTGTGAAGATTTGAAGCATTATTGCAGGTTGCATGTTGTATTCTAACTGTTTCGTTCATTTCTTTGACGAAAGCCTTTCTTTAACTCTGTTACTGAATGTTTGCCAATGTTTGAAGTAAAATGTTTGTGCTCTATAGGGGCTTTTGCATTGGAGGAACTTTTTCATAGTCTATAGAACTATTGGCGAAAGTACACTTTTTGGCGTGTTTGCACCACAGGAACTAGGAACGTTTTACTTCTAGGAACTCTGTTTGGGGGAACTAAATTAGCTCTTACTTCAGAGTAGGGCCTAAAACATTACTATAAGAACTACCAGTGATGTAAATATACACTGATTGGCCAAACGCATACGAAGCACCTGGCATTTTTATCCCCTTATTTATTGACTTTTACTTCCATCTGTATTAAAGGTTGCAAACAAGGTATTGAAGGTAAGGAGATGGGGTTGTACCCTGAGATTGTCCATTGATTCCTTTACCTCTTAACTTTCAATTCTTTCAGTTGATTTCTCTTTGATTGATTTAATATTTGAATCTCCTGAATCCAAAGCCAAGGTTACTCTCTTTGGACAACATAGGTTTGCTTAACATGGAGGAAAACCACAACCTAGACAGATTTGTGAAGGAAGCCCTTGGGGACCCATGAGGAGAATAGGGCATCAAATGGTCATTAGTTGAAGGCAACCAAGGCCATGATAGTTCCACGATGCCTAAGAAGCACAGGAAAAAACAAGAGCCCATCTTGGCAAAAATGCTATAGTGCAACTGAACAAGATGATACGAAGTACAAAGTGCACAAAGATGGCTTGCAGTCTTTATAGATTCCCAGTGCACCTGAGGCTATCTCCGCCGACTGACCCGCTTACTGTTAACATTAATCGCCTGCATAATAATTGTTAGTGTTTGTAATTGACTTTTAGAAGATAACAATCTCAATCCAATTACAGAGAGATGAATTAAGTTTTGAAGTTATTGGACCAAAGTTACTTTCTCTGGGCATCACAGGTTTGTGTTGCTATCTGCACATCTTCCACCGAAGATCCTATGAAACTCCTTCTGGAGAAGGACAACGAAAGTCGTGTCTGCTCCACTTTCCAAGGCTAGTCTGGCTAAAATATTGTGTGACACAACTTGATGAGACAATACAACAACCACAGTACAAACTGCTGTCTCAGGTCATTCATTTACGTTCAATACGTCTGTAGAAGTTGAGGGACTGCTGTTTGAGGATACAGGTTCAACTAAGAAGGAAGGCAAGATGATTGCTGGGAAAAACACCTTCAATCTTTACAGTTTCCCAGTGCATCTCAGGCTCACATTTCCATGATTACCTCCAAACATGCAGATCTTCCCAGTCAGAATTTGGGAAGAACCTATTGGCAAAATTGTCCCAGTTTGACATCTGAGATTGATTTTCTGGTAGCACTGTCTATATCAGTTGTTTTCTGTTCTCTCTCTTTTAACTTTTATTTCCTGGGCACCAAATGGAGTAACTTGTCAAGCTTTTACTGCAGGATGTTATAAATGAGAATTTACACTCATTTCCATCAGCTTTGGGAACTGGTTGATATGATGTTCTTTGTTTTGGTAGTTTGCATTTGTTCTTTAGTAAGAGTGAACAATGAGACATACTGTAATACAGTACAAAATATTTTTGTGGAAAAAATCTGGATTCCCAGGAAAATGTAGATATTTACAGTGATTGTTTTCTTCTGGAAATTGTACAAATATCTAAATAATGGAAATATAGAGTTTTTGTGGTACATTTATTTTTTAATGTTAAAGCAATTTGCTCTCAATTTAAGTGTCATATCTAAAACATATTCTGAAAACAATATTAATTTTTAAACCATATTAGTATTGTCTTATTGTTAAATGTTTTAGACTAAACCTGCGTTTACGATGGTATCATTCAATCCAGTTACAAAGAGAGATGAAAGAATTTCTAAATTTTACATTTACAAGGTCCTGCATGGAAGGCATTGTAAGTTACTCTCTCTGGACATCACAGGTTCGTGTAGCATGGACGTTAAAGAAAACCGCAACCTGGACAACCTCTCCTCCAAAGAAGTGCTGGGGGAGGGGCCTTACTTAACCAATGGAAACGCTCGGGGATTGAGCAGGAAACGCCCTCTAGAGGAGGGCAACAAAGGCCACGGGCATTCCAAATTCCGGCCCAAGAAGCGCAGGAAACCGCAAGGGCCGGTTTTGCCAAAAAATGCTCTCATGCAACTGAACGAAATCAAACCGGGACTGCAGTACAAACTTCTGTCTCAGACGGGGCCGGTACATGCACCCGTGTTCGTCATGACCGTTGAGGTCAATGGACAGTTATTTGAGGGCTCAGGCCCAACGAAGAAGAAAGCCAAACTGAATGCGGCCGAAAAAGCGCTGCGCTCTTTCGTTCAGTTTCCCAATGCATCCGAAGCTCATCTTGCGATGGGCCGCACGCTGACTGTTAACGCAGACTTCACCTCAGATCAAGCAGATTTCCCAGACATGCTATTTAATGGATTTGAGACGCCCGCACCGCCTGATGACACCTTCTACTTGAGTCTTGGCAGCAATGGGTCTCTCTGCTCCTTAAATGAATACCCTTTGCCCGTGGCGCTGAAAAACAACAACAGGTCATATCTTCCTCTCCCACTACCCCCTGCACTCACAACGTCCCCTACAGGCAGTGGCAAAAATGCTGTGATGATCCTAAATGAGCTTCGGCCTGGACTGAAGTATGAGTTTGTGGCTGAGAGCGGTGAAAGCCATGCCAAGAACTTTATAATGGCAGTTACTGTAGATACACAGATGTTCCAAGGTTCTGGACGGAATAAAAAGCTGGCAAAAGCGAGGGCCGCCCAAGCAGCTCTGTCAGGACTTTTTAACATGCAGTTGGACCAGACGCCATCCCGACAGCCAATCCCAAGAGAGGGACTTCAGCTACACCTGCCTCAGGTGAGAACTGTGTACCCCATCTTTTATTAGGGTTGTCTTTTACAGTACTTTCCCCTTTGACATAAAATATGTAATTTTTTTTTTCCTAAGGTCTCACATTTTTCCCCAGAATGAAAACTGACTACGCTATTAATGAATTAATTTAATTTCTATACGATCCCATACATAGGACTTCTGTCTTGCATTTTATCAAGCTTGATATTGAAAAAGCAATTTTAATGCGATTAAATGCTATGCTTCGATAGCTTTGCTTAACCATCATTTGTCCTTTATAAAGCTCCTGCCAGTCTTCATTTAACAATTTTAATTAAATCAGAACCTACACACGAATGTTTCAGTTGGATTTCAAATGAACTCAAGCATTAAACCTTTAATCGGTGCGCCAGTGTACACGGCATTATTTACACATTAGTTAATCCTGTTCATAATCCCTCCCATTCCCCCTTGATAACAACCAAAGAGAATAAACAGAATCTTAATTAAAATCAGATACAGGAGCACTTCTCAAACAGGAAAACACATCGCTCTCACCTCTCTGTCTAAAGAAATCTTTCAGTAAAAGGTCTGTGTCAGTCAAGCAGTTCATTCCTTTTGTGTTTGAACATTTGCCATTTTGTCAGTCATTTTCAAATGGATACATGTTCTCTTCAAAAGCATCAATTTAATGTGTCCTTGGAATTTATTCCGTAAAGCTGTAGTCTTTTAGCAGTTTCATAGTTGCTGATTAGCTTAGTGACATGCAAGCACTGTATACAGATGTTTGTACAGTTATGGTTGTGGGTTCCTCAGGTCCTTGCAGACGCCGTCTCTCATTTAGTTGTGGAAAAGTTCAGTGAGCTGACGGATAACTTCACGTCTCCACATGCACGGCGGAAAGTCCTTGCGGGTGTTGTCATGACAACTGGTAAGCACAATGCATGCTTATGACTGGAATGTTGAAACAGGAACATGTCCTATTTGGCTAAACCACATTGACCGTTTTATCAGGTACGGATGTGAAGGATGCTCAGGTGATTTGCGTCACCACAGGAACCAAGTGTATAAATGGGGAGTACATGAGTGATCGAGGACTGGCCCTTAACGACTGCCATGCTGAGATCATTGCACGTCGCTCCCTCATCAGATACCTGTACAGTCAGCTGGAATACTTCCTCAGGTGAAACACATATATACATTTATCTTACGTTTGCAATTATATATATTGCATATAATTTTTAATCATTCTAAATTATAATAATACGTTTATTTTATATAGTGCATTTCTACAAACTCCAGGACGCTTTACAATCATTCATTGTTCACCATGACAGCAGAAATAAAGGCATACATATACATTGAATGTAGAGAACACAAAAAACACAGCCAGATCAGGAGACAGGAAATTTAGAATAACAAAGTGAAAAGATGTTTAGCTATGTGTCATCTGAATAGAAATGAAAGTTAAAACCATGGCGATGGATAATGTGACCTAAAGGAAGTAAGTAAATGATGAAAACTTGAGGCCCGAGAACAGATCCCTGAGGAATACCATTAATGTAAAATTGACACTAATATATAATTTCCATGCTAGTATATAATATAACGACTGTCAGTTTAATGTTATTGCGGTTAAAATCATAATTAAATTATGAACCAAATATATCTATAAAAGAAATATATAAATTATATTTTATTTATAATAATAATAAATATGTAATATTGTTTGGGTGGTAACAATACTCTCTAATCATCCTTTATTTTATAATCATTAAAAATTGACAAATCATTCACACTAGCCTGTGGATATGGAAGATTATTTTTGGATCAATTTCTCAGATGCCGATTAGCATGAAATTATATGGACATGGATATGTGTGTGTAATCAATTAGACACAACTTTTATTCGCTGTGAAATAATAAATGACAGATTTGATGACATGGGTGTCAGGCCAAGGACCTATTTTCAATTATAGACATTTCAAAGCCCTCTTGCCCATCATAGATCTCACAAGTGTGTTTTCTCTTTAGCGACAGCACTGAGGAACATGAGAAATCCATATTCAGATGGTGTAGTGAACATGGCTACCGGCTAAAAGACGATATTCAGTTCCATCTGTATATCAGCACGTCGCCCTGCGGAGACGCCCGGATCTTCTCCCCTCATGAGGCTGGTGCCGAAGGTATGTAAATTATGACGGATGGATGGATTTTCTCATTTTGTTGTTGTATGCCACAACAAAATATGGACCAGTTTTTGAAATGTAGTAAACTAAATTCTAGCTCGCTCTTTCTAGACCAGGGTGACCGGCATCCAAACCGCAAGGCTCGCGGACAACTGCGAACCAAGATTGAGTCTGGAGAAGGTACAATACCCGTTCGTACTAGTAACACCATTCAGACCTGGGATGGAGTGTTGCAGGGAGAACGACTGCTAACCATGTCGTGTAGTGACAAGATTGCCAGGTATGATTAACAATATTGTTTTCATACAGTATTTGTATTCTCAATAGCCTCTCTCAAAATTAATTTGCCCTAAAGCAGATATTTTTAAGTTGACATTCACAATCCATTTAAATTCCATATAAGAAAAATGTATTTTCGATGCATTTCAATGTATTTTCAAATCAAAGTTTGTTTTCACAAAAATTCTGAATGTAAATGGAGGTCAATGTTTATTTTATTGTGCTGTGACCGAAATTAAAATCTATTCACGTTTTAAGCTAAAACTGACTTTTTTCCTTTTCGTTTTGCCTTTTTTTGGGAAATGCTTTGGCTTTGATGATTGATTGATTTTGTTTTTGAAGAAAAAAAAAAAGCCTGCTGACATCAGGTGGCCCACTTTTGTGGTGACACCACTCCTTGATCTGCTCGATGTCGAATGCTTCCTATGATCATCTTACTTTTTTCCTTGTGCCCCCCTCCCCCCACCTTTAACAAGTCTCGTTAGCATTCCGTTGCCTGCATCCAGTGGCACTCAGAAAGCAGCTGATTGGCTGTCTTCTTGGCTCTGAAACCCCAATCACTTCAGCTCTCCAGAGCAGGGGGCTCCCTGGAGCAAGGGCATTGGGCCCCTGATTAGGGCTCTGATTATGGTCTCCAAAAAACAGCCATCCTGCTGAGGGAAGCCTACTGCCGCAAACACATCCGCGTGCCTCGCATTGGATGCCAAGAAATCCACTCCAGTTAAACGCGGTCGTTATCATCCAGCTGTGAGCTTAGGCTTTTTGAGAGCTCAGATCTGATGCGTCACCTTTGGGAAAAAAAATCATTCTGAAGACTTCGGAGAAATCACAGTGATTGAGATTATAGATCCCAGGTGTTATTTTTCAGATCATTTCAATGGTTGCCGTAAATATGACTGTGTGCGAGTGCACTCTCTTGAGATCAGGATGTTGTTTTATTCCTTCATGGTACTGTGGCATAAGTATCGTGCTGTAGGGGGTGAATACTTTGTACTGCATGCAACCAATGACTTTGTTTTCTTCCGTCAACCAGGTGCACACCTGTACTTTTCAAAAACATCTGTGGTTTTCTTTCTCCCTTTGTAGATGGAACGTCATCGGAGTGCAGGGGTCTCTCCTGAGTTACTTTACAGAACCCATCTATTTCTCCAGTTTAATTTTGGGGAGTCTGTACCATGCTGACCATCTTTCCAGAGCCATGTACCAGCGCATCGCCGACATGGATGATCTGCCCAAGCCGTTTGCGGTCAACAGACCTCTACTTAGTGGTAAAACATCTCAAATGAATGATTGATTGTATCAGTTTTCTCTGCTCTTTGCCCAACCATGTCTATTTCATCCCTCCTCTGCAGGTATCAGTAACACAGAAGCAAGGCAACCTGGGAAAGCTCCCAACTTCAGTGTCAACTGGACAGTCGGCGATCAGGGGTTGGAGATCATTAACGCCACCACAGGAAAAGATGATCTTGGAAGACCGTCTCACCTCTGTAAACACGCCCTCTACAGTCGCTGGGTCTGTCTACATGCCAAGGTAAAGCATTTCTGTAAAGGTGGACGATAGTTCATGGATGAATTTAAGCAGTCAAGGTTTAATATTTAGCAAATATGGTAACATGGTATATTAAAAAGCAAATATCCATTTACTTCTCTCAGCTCAGTGAGACTCTGCGGATCCGAGGATCTTGGCCAGGCTCCTACCACGAGGCAAAACAAGTGGCAGTGGAGTATCACGCGGCCAAACAGACTCTCTTCAAAGCTTTCTACAAAGCAGGACTTGGAGCATGGGTTGAAAAACCCATTGAACAAGACCAGTTTTCCCTTACCTCTTAAGATAAACCAAGAGAAAGGGATTGTCGGCAAGAGATCTTTTGTACATTTACATGGAATGCAAGGTTTTAATCTAACCTCCATAGTTGTTATTTTTTTTGCCTCTGTTATTACTGATAGTTGCTTGGTTTCTTTTATCCGTAAAAAACATGGTTGTGTTTACTCAAAAAATGGCTGAGTTAAAAGAGACCCAGCTGAAAACTTATCGTTGGGTGTGAACAGTACCTTGCGCTAAACCAACCAATCAAGGTGGCTTGCACAATTAATCACATTGACTATAATGCTGGCTTAATTTTACCTCAGAATGATTTTAAGTTACATACTATAATTGTATTAGGTAGTGGATCACTGTTTTCACTCCAATTAAATAATGTAAAAATTTGAATTTTACCAAGGAGGTTCCCCACAGGAAGTATTCGCTCAGGACAGGAGACAAAACGATCTATATTATGGTTGCTATAAACCAGCAGCTTGGTTGCACTTTCTGCCACCTTTTTAAACACCCTTACATTAAATAACTTCTAATGAAATTGAATTATTTTATTCTCTATAGCATCTTTTCAACATTTAGCTAACCTAAGGTGCTTAAATAACAGTCCAGTTATAATAATAATTAAGCGCTATTAATTAAGCCGGAGATGTTTTATTCACTGCATGAGTTTTGTAATGGCCCACTTTTTCACCTCCCTTTTGATTGATAGGACATAATTAGCTGATGTCTGCTAACTCCAATAGTTACAAATATAGGCCAATAGCAATAATTGACCAATATGTGTAGCTAAAAATAATCCAATAAAATGACCCCACAGGCTCAGCCCAGTTTTGGATAGTCAAAACCCAGTGTTTTTTTGTTTGTTTGTTTGTTTGTTTTTTTAATACTTGTAAATGTATTTTTAATGTACATGTTTTTTGTCTAAAACCACATTTCCACTTTATTGTAAATGTGACAGTTTAGTTTTCTGTTTTAACTGATTTTATCACCCAATTTCTTGTTTAATGTTAAGAATGTTATGCCATTTTATTGAAAACAATAAAGACTGAACTGTTTCATCTGAAATCTAAATGAATCAGATTACGATTGGGGAACATTTGTTGTTTTTAAAGAAAAAAAGTGGTACAGTGATTGTAATTATGTAAATAATTTACAATGTTACAGATTCCAGAAAATTACTTGAGATTTCATATTTATTACTTAGGTCTTGCCTCAAAAAGCTGTTTTATGTGGATTTGTGTTCCTGTTTGCATGTGTCCATGAAGTACACAAGACCGTAGGGTGTCTCATTCACCATTTTACATTTTAAAAGGGTGCTTTTCAGCCGCAGTGCACACTTTTGCAAAGCACTGAAGTGAACTTCACAGTGGGTTTCAACCCAACAGTCTATGCTGCATTTTGTCACCAAAGTGTTGAGTCGTCAGAGGACTAAGAGCAACATTTGAGACCAGGCCGTTATTATTTTGTTTCTCTCAGCTCAGCAGGAGCTCTAGGATCAATGTAAAGTCTATTACTCAACCTAGTTATGTTGAGAACATGTCTTGGAAAATTCCCATGATGCCAGTGTGTTCTGCAATTCAGGATGCTCTTTGTTGTCTGAACTAAAGTCCCACATGAATTCGGTTTGAACTGGTTCTTCCGGGCCGGAATCAGAAGTGCTTTAAGTGCTGCATCTAAGCAAAGACTCAAACATTTTTCCATGAGAGGAAAAGTATAAAAGGAACTGTACTGTAAGAAAATAAAATGATCACTGTCTTTGTGGTTTATCGGTCTCTCTGCTTTTGGTCTGTCGAACTTTTGTTTCATGAGTTCCAACATTCCCCCAACGACTCCAAACGTAATTGCAACGTGTTTCTCTCATAATCCTAAAAGTTGTACTTAATTTCCGTAAACTGTATTGTGTGCAATTGTACCGACTTTTGAAAGCTTGAAAGTTTTTAAATACTCAAACAATTTAATAGACTTGGCGAGGGATTAAAAACACATTATCAGTATTATGTGCGTTCTTAAGAACAAAAGAGGTTCAAGTGGATTCGTTTCTGGAATTCTAATTCCACTAAATTATGACCTTTTGTTTACCAGCAATAGCGACATGCAAAATGAAGCGATTAGCGGTGTGGTAATCGCACAGACTAGAGTGAAATTGTGTTTATCTGAGCTCGCAGGCTCGTTGCGGTGGATTGGTCTTTGAGCAATGGCACTTTCGGCTAAAGTGCTTTTATCCGTGACTCCTTTAATTCACATTCTAGAGTGTTTCCTCTCTTTTTCTTGTTTTACATTAGCATTTATCAGTTTTGAGGGCTGAAGCCTTTGTTTCTCTAAAGAATGCAAAAACTTCTAAAAACATGCTTGTATCCCGTTTTATGTGTTTAGAGGCGTACAACAAATTTTAAGCAACGAATTTCCATTACTTTACGATGTTCATGAACACTGGATTTTTTTAAATGTTTACATTTATTTTAAAATATTTGTATTATTTTAAAATCATTTCATTAAGATTCAATAACAGTAATTTCCTAAGCATTTAAATCAGTACTGTAGTACTAAAATGTACAAAACCTACTCAATTTGTATATTATTTGTCAAGTTTGTGTTTATCGATACATGTTTTGCTGATTCTGTTGACCTCTAAATGTCGAACTTGATAAGAAAGGTGGCTATAATTATTGGTATATTTATTGGTGCCTTTTGGGTGGCGTCAACAATATTATTTCATATAACTGAATCTGCCTGATTACACAAAAGTAAGTTTTAAGCGTCAAATAATCTTCACTTATTATGTAACGGAAGTCATTTCATTGCAAAGGTAGTTTTGCGTTTGCTAAACAAGGAAGTATGAAGAATATTTCTCCATATACTATACACGTCTTAAACTTTTCAGAGTAATATTCTAAAGCAATTCATTTTTTTCTTCTCCCATTCGTATGAAAGTAGAGAAATGGTTTCTGATAATCTGTGCAAACCTGTGGCTTCCCTCTCACAGCTGTCCCGCTTCTTCCCATGGTGCATCGGGAGCATGTGGGTTTGGGCCATATCAGCTCTCCACACCTGTGCAAGGTGAGAAAGTAGAAGATAATCCCAGCACGGATTTGCCTCATCTCTGCGCTTCACAGGAACCTGAACAAACAAAATAAAGTAACCTTATCAGCCATCAAAACTTTAAAAACTTCCACCATCTGTTGGCACCATCTTTAACTTCAGAGAACTTCCAGTGCGAGAAGAAGAAAGCTGCCCTCCGTTGTGCGAACCGTGTGGATGTATTTACGGTTTAGGGAAGAAACGAGAGATTTGCGGATGATTTTCAGAGTTCGATCTAACTCAAGGTGAGGCAGGATTAGCGTTAGACGCCTTTCATGGCTTCCAGCTTCAACCTTTATCTCCAAATTGCCTTTCAGGAGGTGAAGTGTGTAAAAAGAGAAAAGCGGCGCTCTTTCTGCCCTTGTCATTGGAGTCATAGATGTGCGTCTCACTCCACTTAAACTGTTTTTGTGAAGTGTAATTTCAAGGCATTGTGTGCGAGCACAACGTGTCGGTTGTTTTGGTTGCTTCAAATTGCAAAAGTGAGATAAGATGATTCGAAGTGTGAAAAAAAAAAGAAAACATCAGGAGCTTTTGGATGAAAGCATTTTACCTCAAAGAAAATTGACTCAAGTACTTACAACTGAAATCTCGGACAAAGCACACAAAGTTCAATTTTTGATGGACATCTTTTTTTTTGTTTCTTTTACCTCAAGTAAACACACAGTTGTATTTCACAGAACTAAAGTGATGCTAGTTAAAGTTCACAAACAATATAATTTATAATAACGTTTATTAGTAAGTTATTTCAATAGAATACACATAACAAATCAAGTTCAAACAGAAAATTCAGTAAGGAATGTTTTCTAAACAGTTTCTAAAAAACTGTTTTCTAAAGTTTTTTTTATCGTTTTTAATAAAAACTATATCAGAGACCAAAAAAACTGACCGTCATGCATAACTGAGAAATTCCTATTATGGGATGCCTATTTGGTGTAGCTGGCACTATTGACCAGCACAGGCATGCAGTTTAATAGCCTTTACGCATGAGTTTTAGGTTCATTTTTGTAAGATTTTTGGAAGATGGAGAGACAAATCTGTACTTATTCCAGACGGTAGTGAAGATAGTGATAGAAATGCATCAGAAAATTATTGTTGTAGTAATAAAAGAAGTTATTGAGGACCAAGGAGGATAGAAGCAATGAGCGTGAGGGCAGTGATGAAGAATAGGTTGTCGTAGAAGACAGGCATGTGGGTACAATATTGTATACCAGCTTGAAAGATGTGATCCACACAACAACCAGAGGTCAGGAAAGATGCCAATGTCTATTGACAGGCAGTGATGCTCCATGATGAATGCACAAGGCAACATCTATACGTGTCGGATGTGTGGGGTACACTGAAAAAGAAGAGTCTTGTTGACTTTCACTTGTGCTATGATAAGTGATTTGAAAATCCAAGATGAAACACAATGTTAAAGTTGTTTTAATGCTTTTGATACACTAAGACGTGGTTTTCAGGCAGTGAAATTGCATCCAAATTTGTGTCAAGTTTTAGACATTTTAACACGTGAGTTCCAAATCAAAAAATGGAATGTTCATTTAAAAAAAAAAAAAAAAAAAAAAAAAAAAAAAAAAACAGTACTTTTCAGATAGTGAAAAAGCATTTGATTGTGTGTGAAGTTTCAGACAATTAGCCCAAAATAATTTACCCTAATGGGAAAAAGTCAGTTATAAATGACGGAACCCTAAAAAAAGGTCAAAGTTGGGATGTGGAAAACAAATTTTGGAAAATGATTTTACACCTAAATATATGTAAAATATAAAGTCATTTATTTTTTTCCAAGCTGTGAATTCAGAATTAGTCCCACAGAGGACTATAGAGAGAGAGAGAGAGAGAGAGATACACACAATATATACAGTGCTATGAAAAGATTTTTGCCCCCTTCCTGTTTTTTTTGTTGTTTTTTTTGCATATTTGTCACACTTACAAGATTCAGATTATCAAACTAATTTTAATATTACACAAAGATAATGCAAGTAAATATAAAATTCAGTTTTTAAATGATGATTTCGGCCCTACGTGAAAAATGAATGGCCCCCCTCCTGTTAAATCATGAAAGAACTGTGATTAACCACATTATTTTAGAAAGTTGAGTTAAATTTCACGAGCCAAACCCAGGCCTGATTACTGCCAGACCTGTTGAATCAAGAAATCACTTAAATAGAGCCTGTCTGACAAAGTGAAGCATGCTTAAAGAGCAACACATCATTCCGTGATCTTAAGAAATTCATAAACAGATGAGAAACAAAATAGTTGTATCAGTCTGGAAAGTTGTTATAAAGCCATTTCTAAGGCTTTGGGACTCCAGTAAACCACGGTCAGAGCCATTATCCACAAATGGAGAAAACTTGGAACAGTGGTGAAGCTTCCCAGGAGTGGCCGGCCTACCAAAATTACTCCAAGAGCACAAAGACGACTCATCCAGGAGGTCATAAAAGAACCCAGAACAACATCTAAAGAACTGCAGGCCTCACTTGCCTCAATTAAGGTCAGTGTTCATGATTTAACAATAAGAAAGAGACTGGGCAAAAACAGCATCCATGGGAGAGTTCCAAGGCAAAAGCCATTGCTGACCAAAAAGAACATGAAGGCTCGTCTCACATTTGCCAAAAAATATCTTGATTATCCCCAAGAATTTTGGGCAAATATTCTGTGGACTGATGAGACAAAAGTTGAACTTTTTGAAAGGTGTGTGTCCCGTTACATCTGGCGTAAAACTAACACAGCATTTCATAAAAAGAACATCATACCAGCAGTCAAACATGGTGGTGGTAGTGTGATGGTCCGAGGCTGCTTTGCAGCTTCAGAACCTGGATGACTTGCCATAATTGATGGAATCATGAATTCTGCTCTCTATCAGAAAATCCTGAAGGAGATTGTCCGGCCATCAGTTTGTGACCTCAAGCTCACGTGCACTTGGGTTATGCAGCAGGACAATGATTCCAAACACAGCAGCAAGTCCACCTCTGAATGTCTCAAGAAAAACAAAATTAAGGTTTTGGAGTGGCCAACTCAAAGTCCAGACTTAAATCTGATTGAGATGCTGTGGCATGACCTTCAGTCCATTCATGCTCGAAAACCCTCCAATGTGGCTGAATTAAAACAATTCTGCAAAGAAGAGTGGGCCAAAATTCCTCCACAGCGATGTGAAAGACTCATTGCCAGTTTTCGCAAACGCTTGATTGCAGTTGTTGCTGCTAAGGGTGGCACGACCAGTTATTAGATTTAGGGGGCAAATACTTTTTCATGTAGGGCCAGGCAGGTTTGGACAGCTTTTTTCCATTAATAAATGAAATCATTATTTCAAAACTGCATTTTGTATTTACTCGGGTGATCTTTGTGTAATATTAAAATTAGTTTGATGATCTGAATCTTTTAAGTGTGACAAACATGCAAAAACTAAAATTAAAAATAAAATAAAAAAAACCAGGAAGGGGCAAAACGCTTTTCACGGCACTGTATATAATCTCTCTCTCTCTCTTTCTATAAATATATATATATATATATATACACATTTTAGTTGTGATCATTTCAGAATACAACAATGCACAAAACAAAGTTTCTGGCCTTAGTCAAGCTCTAGATGTCAGTGCTTAACGAGTTAGCCTACAATAGGCATCCTCAAATCTGGCCCACTCCTGCAGAGTTTAGCTCTAACCCTAATCAAACACACCTGAGCATGCTAATCAGAGTCTTCAAGATCATTAGAAAATCACAGGTAGGTGAGTTTGATCAGGGTTGGAGCTAAACTCTGCAGCAGATTGGCCCTCCAGGGAAAGATTTGAGGAACCCTGGCCTAAAATATTGTGATAACGTATCGATTTGCCAGTGTCTTTAATCCAGAAACCTCTGACACCTTGTTTCATTTGTCACAGCTCGTTTATTCGTTCGATTTGCCACCATTAAACTACTTAATGGACCTTCCGGGCCTTTTGTCGTCAACAGATGGGAGAACAGACACCAGAGCATCTTACCTGAATTAACAGAGCATCAACGTAAATCTTTCACCTGGTGCTGAAACGTGACCCACCTGCTCAACATGTCGAGCTGAAGAAGCGTGCTTCTTTCTAAGAATGTGGAATCCAACATGATAGTTAATAAACAGTAAGACCTTACAAGCACAGCTTTACCACAATGTCAGGAAGACATAACGTTACTCATCATTGAAAAAAAAAGACTAATTTTTTTAATACATGAAAAAAGCACATGAAAATTCTTGAAATATATATATATATATATATATATATATATATAAAAAAAAAATATTACAAATCAATGATACATTTGTAAATGAACGAAAACAAAAATAGTAGGCTACTTAAAATGGGACATAACAACAGTTTTTACATTCACTATTTGAAGGAGACCTACTATTAATTCATTATGATTTTATATTATCGTTATAATTGTAATAACTTTGGCACTGTTTACAATAGTGCGGTTATTTTCAGAGACAAGACCTATTTCGCCTCAGGGATTGCGATATTGTATGTTTTTCTTGTTGAGAAAATCATATTTATCATATTTTTAATTGGAGAATCTTTTAAATAGTGTACAATTATATTTCTTATTCAGAAACAGCGTTCTACTTACGTTTCCCGCCTAGAATCTCTCTTCTTCTTCTTTTTTCCCGCCTAGAATCATCGTAGGTCGCAGACTTTAAACAAGTAGCTCTGCAATTTGTGGGCGTGGCTTTACCATGAATGACGCAATAAAGGCGGCAATATGATCGTTTCCGTTTTCAAACTTTATACGTTATTAACCATATATATATATATATATATATGTTATTAACTATCTATTAATGTTTTCCATATTGGTGTTTTATTACTTTATGTCATATGCAAAATGTTAGGCTTTAATATTAACCTTTTAAAATGAAAACAAGTAATAAAATAACATTTATTATTATTACTTTACTTTTTTAATGTTTATTTGCTCATATCCAGTTGGTCATTTTAAGGTACTTTCCTGGATATTATAAAAGGAGGAAAAGAGTTTACAGACATGAATACTTCAACCAGACTCTCAAAGCTTTCCCTTTCTTTTTCAGATAGCGGTTTCATTTGCATGCTGGCCTTCATCCGAAGGTGAGTTTTTGCCCTTTCCAAACCAAGGCTGCACACTGCAAGAAGAGCAACATGAAATGCCACATAATCTGTGATTTTAGCCGCGCATCGCCTGTGAAATGAGATTAGAGCCTCAATAAATGCTGTCTGCAAAAACGCTGGTTTGAAAGATTATGGAACTGATCTGTTGAGGTCTTGTTTGCATTTCATGCATATTATTTTTTGTAGTCTATTCCACACTATACTACTATATTCAAAAGCTCAGCCTCTGCAGCCATCTAGTGGCCACTAAGTAGCACCACTACAAAAAAAAAAAAAATTAACAAAAAAAAAAAAAAAAAGAGGGAAACATCAGTACTGAGGCGCAAACTACGTGATGGGCGTGGCTTGGTCATTCTGTCTTCCTATTGGTCTAAATCCAGGAAGCGATTCGTCCGTGTCAGTTAGCCCTGTTATTTGAAACAATAAACAGCTTGAGTTCGTCGCTTCATAAAATGATGAATTGACGGTTTGATCGGATATTAATCAATTAACACTAATCTTCGGTGCTTTAAGGTATGGTATAAGTGACTAAATGCTTGAAACATTTTAAGTAACGTAAATTAAATTCAAGCCGCGTTTGTAGTCACTGTTTGCCCTGCAGTGTTTCCTTACTCTGCTTATATTTTGTGTGTACTATGGTAATACCATGTTTTTGGACATTTTTCCATTAGAATATGATGTTTTGCCAAGGTGGTTTACGTTTTTTCTTTTGTTTTCGAATAGTAGTACCTTATTTTACTTCACAGAATATCATATTATCGTAGAGTGGTATTAGTTTTTATTATGCTGAACATGATTGAACTGTCATAAGTTTTAATATGGTATTCATAATCATGGTATTCTCTAAAGTACTAGGATTAACATTGAAATACCATATTTTACACACGTTGACTAACCTGACAATTGCATGTGAGTTCAATCAATGCATGTCTGTAAATGCACATTACATGGAGCTATACAATATTTACATGCATCTGTTTTCTTACAGGCTCTCAGATTAGAGATGATGGAGCAGGTGAGCTGTCGCTCTTTCCATCATGTGAAGCTGTTTCTATTTGTTCTTGTGGAGAGGAGGGATAGTAATGTGATCTGTGTCACTTCCCTCCACCTGCTGTTGATGGATAGAGGGGGTTTGCAGAGCTGGTCTGGTCAGGGGAAAGGTGGAAGGCATGAGAAGATGCTTAAAATAGTGTTGTAGCTCATAGTTTGGCATAGATAAAGATGGATAGAAAAGCTTTGACTGCTGCATTGCAGTCCAGAGACAAAACATATGTGTTTTTGTGGACCTACAGCCAGTTTAAGGTAGCAACATTGAAGAGACTCGGATATTTTTGCAGTTATGTCTGATGTTTAGGCATGCATTGGTTTATTCATGATATTGCATGTAATAATGCAGGTGATTATAATGTGTTTCATTGTCTTGCAGCAGGAGCAGAGAGAGTGGGACGCTGTTAACAGGTTGCTGCAGCATCATGGCTTCAAACCTGTCAGCTTTGCAGATCCAACAGAGAACAAGAACCTTGCAGGTAATGCATCACTGTTATTTTCTTTCAAAAATGGCTTTTAAAACAGTTAAAGAAAAATAATTCTCAAGTAATTTCAAGCAACTGGAAGTCGTTGGTCAGATGTAACAACATTTTTTTGGTGACCTTATTTATGTTATAGTCCACTATAATTTTTATATTTTCTAAAAAAAAAAAAAAATTTGTAAACAACTCTCTGTATTTATTATTATTTTTAATTAATGTTTAATTTTTATGTGTCTTTAATTAATATATTTTATATATATATATATATATATATATATATATATATATATATATATATATATAAGTCATCATTTTGGTTAAATAATAATAATTTTTGGTTTTCAGTATTGACGAGTATTTCTATGTTTGTTGTCTGTAGAGTTGGTTTTGTTGGAGCGTAAGTCTGCATCTGATGTACGGCTGATGTTGAAAACTATGCTGTCAGATTCTGAAAGGAGACAAGGTCTAATTCAGGAGCTCATTCAGTCCAACAGCCAACTAAAGTGAGTCTAGCTTTCATAAATTCACAGTCAATATGCTTGAATATGCCTCTCATGGAATAGCGGTCTTTATTTTTGGTCAAAACCCTGAGAAATGGATATAATAATGTTTAGTACAATACATTTCATGATCCCTGTGAAGGGTCATACTTCATCCAAAAATTCTAAAAATAATATAAAAATGCAAAGTTATATTTCGCATAAAGAATGTGAAGCCTATTTTAAGATTTTTTTTTTGCTTTGTGATATTATTTTTATGACGGTTATACACATTTTCCCCTAAATTCACATTGAAATTGAAATTGCATTGAAATGCCAAAACATAGTTATCATCGGTAGTCTGTCTCATTATTGTTGGGCAATATTATTGTTTTTTTAATCATATTTAACAACAAAAAAAAGAATTAAAAAAAAAAATTATATTTAACATTATTTTGGTTGCCAACCATATTCATAAAATAATTCAGATGATTCATAATTAAATATAGTTAAATTAAAAATAATGTATTAATCAAATTTTAAAGTTTTGTACATGATGGTTGTACTAAATAGAATTTTTGTTGATTTTAATTTTAAAAAGGTCACATTTCACCCCAAAATCAAATGAAACAAATTCGATGATAAATAAAATATTTAGTTTAAAGAAAATCAGGTATATTTTTGGAGCCATTACAAATGTTTGCAGTGTGACATTGTTTTCATTACTGTAATGTAAAAAAAATTGTGCTGTCAAACGATTAATCGCATCCAAAGTAAAAGTTTTTGTTTACATAACATATGAGTGTACTGTTTATATTTATTATGTATATAAATACACACATTCATGTATATATTCAAGAAAAAAGTGTAATGTTTATGTATTAAAAAATATTATATATATATATATTATAGGAATATAAATATATACATGTAAATATTTTCAAAATATATGCCGTATGTGTGTGTATTAATATATACACAATAAATATACACAGTACACACACACATATATTATGTAAACAAAAACTTTTATTTTGGAAGTGATTAATCGCGATTAATTGTTTGACAGCACTAAAATAAAATAAATAATAAAGTTTTTACATAATTTAATATTTTGAATATGTTATCCCGACTTTAAATTGAATGCATGTTGAGTTTAAAGTTTTAAACAAGATGAAACAACAAAATGACTTTTTTGTTACTATATTGCAATTTTTATGTATTGCAGTAATTTGAATTTCAGAGGTAAATGTGCTTAATTGTCAAAAAAAAAAAAATCCTAAAGGTTTTAAAAGTAGACTGTTTTCTTTATGCAAAATATACTGTAATTTCTCATTTTGGGGTGAAATGTGTCATTCCTTTCTTTATTGGAATTTCAGCATAGATATTCAAATGACTCTTTAATATTTGAATTGTTTAGCACTTGTGGTTTCTCCAGGGACGTCTCCTGGACATGTCGCTTCTGTCAGCACACGCTCAATAATGTAAACCCCTCGAGTGCTGCCCATCTGCTGTAGTGTAATATAATGCAGGATGAGTGGAAGGAGATGAGATCAGCTGACAGGACAGACGTGTTCCCCGCTCATTCCACAACACCGCTAATCCAAGCAACTAAGAAGTGCAAAAACTCTCATACAGCACGTAAAGATGCCTGTATCATTTTCAGAGAGGAAGTGCAGCAGCATCAGACGCGAGCCGCCCGTCAGTCTCAGAGGGCTGCTGAGCTGGAGGGCATCCTGGATGGGGTGAAGCTCAGAGTTCAAGACCTAGAGGACTCGTACATCGGTAAAGCGGCCCAACAGCACAGCCAGTTTCAACAACTGCAGCAGGAAAAGAGAGATGCTGAGGTATTCATGCAATTAATGCATGGAGTGATTTGCTTTCTAGATGTCCGGGTCAGTAATATTGGATGTGTATTTGCAGAAGCGCTGTCAGTCTCTGGAGCAGAAGCTGTCTCAGGAGAAGGAGCAGGTGTCTCAGCTGCAGAAGAAGCTCCAGTATGCCGTGAGGGAGGAGGAGAGACGTGTGGCCCGACAGAACCAGGCCTTCCAACAGATCCACCGCAGATCAGCCCGACTCAATTCCACCACCGACCAGCAGTGAGTGCCGGAGAGGATCATGGGATCAGCAAGAATTATAATCAGCGGTTTCTAAACATGCTATTTTATTTGTATAACTGCATGCGTAATTCATAGAAATTAATGCAAGTCATTTGTAGAAAATTTTCTGTTGAATATTACTATTTATATGTTCGAATTTATTTATTTATCATTTAAATTAAATTAGAATTATTTAGTAACTGTGATCAACTCGAAGTCATTGGCCAAAAGTAACTCTGCCATGCGCGATTGTATTATTATTTTTATATTTGGGGGGGATTTTTTTTTTTCTTTTCTTTTTTCCCCCAAAATTTAAAAATAAATAATAATTATAAATGATTCAAGTCACTGGTCTAAAGTATTTATTTATTCATTTATTTTGAGAACCATATTTTTATACTGTAGAACATGATCTAATTTTTATTTAAATGATTTATTAAATTATTAAATCTCTCAATTGTTTTAATACTATTTTAATTTTTGTATACATTACAAAAATTAATCCAAATCTCACTTTTATTGTATTTTCTGTATTTATATTTATTATTTTTTATAATTACAGAATTTTATTTTATTATTTTTATTTTATTTTTATTGACTAGAAATTTTCTCCATTTTCAAAAATGATTTATAAATATATTTATAGATAGTATAAAGATCATTTCTTACTGTGCTTGACACTGTTTTTGTTCCTCTGAAGGATTTTGGACATCATTGATACGTACGAGTCCCAAATGCAACAGCTACGAAATGAACTGAAGTAAGTGTATGAAAGATGTTCATTTTAATTATAAATGTAAATTCCTCTAACATCAGTGTCATCTTTTCCTGCAGATTATATAAAAGTAGCTCTGGAGAGAAGGACTCCTCCAACTCCCAAAAGAACAGATCCACAGTGGAGAAAGCTGCCACTGACATGTCTTCCAACTATAAGGCCCTTTTAAAGGTATCTACAGGTGCTGGTCATATAATTAGAATATCATCAAAAAGTTGATTTATTTCACTAATTCCATTCAAAAAGTGAAACTTGTATATTATATTCATTCATTACACACAGACTGATATATTTCAAATGTTTATTTCTTTTAATTTTGATGATTAGAGCTTACAGCTCATGAAAGTCAAAAATCAGTATCTCAAAATATTAGAATATTACTTAAAGGAACACTCCACTTTTTTTTGGAAATAGGCTCATTCTCCAACTCCCCCAGAGTTAATAAGTTGAGTTTTACCGTTTTTGAATCCATTCAGCCGATCTCCGGATCTGGCGATAGCACTTTTAGCATAGATCATTGAATCCGATTAGACCAGTAGCATCGCGTTCAAAAACGATCAAAGAGTTTCGATAGTTTTCTTCGATCGTTTTTGAACGCGATGCTACTGGTCTAATAGGATTCAATGATCTATGCTAAGCTATGCTAAAAGTGCTATCGCCAGATCCGGAGATCGGCTGAATGCATTCAAAAACGGTAAAACTCAACTTATTAACTCTGTGGGAGTTGGAGAATGAGCCTATTTCCAAAAAAAGTGGAGTGTTCCTTTAAGACCAATACAAAGAATGGATTTTTAGAAATCTTGGCCAACTGAAAAGTATGAAACTGAAAAGTATGAAAATGAAAAGTATGAGCATGTACAGCACTCAATACTTAGTTGGGGCTCCTTTTGCCTGAATTACTGCAGAAATGCGGTGGGCATGGAGTCGATCAGTCTGTGGCACTGCTCAGGTGTTATGAGAGCCCAGGTTGGTCTGATAGTGGCCTTCAGCTCTTCTACATTGTTGGGTCTGGTGTCTCTCAGCTTCCTCTTGACAATACCCCATAGATTCTCCATGGGGTTAAGGTCTGGTGAGTTTGCTGGCCAGTCAAGCACAGTAACACTATGGTCATTGAACCAGCTTTTGGTACCTTTGGCAGTGTTGGCAGGTGCCAAGTCCTGCTGGAAAATGAAATCAGCATCTCCATAAAGCTTGTCAACAGAAGGAAGCATGAAGTGCTCTAAAATTTCCTGGTAGATGGCTGCGTTGACTGTGGACTTCAGAAAACACAGTGGACCAACACCAGCAGATGACATGGCAGCCCAAATCATCACAGACTGTGGAAACTTCACACTGGACTTCAAGCAACATGGATTCTGTGCCTCTCCACTCTTCCTTCAGACTCTGGGACCTTGATTTCCAAATGAAATGTAAAATTTACTTTCATCTGAAAAGAGGACTTTGGGCCACTGAGCAACAGTCAGTTCTTTTTCTCCACAGCCCAGGTAAGACGCTTCTGACGTTGTCTCTGGTTCAGAAGTGGCTTGGTAGCCCTTTTCCTGAAGACGTCTGAGCGTGGTGACACTTGATGCACTGACTCCAGCTTCAGTTCTCTCCTTGTGAAGCTCTCCCAAGTGTGTGAATCGGCTTTGCTTGACAGTATTCTCAAGCTTGCGGTCATCCCTGTTGCTTGTGCACCTTTTCCTACCCAAATTCTTCCTTCCAGTCAACTTTGCATTTAATATGCTTTGATACAGCACTCTGTAAACAGCCACACCTTTCAGTAATGACCTTCTGTGACTTACCCTCTTTGTGGAGGGTGTCAATATTCGTCTTCTGGATCATTGCCAAGTCAGCAGTCTTCCCCATTATTGTGGTTTCAAAGAACAAGAGATACCCAGAATTTATACTGTAGGGATGGTCATTTATTCAAACTCAAATGTAAATATTCTAATATTTTGAGATACTGATTTTTGACTTTCATGAGCTGTAAGCTCTAATCATCAAATTTAAAAGAAATAAATATTTGAAATATATCAGTCTGTGTGTAATGAATGAATATAATATACAAGTTTCACTTTTTGAATGGAATTAGTGAAATAAATCAACTTTTTGATGATATTCTAATTATATGACCAGCACCTATATAATGAGAAACATTTGATATCTATTCTCGATCTTGACTTATAAACGTGATTCTGCTTGTCTGCAGTCATACCAGGAGCAGCTGAAGGAGACCAAAGCTCAGCGAGAAGAACTCAGGACCGAAATCCAGCGGTTAAAAGAAGATCTGGGGTCCAGGTTGTTAACAGATTTTTGTAGCCGTTACTATTGGTATATATTTTTAGTTAGTGACGTTTTTATTGTTACACATTTTAGACCCACCATAAAAGAAATGAAAACCTGCAAACAGCAGTTGAGACGCTTGGATCGGATCATTCAGCAGAGCAACATCAGGTAAGATCTGAAATGAACAAACAGTTCTTCTAATGAATCAGGCTAATGAATTACTTGTTAAACAGATCATCTCAAGCACTCAAAACGCTGGACTCGGCAGAGACGCTAAACACAGATAACACCGGCATCCAGCGCCTGGATGCCTCCACCTGCAAGAGACACCTTATGGTACGTGAAGATAAAACTAAAACCATAAAAAATCTTTTGTTCAGTTTAAAATTTATCTGTAGAAGCTACTACAGTATCTCAATTATACTAAAAGGTCTGATGTTTCTGGTTGTTTTTCCAGGATGTTTGTCAGGAACTCAATGTGCAAGATGTCAATCATCTCATTTCTGCTGTGAAAGTTCAATGCAAACAAGTCGAATCTGCCCTCAAGCTGGAGAAGGTGATATTTATCACAGATTGGAATAGCAAACTATTTTTTGGGTATACTACTATACACATAATATAATATAAACTAAAACCATTTCCCAAAACACAGTCAAATTTGCAGTATTATGTATCCCACAATATGGTCAACTTGACCTGTCTTCAATGTGACGAATGAGCTGCATGAAACAAACGAAGACTCACTATTTGATCGGACTGGCGAAAAATGACGCAATAAATTACGCAACTTAAACTTAATGTATGAGCTCATGATTAATGACAGTTCCATTCGGAATCTAGCCGATGCATTTCTGACATCATCACAATCTGATTTACTCTACAGATCCTACATGACATCACTACAGTCCTGACCAATGCCAGGGCTCCGTTGGGTTTGCTGAGGCAGCGTGCGCAAACCAACCTAGAGCTTAGCAAGGAGGCGGAGTCTGAGCTGATTCTTCCCACCCTGGAGGTTTGGAGCCGACAACTAACCTCTCTAGCAGTGAGTCAAATCTTTGGGAAATTAATTTAACTAAAAGTGCAGTCACATTTATTACTGTTTGGCGAATTTTTCAATAGGAATCCACGCAATTGGAACTTGAGATTTTGCAGATTTCGCAACTGGTTTAAGTTTATTACGCAGATTCGCCACATTGACCAACAGAGGTCAGATTGGTTTGAAAGTGACTTCTGTTTGAGAAGTTCTTCATACATCGCTACACTATTGATAATAAACAATGAACCTTTTTTGCAAAATTTAAATTTTGCTGAAATTTGCGCATTTAGCGTTGTTCGGTTATTGTGTGCGAAATGTAATCATTTCAGTAGGAATCTATGCAATGTCACATGAGGATGAAAGATTTTGCAACTGTTTCAAATTGGTTATGTGGATTTGGTGCATTGACCAACAGAAATCTGTTTGGTTTGGAAGTAACTCTGCTTCATATATTGCTACGCTTTTGATGACAAAATTTTGCTGAAATTTGAATTAATCTAAAGATGTGGTCACATTTTACGTTTTACGAATTTTCATGGGCGCAGTTCAGTTATTTCAATGGGACTCTATGCAATTGGGAATGGTTGAACCAGTGAGTAAACCTGGTTAATCTTTGGGCTATGAACTTAACTAAAGGTGCGGTCACATTTACCGTTGTTTGGCAAATGTTTGACAGCAAAATTCAGTAATTTCAACAGAAATCTATGGGAATGGTTGAACCCTGAATTTCCTGATTGCATAGATTCCTACTGAAATGACTGAATTTCACCCACAGATATTCGCAGAAGAATGGTAAACGTGACCGCACTTTTAGTTAAAGCTGCAGTACATAATTTTTTTTTTTTTTTTGTGTGTGTGTGTGTTCAAAACTTATATAATAAGCGAGTACACCATGAATCTATTTTCCAAACCGTGTTTTTGGCTTGTCCTGAATCACTACGGTACACCTATAATAAGTGTTTATATTCTGACTAATATAGACTGGTTCGGATAGGTACCGCTGCGGAGTAGCCCAGTACCTGCATGATTCCTCATAGACATTGTGACAAAGCGCCTGTTTGTCACTGCTGAGGGAGCGGCACTGGCCTGAACACACACACACACACACACACACACACTCCAATCACTCTCCATTCCCCCTCCCTTACCTGTTGTTTCCGCGTTCGGCAAAGTGAGTGCACGCGCTGAACCGATCGCCCACGGACATTTCTCCACATCACAGTTTCCACCGTCTCATACCCATTCGCCTCATACACACGTTTTTGTGTATTGTCTTTTGTCCTTGTGTCTCCGTTCGAGTGTTTGTTTGTTTGTCTGGAAGTAGTCGGTCTTCTGGCGGGTAAACGCTGCGTCGCCAAGCCGGGCAGACAGAGGGCGCCTGCTTTTAAAAAGTACAGAGTGCGTCGCGCCGGCGCAGTGTCGCCAAAAGCCGGCAAAACCATTGTCTGTTTGTAACGGGGGTTATGTGTAAATTATGTGTTAATTATTTATGTGTTTATGTGTTTCAATAATAATGAATATGTGTATTTGAGTTATGACCGGTAGAGAAGTGTTATTCAATGATGGTTTATGTAATGATTGTTTGCAGTGTGGGGAATATAAAATGTTTTAACATTCCTGAACACTTACTTGTTAGTGAGTGATGCCAAAGAAGGGGCGGAGTCTGGCCTATAAAAAGGGAGGCCAGACTCACACTTAAGTGCTTGTTAACCAAGTCAGCGAGAGTGTTACAGTGGTACCTCAAGCAAACCCTTATTGTTTTTGTATATTGTGGATACGGTGTGTAGTTGTAAATACAGTTTTCAGCTTTATTTTCCTATTTTTTTTTTGTTCTTTGGTACTTTGGTAAATTTTTGTGCACACCTGTATATAATCTTCACTGTGGACTGTCTGGATTATTGGCACTATAAATAAATTACACCCTGCACGGAAGTGCTGTGCGAGTGAGCCATCATTTTTTTATTTTTCACGGACTTACGTTTCCTTTTCCCCTCCCCCTGAAGCGAGTCGGGGCACTTGCTTCATCACATTTGGTGGCAGCGGTGGGATGGCTACTCGCAAAACAGTGCCAAAAGGCAGAAAACCCAGACTTGGGTTGCGGTCACAGATGAAGAAGGCATCGATGGAGGATGTGGCTTGGGACTCGGCAGAGACTACAGAGGAAGAGGAAGTGACGGCAGGGCTTTCTGATACCTCAAGAAAGTCCAGGTTAGCACGGACTGAGCCAATCACTCCAGTTGCTACAGCTGGTGAGGGAATGGCTTCCCTGATGCGTCAGTTCCTGGACGCACAACAGCAGAGAGAGGAGAGATATCTGCAAGAGCTCCGGGAACTACGCGAGTCTATACGGCAGTCGACTCGTCCTGTTGAAACGTTGTCGGACGGCGGAAGCCCACGAATGGAGCTACCGACACCAGCTGCACAGAGGGTTTCTACACAACACAGATCAGCATACGACAGAGACTCACCAAGTGTTCCTGTGCCGAGAGAGCGGATGCAGCGAACTGAACCAAAGATGCCGGTCTTCCAACAGGGTGAAGACATCGAAAACTATCTTCGGCGGTTTGAGCGTCTGGCCAGGACCTGGAGGTGGCCTGAGGAGGAGTGGAGCTACCATCTGGTTCCATTACTGACTGGGCAAGCGTTGGAGGCGTACCTGGCGATGGATGAGGAGCAGGCGGAGGTGTACGAGGATCTGAAGGAGGCGTTGCTGGAGAAATTTAACATCTCACCAGAAACCTACCGTCAGCGGTTCCGATCACCTACTGTTCCAGCTGGAGAATCACCAACTGAGACTTACCATCGCCTTAAGAACTTGTATCAGCGATGGGTTCGACCAAGAGAGCACTCCAAGGAGGAGATTGGCGAGGCCATAATTCTGGAGCAGCTATTGAGGGTGTTACCGTATGATGCTCGTACCTGGGCACGAGAGCATGAGCCGACTTCGGGACTGGCGGCAGCGAAGCTGGCTCAGCAATACCTAAACGCTCATCGCGGAGGTCCACGCACTCAACCATCTAAAGGTACTGTTCGCACTCACTTTGGGGCTGAGAGGGGTCGTACTGAACTGTCAGACCATGCACAAAGCCCAAAGTCAACAGGGGGAAAAGAACTCTTATGCTTTTACTGTCAGCAGCCGGGGCACAAAGCAGCGGTATGTCCCGCTCGTAAAGCTAAGCTGACAGGGTACTGTTATGTTCCAAGAGAGGGGGACTTGGAACTAGGCTCTGTGAGGGAGAGCCTCACTACATGTGATGTGACTGTTAATGGACATTCCCTTCAGGCATTGTTGGACACGGGTTGCTCTATGTCAATGTTGAAATCGTGTTATGTGACAAATGTTGACTATCTGAATACTGCCTCGGTTCAATGTGTGCATGGGGATGTGAAGCGGTATCCCAGAGCAGAGATTTTGGTAGAAGTACAAGATCAAATGTACCTGTTGAATGTTGCTATAGTTGACAGTTTGCCTACAGACATGATTCTAGGACAAGATTTACCAGTGTTGAAGGACTTGTTACAAGCCACTGCTAAAGACTCTGTACCTATTGCCACTGCCACTGAAACCCCTGTGAATTTGTCATGTCCTGCCATTACTCGGTCACAAGCCAGGGCAGGTCTTCAGCCTCTGCCAGATCTTGAAAGTAGTCTGTTGCAGGGCGGGACCAAGGGCCCGAGAAAGTCACGCCGACAAAGAAGGCTTGAAAAATACCTCGGTACACCAACCCTAAAGGCAGCTGTAGAGGGCCTTGATGTTAATGGTTGGCAAGTACCAGGGAATATTACTGAACTGCAAAGAAATGATGTGACATTGAAACCGTTGTTTGAAAAAGCTGCTTCTGCTTGTCCATCTAACCTGTGTAATGAAAGATATGGGGTAATGAATGATGTGTTGTATGTGCAAGTCAATAATGTGACCCGTCTTGTTGTGCCAACTTCTTGTCGTCCACTTGTCTTACATCTAGCACACACAGTTCCTTGGGCTGGCCATTTGGGCCAACAAAAGACATATGCACGCATTAGCTCACGCTTTCACTGGCCAACATTATACACTGATGTACTGACACACTGCAACACATGCACCACATGTCAGAAAACCAGTGCTGTGCCCCAGCGGAGCAGAGCGCCCTTGCAACCTCTCCCTGTGATTTCTGAACCTTTCAGGCGGATTGCTATGGACATTGTGGGGCCGTTGGAGAAAAGCAATGCAGGTCATCGGTACATCTTGGTAATCAGTGACTATGCAACACGGTATCCAGAAGCTTTCCCACTGCGTACCATCACCACACCGAAGATCGTCCATTCCCTCGTCCAACTCTTCTCCAGGGTAGGAATACCAGAGGAGATCTTGACAGACCAAGGCACTAACTTCACGTCGCGGCTCATGGGGCAACTGAACCGACAGTTGGGCATCACAGCCATCAGGACAAGCCCATACCACCCCCAGACAGACGGACTGGTGGAAAGGTTCAACCAAACCCTCAAGAATATGCTGAGAAAGTTTGTTGCAGACACGGGACGAGACTGGGACAAGTGGCTACCTTTCGTTCTCTTTGCGTACAGAGAAGTTCCTCAAGCTTCGACTGGTTTCTCACCATTTGAGCTCCTATATGGTTGGCAAGTTCAAGGACCGCTGGACCTGCTGAGAAAGAGCTGGGAGGAAGGTTCTGCAGCCAAAGCTGAGGAGAGAGGCATTGTACAGTATGTGCTGGAAATGAGAGACCGTCTAGAGCAGTACCGGGAACAGGCAAGAGAAAACCTGCAGATGAAACAACAAGCACAGAAGCAATGGTATGATCAGCACGCAAGACTACGGCAGTTCCTACCAGGACAGAAAGTACTGCTGTTGCTACCCACCTCATCGAACAAGCTCCTGGCAAAATGGCAAGGTCCATATACTGTGTTCCGGAAGATGGGACCGGTAACTTACGAGATCCACCATCCAGACAAGCGGAAGTCCAAGCAAACTTACCACGTCAATCTGCTAAAGGAGTGGAAGGAACCACCGGAGAGGAAGCCCGAGTCAGCTTTGATGGTACGGAATGTGGAGGATGTGGAGGAGGAAGATGGTTCGGAGGTTGCGGAGAGGCAGGCGTCGGTGGTGAGTCTATCTCACCTAGAGGACATCAAGCGCCAAGAGTTGCAACACCTACTAGACCAGTTCCCCGCTCTGTTTCGTCAGAGGCCTGGACGGACAGAGCTAATTGACCACACCATCCACCTTACCGACACTACACCATCTCGACAGAGACCTTATCGGGTACCTGAGAGACTGGTGGAACCTCTAAGGAAAGAAATTGAGATGATGAGAGAGCTGGGAGTGATTGAGCCATCAATGAGTGAGTGGTGCAGTCCGGTAGTCATAGTCCCAAAGAAGGATGGATCCCTACGTGTCTGCATCGACTTTCGCAAGCTCAATGCCCAGTCCCAGTTTGACGCATACCCGATGCCGCGGGTGGATGATCTGTTGGAGAGGATAGGAAGAGCCAAATACATCACCACACTAGACCTCTGCAAGGGGTACTGGCAGGTACCCCTAGAGCCAACGTCCAGACCCTACACTGCTTTCAGGACGCCGATAGGGCTCTATCAATTTACTGTCCTTCCTTTTGGGCTGCATGGAGCTCCAGCAACGTTCCAAAGACTGATGGACAGAGTGCTGCAAGGATGTGAGGAGTGGTCGGCGGCATATCTGGATGATGTCGTTATCCACAGCAACTCCTGGAGAGAGCACTTGCAGCATCTGAGACAGACTCTGGAAAAAATCACAAAGGCTGGTTTAACATTAAATGTTGGGAAGTGTGAATGGGCAAGGCAAGAAGCTAGTTACCTAGGTTATCACCTGGGCAACGGACAGCTACGTCCTCAAGTCAACAAGGTGGAGGCAATCTGTCAAACTCCCAGACCCAAGACCAAGAAGGAAGTGAGGTCGTTCCTGGGACTGGTGGGCTGGTATAGACGGTTTGTCCCAAACTTCGCTTCAATAGCTGCACCCCTGACTAACCTGCTGAATAAAGGTGTGGCAAACCCTATCCCGTGGACTGGAGACTGTGAGGCAGCATTCAAGACTCTGAAAGAGAAGATGTGCTCCAGTCCGGTCCTGCAGAGTCCTGATTTTACCCAAAGTTTCCTGGTCCAAGTAGATGCCTCTGCTACAGGGCTCGGGGCAGTCTTGGTCCAGGGAACCCAGGGGAACGAGAAGCCCGTTGTTTACCTCAGCCGCAAGCTGTTGCCAAGGGAGACTCGTTATTCGGCGGTGGAGAAGGAGTGCCTCGCCATCAAATGGACCCTGGAAAGCTTACGTTATTACCTCCTAGGAAGAGAGTTCAGCCTGGAGACAGACCACAGAGCCTTGACCTGGTTGCATTCGATGAAGGACCATAACGCCAGAGTCATGAGGTGGTACCTGTCACTGCAGCCCTTCAACTTTAAGGTCAGGCACAGACCGGGAAGACTGAATGTAGTTGCCGATTACCTGTCCAGGTTTCCGGCCGGTACTCGGCTTGAAGAGGGGGAAGGTAATGTGACAAAGCGCCTGTTTGTCACTGCTGAGGGAGCGGCACTGGCCTGAACACACACACACACACACACACACACACTCCAATCACTCTCCATTCCCCCTCCCTTACCTGTTGTTTCCGCGTTCGGCAAAGTGAGTGCACGCGCTGAACCGATCGCCCACGGACATTTCTCCACATCACAGTTTCCACCGTCTCATACCCATTCGCCTCATACACACGTTTTTGTGTATTGTCTTTTGTCCTTGTGTCTCCGTTCGAGTGTTTGTTTGTTTGTCTGGAAGTAGTCGGTCTTCTGGCGGGTAAACGCTGCGTCGCCAAGCCGGGCAGACAGAGGGCGCCTGCTTTTAAAAAGTACAGAGTGCGTCGCGCCGGCGCAGTGTCGCCAAAAGCCGGCAAAACCATTGTCTGTTTGTAACGGGGGTTATGTGTAAATTATGTGTTAATTATTTATGTGTTTATGTGTTTCAATAATAATGAATATGTGTATTTGAGTTATGACCGGTAGAGAAGTGTTATTCAATGATGGTTTATGTAATGATTGTTTGCAGTGTGGGGAATATAAAATGTTTTAACATTCCTGAACACTTACTTGTTAGTGAGTGATGCCAAAGAAGGGGCGGAGTCTGGCCTATAAAAAGGGAGGCCAGACTCACACTTAAGTGCTTGTTAACCAAGTCAGCGAGAGTGTTACAGTGGTACCTCAAGCAAACCCTTATTGTTTTTGTATATTGTGGATACGGTGTGTAGTTGTAAATACAGTTTTCAGCTTTATTTTCCTATTTTTTTTTTGTTCTTTGGTACTTTGGTAAATTTTTGTGCACACCTGTATATAATCTTCACTGTGGACTGTCTGGATTATTGGCACTATAAATAAATTACACCCTGCACGGAAGTGCTGTGCGAGTGAGCCATCATTTTTTTATTTTTCACGGACTTACGTTTCCTTTTCCCCTCCCCCTGAAGCGAGTCGGGGCACTTGCTTCATCACAGACATAAACAGAGAAAAATAGCTCCGGCTACAATGTTCTTCCGCAAGACGCACGCAGTTCTGTTTATTAACTGCTAGAGCACCAAAAGTAACGGACTGCAGCTTTAAATTCAAATTTCGGCCAGTTTTTGCTGACAAAATTCTGTTATTTCAATAGAAGTCCATGCTACCAGAATTTGCACTTGAAAAGTTTTCCCCACGGGTTCAACTGTTCTAGATCACATTGAAAAGACTGAATTTCACCCACAAAAGCCACCTCATTGGCTTTGAATGTGATTTGTTTGGTTCACTAGGATCTTCATCGTGCCCTCATCCGATTGGAGAAGAGGTTGTTGCCATGGCAGCCAGAGGGCAGCATCACCGCTCCTTCAGGTCCTGTGCGGGTAGAAGACCTGATGCTAATCGTCGACACGCTGCTCGATGAGACGGCATCAGACGACAAGGTACTTCTACTGAAAGCAACATTTCCCTTAGTGTGCTTAACGATCCATCAGCTGAAGATGCTCACGATGTTCCTCAGGTTCTGCGGAGCCCTACCAGACACACCCTGGAGTCCATGGTGGCCCACTTCCAGAAACTCTTTGATGCTCCATCGCTGACAGGAATCTATCCTCGCATGAACGAGATCTATACCAAGCTGGGCGAGATGAACAACGCCATGAGGAACCTCAGAGATGTTCTGGACTTGGGTATTGAGATAGAGAATTATGAAAGATATTTCAGCGTAAGTTAATGACATGCAACCTTCCTATTCCTTTCTGAACTGATGTTTTTATATCTAGATGATAAAGCGCCCCCTAGTGAGGTCGTCAACAAGGTAGCTGCAATCGTGTCGCAGTCAGGAAACGCTGCAGCTCTTGAGCTCTACAACCTACTTGAAAACAGTGACATTGACAGGTACGTCCATCTCTGTGTTTTAGTCTTTGTGCTCAAATGTCTGTAAACCCTGTTCTGTAACATTTTATCAACCAAAACCCCTTTGTCCTAAAAATTTACTTAGTGTCCCCTTCAGTTTTTTAGTTAATATTTCAAGAATTTAAGAACATCCACAGTTCTTTAATGTCACATAATTTTCAAATGACATGTAGGTAAATGAATCAATTTTTCACTTTTTTTTTTCTTTTTTTTTTTTTATTTAAAATGTCTTTTCTTTTTAGTCATTATATTTTTATTCATTATTGCTTTTATGTTTATCCATTATTTAATTGTATTCATTAGATTTTTTCTTTTTTTTTTCATTAGATAATTAGCTTTTCATCAGCTAACAAACTCCCTGCAGTTTGTTTTTGCATTATTCATTTTATATTATTATATATTTATTTTATACTCTTAATCATTTATATTTATAGGTGTTTAAATATGCGCAACTTAAATATGTTGACATTTAAGTTTTTCAATACTTTGATACCTAATACATTACCTAAGTACACTTTTTTTTTTTTTCATGTAGGTCCATGTGTCAGCTATCAGAAATAATAATCATGTGCAATTAATTATTATCAGTTAATGCCATAGGTGTCATGCACTAACAATAAACAATATTTTTTCACAGCATTTACTCATCTAAGTTGATGTTATTATAGAAATATACTTTCATTGTTGAATCATATTTCATAATTTATACAACTTGAAATGTTAAGTGTATATGTACAAACTGACAAATAGTTTGCTCATTATTTAATGATATCTAGTACATTATTGCTTATGAATTTAACCTCATGTAAATTGACACGTTCAGTTTGGTGCTTCAATTTATGTAAGAATGGCGTGTCAAATTTTTTTTACATTTACAGGTTTTTTTTTTTTTTTTTTTTGTGACTCACCAATCGGTAAATTTATGGCAGGAGAGTATTTAAATGAATCGTGCAAAGCGATTTACTAACGTTTGCGCTTGTCAAATTACTTGTATTTGCGCTATTATTTAATGGTAAAAAAAGCATGTCTTAAAGCTGGTCATTATGGAAATGAGATATTGCGTCTGTGTTCTTTAATGTGCACATTGTCAGTAAATCAAACGCAGAATTTTCCCTTCCCATCAGCACTTTTATGGAATTGTGCTTTAACACTAATTTGCCGTTTAGTAAATCTAGCCCTAAATGTCAACTATCAATAATATCTTTGTTAGTTCATCCTACCTAATCCATTACATTAAAAAAAAAAGAAAAAAAAAAAGCATTTGCTAATCTAACTTAATGCTGACATATACGCTGTTCATTGTTGAAGCATGGTGTCTCCTTAAATTATACAACATAAATGTTAAAAATGTGTATGTAGAAATGAACATTTATAAGTTTTGTTCATTATTGCAAAGTGCATACATTGATGCAATTTATTGGTAGGGCTGGGAATCAAGAGTCGATGCCTCAGGCTCGCTAAAAGCCGTAATTATGAGAGAAAAGATTTTCATTTTTATATTTTTATTTCAATTCGCTCACTAAAAGTGATTAGAAGTCTGATTCGTTTCCAAGAAAAGGTTCTTTCGGATAGCTAGTTTTAATGAACCAGTTAAAAAATAAAAATAAACATTCAGAGGTTAGGCTATTTTACAGTGGAATTGACTCATGTTGTCCACAATTTTTAGCACTGCACGACAGAATAGATCATGACGTGATCGAGGGTCTTCCATCTAAAATAGAACATTTGTATCACGAGCATAGATCAGTGGCCTAGAGCGCATTGACAGATAAACCACGAGCTATATCGTACTATTTTTAATGTTCTGGTTATTTTATTTCAGTGTACAATTTGTTGATTTTGTGCAAAGCATACAGTCAAAGTAGACTTCATCATTCAGCTGAACTGTGCACATTTATTTTAGACACTTCATGTCTTGTTCAATTCATGCAATAAACGCATGTCCCTGCTGAGCAGTGGGCTATGACTAATTTCACAGGCAAAGCAGACAAAATTGCAATTTTGCCTTTTTTTTATAACAAATAAAGCTTCATATTATGAGAAGGATACTTTCTACGACCTGTATGTCCAGCAGTCAGGGCGAGATTAGGTTCCTTCAATCTAAAAAAACAAGAATCGAAAAGAAACTAAAACAACCGTAAGGAATCGATTCTTGGAATTGAAAACCATCGATTCCAGAACCAGGAATTAGAATCTGACTCGATTCCAAAAATTTCAGAATCGAACAGCCCTATTTAATGGTTGAATTCATGAAAGAATGGTTTAGAAAAAAGTAAATAGTTTCACCTTTTTATTTAAAAAAAAAACTCAATTTGGGAATGCGTGATTGCTTTAAGTTTGTCAAGTTGCAGGAGTGGGTTTCAGAAACAATTTACACCAAAAAAGGTTTCTTCATTTATCTGGCAACTGCTGCTGATTTAATGCAAGTGAACAAAGTTGGTGTTTGTATTGTATTTCATAGTATCATCGTAAAGCTGAAGGAACATGAGGAATTCTTTCCGGTTTTCCACTCGTTCATACTGGAACTTCTGCAAACGCTGGGTGAGAACAAACTTTATTCACTTTCAACAAGACAAGAATCAGTCAAACTGAAATAGTATTCTAGTGCACTAAAATCATGACGCACAGATGATTTGTTTACCCCAAAAAATCTTGTTAGTCAGACATTGTGGCACTAGTTGAGTTGTTTCCTCTTTCAGACGTCCCGACTCTAGACGACGTTTTACCGACAGTACGTTCTCTCAAAGGCTGCTGATGTTTTGTAAAGCACCATATGGATTCACATCGGAATTTAAACGTGTGTATTATATTGTGAGTGTTCGTTTTTGTTCTTTTTTAATAAATTAGCATTTTTGCTGTGTGTGTTCTTTGAATTGGCTCACAACAGCAGTTGCTTTCAAAATCTCATTTTGTAATATCACAACCAACAAGTTTGTATTCAAAAATCTCTTCTATAAGAAACAGTACGTTATTTTGGTAAGTATTGTGCAGGTTTGCAAACGTCCATCAGTCTCTGTCCTCTGAGGCGCTGGAGTGTCCCTGAAGTTTCTCCATGATCAGACTGTTGGAAGGTGCGTTAGTGATGAGCGTTAAGACAAACGTGGACGTCCCCTTAAAGACGTGGCGTATGACCGTACACGACGCAAGGTCCTCGATGTGAAAGCCAGCGTGACACTCAGCGTTCTGCTGTAGAATAGAGTCCGGCGTCTCCTCGCCAAAAAACTGCAACAGAAAACACTGGGGTTTTTATACAGTTGGACATATTTAAAGTCATCTATGGACGGATGTACATGAGTGTTTCATCTGTTTGGACTGAGATGAAGGTACTTACAGCTTTTCCTGACAGTGGATTGATGAAATCGGCCCAGTATCCTCCTCTCCACAGCGTAAAGCAGATTTCTTTAGCACCACTGACAAACTGCAATCAGATGTTTGAATAACACTTATATACTTCATAGTTTTATTCAGCAAGGATGCATTAAATTCACTGAAAGTGACAAAAGTAATTTGATGCTACAAAAGATTTTTTATTTTAAATAAACACCGTTCCATTCATCAAAAAATGTAACTTGAAAAAAATATTATGGTAGGAGACCCAGGAGGACACCACTGCTGACACAAAGGCATAAAAAAGCAAGACTGGAGTTTGCCAAAACTTATGTGACAAAACCACAATCCTTCTGGGAGAACGAACTGTGGACAGATGAGACAAAAGCAGAGCTTTTTGGTAAAGGACATCATGGCACTGTTTACAGAAAAAGAAATGAGGCCTTTAAAGAAAAGAACACAGTCCCTGCAGTCAAACATGGTGGAGGTTCAAAGATGTTTTGGGGTTGCTTTGCTGCTTCTGGCACTGGATGCCTTGACTGTGTGAACTGTATCATGAAATCTGATGATTACCAAAGAATTTTGGGGCACAGCGTAGTGGCCAGTGTCAGAAAGCTGCGTCTCCACCAGAGGTCATGGGTCTTCCAGCAGGACAATGACCCGGAACACACTTCAAAAAACACTCAGAAATGGTTACAAACAAAGCGCTGGAGAGATCTGAAATGGCCAGCAATGAATCCAGATCTGAATGCCATAGAACACCTGTGGAGAGATCTCAAAACAGCAGCTGGGAGAAGGCATCCTTCAAATCTGAATGACCTGGAGCAGATTGCAAAAGAAGAGTGGACCAAAATTCCAGTAGAGAGGTGCAAGAAACTCATTCACGGTTACAGGAAGCGACTGACTTCAGTTATATTTTCCAAAGGGGGTGTTACCAAATATTAAGTTAAGGGTGCCAATAATTTTGTCCAGTGCATTCTTTGGGTTCTGCGTGGAACTGTATCAGATTTTACTTTTCTAATCAGTTTTTTTGTGTTCCATTGCAAACAAACAAAAAACAAAACAAAACAAAACATGTGAGTACCAAAACATCTGCAACAATTTTCTGAGAGAAGGGTTGCATTTTCTGACAGAATTGCAAGGGTGCTGATATTTTTGGCCATGACTGTGTGTGTTATATATATATATATATATATATATATATATATATATATAATGTGTGTGTGTATCACAATGCAATAGATTATAATAATATAACAATTTATACTATATATAATTAATGTATATACTTTAAATTTAATATATACAATAAAAAAGTATGATGCAATTAGTATAAATATACCATTTAATAATATAGCAATGTAAATATAAGAATAAATAAAATGCATCACCATCCAATATAATATATTATAATTTATGATAATGTATATATAATTTATAAATATACAGTTTAATAATAATTTATTACTAATATAACGTAACTACATGCTTTTGTATTTTTTTGTATTTATTGATGATCCTCATTGTAATGCAATTACATTCAATTGAATAAAAAATGTATCAAGGCAATATAATAAATGTCATTATTTAAAATATAGTAATTTACAAAATATTTACTGTTAGTATAATCATTTTTAATAATGCAATTATTGATTTCTTGATGAACAAACTGCATTAATGTTATAATTTAGCATATAATTTATAATTGAATTAAGTATATACAATTAATAATATATGATAAAAATGAATGTGTCAGTGAATTTCCAGTCAGACTCACATGATCTAGTAGTTCGTGTTGATCTCTGTTCTGATCTTCTGTGGCCGTTTTCTGGTTCTTCGGTGTTACGGTGACGACAGTGATGGGGCTCTCAGGCAGCACTGGGAAAAACAGCTCCAACTCTGTCCAAAACCAACAACGATTCGATTCAAAAACTGTAAGTGTGAAGAGGTTCGACATGTTCTATGAGATACAGTACCTTTCTTCAGCAGCTCTGGGCAGGAATGCATGGAACACTCCACATCTGACTGACTGAAGTAGTGTTCAGCTTTACTGACTCTCTGCGCCATCAGAGACGCTTCTCTACCCTGAACAAACAAAACACCTCGCTCACTGGAAGAATCAACAACACAACTGAAGAACCTCCGAGCAGATTTTTACCTGATACTCATTAACAAACTGAGCGAGGATGAACTCGTGTCTCTCTGTGCTGGATGGGATGGTTAAAACGTCCGGGACCGTCCTGTGAACCGGCCCGTTCATCTGTAACACGGTACCCTTCAGGTGACAGTCGAAACCCACATTGCCTGGCAACTGGAAGCGCTGATCCTGAGGCCCAAACGGACCCATGGTCTCATCTGGCCACACTGTCCTGGGACCTGTGAGACAGACCATTACATTAACTTTCATTTCAAACCACCGCGGGATGACAGTTGGGCATTTTAAGCTACAAATATATTTACAAAAAGTAATATTTAAAAATATAAACATATGACAAAAACTAATATACATATATATATATATATTAATGTATGTATAATATATAAATAAATATATTGAGAAATATAATAAAACACTAATATTCACACACACATCACATTATATACTGTTTCACTATAATATTAAACAAATTTGTTAACATTATACAGTATAACACGTGTATGAAGTGTATAAATATACACTTTAAAAATTAACATTAAGTACATATATAAATAATATTAAAATACATCATATTTTATATTGTATGCTACAATAAACTATAATAGTCATAAAAATATGAATAAAATAAAAATGATAATATTTGAATATTAATCATAAATAAACTACATCATATTATAGAAATAGTTACACTTTAATATTAAACATGTTCAACAACATAATGATAAATAGTATATTCTATATATAAATAGTATATATAATATAATGTAAATATTATATGAATATATTTCATTTATATTAATAAATATAATAATTTTATAACATACCTTTATAAGCATAAATATAATTAAAATATACAATTTTATATTGTTGTTAAATTTTAAACATTTAATGTTAAATATATTAATAAAACAAAAATATTAATAAAATGTTAATTTCATTACATCATTTCTAATGTTATTATAATAAATAAGTTATACAATTAAATTTATTAACTTTAAATGCATATCTATAACAAATAATATCACAATTTTTATATATAATACATACGTTAAATATATGAATAATAATTGTCTCTTCACAAGGTTCTGCAGATCACATTCGTGAAAAGGAAAATATACTAGTTTTTTTGTAATAATTAATGTGGATTTGTCCTTATTTTTAAGGTAAAGTAAGTGTGTATTATATATAGAATCATAAACAAAAGATTAAAAAAAAAAAAAAGATATTAACATCAAATGGACATGGAACAAAATGGACATACAAATTATATATTAAATCTTCTGTTGTTATACTCTATAAACACATCTATTTTTAAATATAAGAAATAATTAATATAAGTAAAATAATAATTAAAATTGTGTGTATGAACACACATACATAATATATATATATATATATATATATATATATATATATATATATATATATATATATATATATATGTGTGTGTGTGTGTGTGTGTGTGTGCGCGTGTGAGCATATATGTCCCCTTTAAAATCATGTTGATGTAACAGAAACGTTCATAATATACATTACACACCTGGGTTTTGAGATGGTACAGCTATATACGGCTCATCTGATCCAGACGAACCCGCGGCTGAAAAACCTCTGATGGCCACGATCCTCTGAGCCAGTGTGTGAACCACAGACGACTGACTCACCTGTCTGACTCTCCTGCACAGCACCTGCATTAATAATACACACACAGCATTACAGCACACACACACACACACACACACTGCACAAACACACTGCACAAACACATGAAGAACTGGAGCAGCACTCTGTGTAACACTCACACTCGCCATAATGTGTGCACAGCTCCACCTGCAACAAACAAATATATATTATAATATTATATTATATATAACACATTTATAGACTAAACCCTTGTGCTTTAAAAAACAAATATAATAATTAGAATAATGGACAATTACAGCATTAGATAATATAGTCCAATATAAAGTATTACATAACTATAAATAAAAATATACATGTAAAACATGTTTGTTTGATTTTATTTATTAAAA
Organism: Acrossocheilus fasciatus; assembly: GCA_036784905.1. Taxonomy (NCBI): domain Eukaryota; kingdom Metazoa; phylum Chordata; class Actinopteri; order Cypriniformes; family Cyprinidae; genus Acrossocheilus; species Acrossocheilus fasciatus. The sequence goes on along the minus strand of CM071959.1, from coordinate 13,688,468 downwards.
TAAGGTTTCTCATAGTAGACAAATATTATTTGAGCCAGCGTTTCTATGCGTTAGATTGTCTTAAACATTATCTTACTCAAAAAATATCCATAACAGCCCTTGTTTTTTTGACTAAATAAAACTAACAACACGTTAAATGTAAAAATCTGTCATACGCACATTTATATGTGTATAAATGATCATGGCAGAGGTTGATTGTGTTGTTCTTTACAGTATAAATCAGCTCAAACCCACACAAACATTCTCACGTTACTGTTATGATCCTCTCACTTTCTCTTCAACGCACGATTAACGAACGACACAAAACGCGACTTTAGTGTCAAACTGATCGACATGCTCCGCTGGTGTTATAGATCTACACGACACGGGTTTAATCGCGATTTGTCGTTATTTTTAAAGTGTTTTTAAGGTAAAGTACAGCGTGTTCTCCACTCACTCACCCAGTTTGTCTTCACAAGGTTCAGCTGATCACGTTCCCACGCCGGACGTCATGACGTCATGACGGAGCGCCGCAGAGCACATAGTCGCGAAAAAATGTAAAATGTTGAGTGATTCAATAAAAAGTAAAAGAAAAAAAAAATGTTGAGATTAAATAAAGAAGAAAAAAGCCGCGAAAATGTTAAAGTAAATAAAAAAATAAATAATATTTTAAAAATATCAATAACACCTTAAATATGTTATAACATATTTAACATTTAACGCGCATTTAATGTTAATTAATTATTATTTATATATGTATTTAACTGAAATATGTATTGTTACAACATTTAATGATAAACAAAATATATTAATAAATATAATAAAAAAATATATATATATAAATATATATATAAATAAATATATATAAATATATATATATATACAGAAAAAAAACTATATTACAATATTATACATATTGTGAAACGGAAAATATTCTAGGTTTATTATAATAATTAATGTGGACCACTACTAGTAGTAGACCAATGATAGAAAGTACAATAATAGTATTTTTACTGTTATGATGCAAGGCTAAATAAATAAATCGTTAAAAACATAATTAAATACATAAATAAATTAATAAATTAAAAAATATTTATGTATCCATTTATACATTAATTCGTTTATTTATTTATCTATTTATTCAATTAAATGAATAATATATTCATTCATTTAATTTTATTTACATTCATTTAATTACTTAAGTATTTAACGATTTATTTAGCCTATATATTTCAACCTTTATTTAATGATTTAATTTTGAATAATTCGGCCCTCCATATTAAATCGTCTTGCCTTTATATTCAGTACATTGCGAATAAATGATAATTATTATAAATAATATTGTTATCATCACCATTATTATATTTCATAATCCGTTATTAATTTCCTCTGTCAGTCTTCAGCGGTCATTATGAAATCGCATCGGTCGATTGCGTCACAATCAGGCATGTGTTGACAGGAAACGTCCGCCAGGTGTCAACAAAAGCGAAGCTAAGGCTTGCGATTCTTCAGCTGTGCCACTGATCTATAGTAGAGAATATTATTAAACAGATCAGTGAGCTCTGCTAAAAATGTCATTTTAACTTCACTATAAGAAATATCAGACAAAAAACACACGAAACAACAACAACAAAGAATAAAAGAGAAAGAGAAAGCAGTGGCAGGGTTATAAAAGAGCGGGAAGCTGTCATGTGAGGTGAATGTCGCTGCAGAGGAAGGTTAGACAGGGCGAATGTGTCAGCAGGCCAGAAAAAGCCTGTTTGAGGGGCAGCTTGTCTCCCTGAAGACTGACGCATCCTCACGACAGAGTTGAAACGCAGTGAGTGAGGTTTGTGCCAGAGGCTTTTACTCTCTCAGATATTCACTCCTGCATCTGCATCACTAGCGGCTACCATCTGGCGTGTGGACGCGGGGACGAACAGGTCAGCAGGTCTTTGAGACGGGTGGGTCGCATGGGAGCAGGGTTGCTAGGTTTTCACTACAAAACGCACTCAAACCAAAGCCACTAGAAGGCAAGCCTGCAACCATTAGCCGAAAAAGCGTAATTGCTAATGCTAAAGGTCATTGCACACTGAGTCATTTTCACCTGAACTTTTTCCACGTTAAAAAATAAATACGACCTCACGTTTACACACTGCCTCTGAAACTTTCGTCCATCATAAGAAAATTCAGATAGGGTTTGATTTTCTGTATTTTTTGAATCCGTAGCAAGAATTTTCAGAGGGTGTTTTGACCATAGATGTGTATAGATGCCCTTGGACGCGTCCGCCATCTTGGAATGGTCAACTTGGCGTCATTCACCATAATAATCAATGAATATTCAAACATATACAAGCGTATAATTTGCTGTTGTAGACACACACAGTCAACGCCATAGATGTGTATAGATTCCCCATTCGACCGCTCCAGGCAGGTAGATGTGGCCACCATCTTGGAACGGTCAACTTGACGTCATTCACCATACTGTAGGTTTGCACAGAGCCGTTGAGCCGTTCTGTGCAGGATTGTGGCATCTTTCGAATATTCAGTATGGTGAATGACGTCAAGTTGACCATTATAATATTTGGCGGACGGCTTACGTATCACAGCACATAGAAACACTTGCTATGGTTTCTATGGTTTTGAGAACTCAGAGCCAGCGTAGAAGCGAAAGCCAAAATTGTATGCTGGTTTCAATGCCTGGCGCACACCTTTCCGATGCCACAGTCTCTATTCAGGAACAATTGGTTCACGGAAATTGTTTGGTCTTCTTTTACATATGTGGCTCTAGTTTTGCTTCCAAAGCGTCAAAATCCTGTAGTAAACTTTGAATCGCTCGGGATAATCCTTGAGGAGGTGGAACTCTCCTTCGTCTCTACGCAATCTCAGCATTAGATGGACCCAATATTTCCTCTTACTTTTTATCATTTTAAAAAGAGAGAGGACATCTAAATCATCTTCACTGCTTGAAGACTCAATTTTTGCGAATTTTTCGCAACGAATTAATTAATACGCTATAATTAATTAATAAGGTTTCTGTGTGTGACAATTTTTCAGGATGATGAATACGGAAAAAACGCATATAAAAATTTCGGACTCTGTGTGCAAAGACCTTTACGGAAAGGAGACCAGAGGCCGTTTTTTTATTTGAATGGATGTCAGTGGAGGAAAGGCTTCACTACGCTGAATAAAAACGGCTTTTCATTTAATGAATCAACAGCCTATCGGCTAATCTTCAACATGTTTTACACTAAACAATACTTTTGGATTGAACAATTTTTAGAGTTTACGCCAAAAAAATTGCTGTTTTAAAAGAGACGTCACAGACTTTTTGCGACAGGTGGGATTCAGCTCACTTCTCATTCATTCCTATGGGATCCGTAAACGTCGACTGAGTGTCGCACAACTCTGACTGAAATTCAATGACTTCAGGGCTGTGATGTGATTGGTTATTAAGGGACACGTGGTAGACGTTACACTTTCTCCAATAGTAGGTAATACAGACCCTCTCGTCTCCCTATAGTAAGACAATCTCTGCTCAAACTAGTCCAAAACTAGCCCAATCATGTTTTGAGGGGAGTCCCCAGACAAAAATCACGTTCTATGTGGTAAAATGCATGTTTTTTGGAGGGGTTCCACTGATTAAATTAGCATTTTAGGGCTAAATATCACGTTATTTGGGTCGCTTAAACCTGCACACATGAAAAACAACCCGTGGCAACAGTGGCCCTGTCCAAAGTCGCACCCTAAGGCCCTGTTCCAAATGGAACACTTCATGTGCACTTTCGGTCTTGCGGACTTACAATGGCCGCCACGTGCGTGTGTCCGTTAAGTCCTTTGCGGCCGCCATGCGCCCTTGATACACACTTCTGCCGAGCCCACACTGCAGCAGACTTCTACCCAACAGTCAAAGCGGCATTAGAGCGCAGGGAAGCATTAGTGAATTTACATTCGCTAGAAACTTCAAACGAGCTTAGAAATTAGAACGTGTTTATCTTGAAAACATATTCATGATGAAATCATATTTACAATTCGCAAACAAGTTGTTCTGAAGAGTTTTTATTGATACAGTCAAACTGAATGCTGTATGAAATGAATCTGCAATGCCAACTTCTATCATCCATGGGCTACTTTTTTCAACAAAAAGAAATGATTACAAAAGATGTACCAAGGCCAGATGTTTCAGAGCAAAAATTATGAGTGATATAAACAGCAGTGTGTGGAAGCATCCTAATTCAGAGCCGTCGCCTGCTGTGCTCGAGTCTTAGAAAATGCGACATGGGAGCGGCGCTAGTTCAAATCTGAATCGTGTTCAGAATCTTAATTACTTGGCATTTGTCTGTGGCAGATATTAAACTGTATATGATTATATCTTCCTTCTCATCACGCTAGAAACTGGAGTCTGAAGGACATTTTTAAGCTGTAGGAGACACAGTATGTAAAACAAATAACGGATTTAGCTGCTTCTGTGTACTGAAGAAGAAAAAAAAGAGTAGGAGATAACAGACAGCTTCCTCCTTCTTTGTCCATTCTCGTTTGGAATGGCCATGTAATCAAAATCAAATCAATGCTTGATGGATAGCATTAAACTGCCCACATTCTCCACCACAATTATCAAATTTTATGCAAAAATTTGTCACAGACCAGTACTAAAATTTTCTGTTTCAATTTTTCTGAATTCCATTTCGGGTTTTTTTTCTAGACACCATTTTAATGGTTAAATTACATTTTATTTATCAAAAAGCATGTCTAATTAATTGAAATCATGAAATTTGCAATATTAAACATCAATTTATTAAAAGTTTAGCAAAAATTACATTTTAAGGCCTTATGAAATATGTTTTATTTTTCTGCTAAATAAATTCTGGTAAATCATTTTTCTGGTATATATTCCTGTGGTATATAATCATAAAAATAATGATTTAATAATAATTGTATTAGTAGTAGTAGTGCTATCATTAAATTAAATAATATTTCTGTCATGGTTTCTTCAAGTTAAACCAAACTTTTATTTTGACAGGTTGCTGTGAAGACATTTAGGTTCCTGTTTGGATATGATATGATGATAGTTTTACTCAAAAGAAATGGTAAAATGCTCATGAAGTGACTCTCAGAGAAGTTCTAGAGATTATGTTCATGTATTCATATTTTGAGGCGGTAGAGATTGAAAATACCACATAGTAAACAAAACTGTGCGTCTGTGCCATTCATTCACACAGAGACATGCATGACATGCAGGATTCGTAATTAAATGGTATTTTGCGGCTTAATATTCACAGCCACTATTACATATCGTGTTTTGATTTAAGTGAATTAGTGTTTGATTTATCCATCCAAAATGTGGCAAATTCCACAACATTCCCCATTGTACTGTAAATTCCGTTTTTGTAATTGGATACAGCGATTCTGTCTGCATTTTCTGTATCGCTGAAATCATAGGGCCCTATCTATGCACATTACAGTAATAAAATGGGTGTTTAGCATGTCCATTTTCAAAATGGAGCATGTATTGGGGTCACTCTAATAGTTTAGACTTCAAACTCCTTGTATTTCTGGTCTGTAGCAGAAACCTACGAGTCAGAACTGGGCCTTTTATTGCTGCGCTGTCAAGCTCAGAGAAGCCCCAGTGCCAAGAATCAGCACTTTTCCAGGGCCGTTTCATTTCTCGTCCTCTCTCAGGAGAGATGGTAGGGGGCTGTTGGAGCCTCATTAACTCGCCTGATTTGATTTTGCAGCCCTCAGAGGAGCGCGATTGTCGCTCGCTGAGAGAACTGAGTGCATCTGTCGCCGTAAAACTCACAAGCGCCGCGGAGCTGCTGGAGAACTTTGGGACAAGCCTGATGTTGGATTCATAAGGCTGAAAAACCAACTTTCCATGTCATTACAGGTAAGCACCACAATTGTAATTCCTTTTCGCCCCATGCAAATAAAAGCGTAACCGCAGCTGGTCTTTGAACCAAAGCTGACTGACAGGAAACGAGTCTTTACTATAATCTTTCCCCTTAGCAACATGTGCTTCACTGATGAAAGGATGAAAAGAAAAAGAGCCACATTCCGCATTCTCTTTCCACACCCTGACTTGTTTAACCCTTGACAAGAAACTCTTGTGCTCTCGGGGAGATTTAGTAGGTGTTTGTGTGATGTTCGTAGAGCTGGTTGAAGGTTCGCACTCGCAGCTGACGAAAGTTTACATTTTTGCAATCTGGTCACCTCTGGATTGAAATATGCAGCTGGCTGTCTAAACTGGGCCACTAGAATGACATGAGTTCTTGGAGTTCAAGTTTGACATTCTTCGTCCAAAGATCAATAAATTATCTGATGACACACTGGCTTAAAAGACAACATTTTTGGATTCAACTCTTAAATTATTCTGCCTTAAGCATGGTATAAAATTGCGAGGAATTCAATTATTCCAGTTCTAATAATGAAAAAAATGCAAGTAATTTATTTCGCTTATATTTTTAAAACAAGTCTTGTGAAACAGTCTTTTAGAGAATTTTTGATTTACAAAATGGGCTCAAAAGATGAATTTGTTCAGAATTGAACTACACTGGTTGTTCTCTATGTTTTTGATTCATTAAAAGGAATTGATTTATAAGAGTCATTCATTCAGGAGTCGGACTGCACTAGCTGTGCTGCATTTTTTGAATCATTAAATGGAACTGTTTCATGAGAACGATATGTTTGGGAATCAAACTATCCTGGTTGCACTTTGTGATTCACTACAGAGATGACTCAGAAGAGTGATTTGTTTGGGATCTGGTCTACACTGGTGCCACTGTTTATTTTTGATTTACAAAACTGGCTCAAAAGGCGGATTCCTTCAGAATTGAATTACACTGGTCGTGCTATATATGTTTGATTCATTAAAAAGAACCGTTACATGAGAGTCACTGATTCAAAAATCAAACTACACTGGTCATGCTATTCAGTAAGTATGTGATTCACAAAAAAGCCAACCCATAAGAGTCATTGGGCTACACTATCTGTGCTGCACTTTTTTTTTTGATTCACTAAAAAGGTTCAACTCACAAGAGTCATTTCATGCAGGATCCAGACTATATGCTTGTGCTGTATATTTCTGATTCCCAAAACTGGCTCAAAAGATGGATTTGTTAATAATTGGACTACGCTAGCTGTACTGCATCTTTTTGATTCACTAAAAAGAACTGGTTAATAAGCAGGATTTGTTCAGAAATTGAACTGCACTGGTTGCAATGTAATTATGTGATTCACTAAAACGAGCCAACTCATAAGAGTCTTTCAGAATCTGACTATACTGTTCATGCTACTTTTTTTGGATTCAATAAGAAGAACCAGAGTTGTTAATTCAGGAATCAAACTACACTACGCTCTCTATTTCATACTTTAGATGTAGAAGCGGTGTCGTTTCGCTGTTGAATGGTAGTGCAGAAAACTTTCACAGTATTTTAGTATGAGTAAACACCTTTGAAAACATTACAAAAGAGTGTTTTTTCTCAGTATAAACAGCCTAGGCAAATAACCCCACATAACACAATTCTATGCTAGTCAGGACTTTATACTTTCTGTGGAAAAAAAACTGCTGTCAGTTCAATTTGTGCAGAGCGCCGCGTAGCTGCTCCAGGGGTTGTCAGTTCAGCCGGTACCCAGAAGACCCCTCTCTGTCCCGGGGAACTCAGCTCTCTGATCTGTGTGGGTTTTGTTCTTTCCCCTGCTTTGATTCTGGAAGAAAAGAAACGAGTATTTAATTTGAATACTCTTAACAGCGAGGAACAGAAGAGATATATAGTATGAGAGGAGGTGGGGAAGAGCGAGAGAACTTTGAAAGGAAATAGTTTGCATATAATTATGACCGATTCACTGCCCCCATTCTGAAAGTGGTTACAAAGTGTGGAAATATTGTTGTTAACTCGGTCCAACACAGCAAAAACTCATTCAGAAAGAGAAAATGAAATGAATAGAAACCCCAGAATGAAAATTTATGCAACTCATGCAATGCATATAATGCATTATTATTCTGCTGTCACCTGCTTTCTGCTCTAATTACAAGTTTTCCTATGTGCTGGCAGGTTTGTGTGTGCACATCTGTGTGTGTGTGTTTGTGTGTGTGGCAGAATTGCCGCGAGCCAGATCTCTACCTCTCGCTTTCCACACACACACACACACACACACACACACACACACACACACACACACACACACACACACACACACACACACACACGTAGAGATGTGTTGAGGGAAAGAGAGCAGAACGGTGACATTTTGTAAGGCTGAAATCATTGTCACACTAAAGCATTCTGTCACTTTATGTCACACCAGCACAGAAAGAGAGCTAGACTGCAGAGAATAAATTGTTTTTCACAGATGGACGTTTACAAGGTTAGCCAGAACAAGAGCAACAGAAATAAACTATCATGGACTCACAAATGCTACTACATGACATGAAGGAATGTTTGCATATTTTTGGCATAAATCAACCCACAGTCAGGACACTTGTTTGTACTTTGTTGTACCACATAATGTTAAATATTCACTTTAAAGGTCCCATGACAAGCTGCTTTTTGGATGCTTTTATATAGGCCTAAGTGGTCCCTAGTACTGTAGTTCTGAAGTCTCTATCCCGAAATTCAGCCTTAGTGCAGAATTTCAGCCACTACGAGCCAGTCCCACAATGAGCTTTCCTTAGGACGTGCCATTCTGTGTCTGTAGCTTTAAATGCTAATGAGGAGGAGAGATGAGGGGCAAGGTGGAGGGTGGGTGTGTGGCCTTAACCAACATTTCAAAATCGAAACAGTGCGGGTGTTTTTATATCACTGTATTTCTGAAGGAAACCAACTGTTTTCAGAAAATTTGGAATGTCATTTTCATTTAATTTTGCATGCAATGTCTGATAAAGCAGCATTTGTGAGCGGAGCTCTGCTTTGTGAACAGCTACCGCGGAAACCGCTATCTCCGAAGCAGGCAAAGCAGGATACCCAGGGCTCGGCTTACACCTATCGCCATTTCTAGCCACTGGGGGACCATAGTCAGGCTAGGGGAACTCATATTAATGTTAAAAAACCTCATAAAGTGACATTTTCATGCCATGGGACCTTTAACAATTTTTGTTTGCTCTTTGTTTGGATAGTAAATTTGCAAGCAAAACGTTAAATATTTGTTCCAGGAACATTTGTATGTATTTTGTAAACTGTGGTGAGAAGTCGAACAAACAAAACACTTAATATGTTCAACAATGTTCTGCACTTTGTTCAGCATCTCACCATAATATGCGGACAAAACGCTAAATATATGCGTTTTATGCATTTTGCAAATTGTGGTCAGAAGTCCAACAAACATCTGTTTTAACAATGTTTGTACTTCGTTCAGTATCTCACTGCAGTTTACTTGGTTCATTTTGCCAGCTCAATTTGCTAATAAAATGCTAAATATCTGATCTTTCATTTGTTTTACCGTTCGATTCGTCACCTCGCAAAATAACTAAATATCAGCTTTAACTATTTTTGTTTGCTCTTTGTTCGGCTTGTCAATTCAATTTACAAAAACAAAACGCTAGAAATACACAATAAAAAGCATTTATTTTTGGTAACGGTAAGTTCCTGCAAAATTTACAGGGAAAAAGCGTAAACTGATGTTCCCAGAATTCCCTGCATTGCATTTCAAATTTTGTTTGAATTTGATGTTTTTTCTTTGAAATAACTAGGTTTCTTCTTAGTTTTTCTTATCAGTTATGTTTATTAGGGTTTTTTGTTACATCTAATGTTGTTAAATTAACGTTTATTGCAAATTTCAATTTAATGAGTCTCAGCATGATGATGTTTAATGTTTGTGTGAACCTTCTATATATGTTCATATTTAAAATGTTTGTGATGGGCTTTGGTTCATCATGTGACTTTCTCAACACCACCTGCATTTGGTGGTTATTAGTGTATTTCAAAGGTCCAAAACAGATTTCAGTACTTCAATAGGTTGGTATATTAACATTATATCAGTTAATGAAATTACGGTAATTAACTGTAAATTTAAGTTAAAACCGTAAAACCTAAAATGTTGTTACCGTATTTTTTTACGGTAGAACTCCGGCAACCACAACTGCCGTTTTTTTACGGTAAATTTTACGGAATTTTTTTTTTTTTTTTACAAAGTTTGAACTTTGCTTCACTTTTCAAAAGACTTTGCAAAAAAAAACCAAATAAATAAATAAAAAAACACTAAGTGTTGGCTGTAACACTTTACTTAAAGCCTTTATGCATGATAAAGGTACTCATAATGTACATTGTAATGCATTATATCTTTTCATAAATAATTGTAACCGAAGTTAAAATGCATTATAATATTTTATGGTTTGTTTGTCCTGTGTTTTAATGCATTATACTTTGTAAATGAATAGATAATGTTTTATAATTGTGGTTAAAATTATTCAAGAGATCATACAATGCATTATAAGGTGTATTTCAAAGCATAATTAATGCATTAAAACTACTTTTATATTGCATTATATATAACGGTTGTAAGTGTTACAGTATCTGCTATAACAATATTAGAAATCCATGCAATGTTGAAATAAATAACACACAGTTCACATAGTAAGGTTGCTGTGATAATAACAAGCAAGTACTGCATAATTTGAATAGTACTGAAAGCATAAAGTAGAATTCATGGAGCAATCATATTCTGTGTTTGTGTGAGGGGTTTGATGCTTTGTGTTTGGTAGGGGAGGCAAGCCTTGTTTACCTGAGGGAAATTCAGACGGTGAAACTCTAATCCAGACACACTCTGCAGCTGATGGCAGTGCTACTGTCAAAACACTCACACACACACAACCCCTTTAACCTCCCCTCTCAACATGCATCACGCACACACACATTTCTGGGGTCCTAACCTGCCTCTATCAGCCCGCATTATGCACGACATGTGTGTTTCGAACCCTGACAGATAAAGGGGAGTGAGGCCGCCACACGACACCTCTGTACACATATACGATAATAAATGCAGATTAGATTGACTGTCTCTTCCTCCATGTGTGTCTGCAAACAATGTAACACATTGCAGACATACAAGAAGCGTCCCTTTGTGAAACAAAACTCTGGCTATTGTCAACAGTTATTTATTTTCCTTTAGCTAAACATGCGATTGTTGGGACAAGTCGAACGATGTACAAATAAATGTTGTTAGAATGGGTATTTGATGTTTTGTTTGGGAACTGGGTGTACAAGTGAAACAAAATGGCTGTTTCGTTCGTTTGCAAATTATTGTGGCAAGATGAAAAAAAAAACATTTAATTGGATATTTAGTGTTGAAAAAATAGTGGAACAGTACCAACAAACAGGGATTTTATAAGTTTTGTTTGCAAATTGTAGTGAGAAGTCAAGTACAAACAAACATTGTTAAAAAAGATATTTAGCATTTTGTTTGTTTGTTGTGACAAGTCCATAATGTTCTGTTACCGCAATTTGCAAACGAGCCCTAAATATCCACTTCGACAAAGCACAACGAAACAATGTTAGAGCAGATTACTAGTGCTTTGAGTGCAAATTGTGGTGACAAATTCAACAACAAACATCGTTAAAGCAGATTTTTATAGCAAATTATATTTAATGTTTTGTTTGCGACCTGTGGTGACAAATTAGATTAAGCGTATATTTAGGGTTCGTTTACAAATTGCAGTAAATTAACAAAATACGAACAAACATTAGCAGCTTTTTTTTTTTTAGCAAATTCACAACAATTTGAGAACAAACATCGTTAAAGCAGATTTTTATAGCAAATTATATTTAATGTTTTGTTTGCGACCTGTGGTGACAAATTAGATTAAGCGTATATTTAGGGTTCGTTTACAAATTGCAGTAAATGAACAAAATACGAACAAACATTAGCAGATATCTAGCGCTTTTAGCAAATTCAACAACAATTTGTGAACTAACATTGTTAAAGCAGTTTTTTGTTATAAATTATGTAAAAAAAAAAAAAATAGTGGATGTTTAGTGTTTGTTTGCAAGTTTGCAAATCAAGTACAAACAAACATTGTTAAAGAAGATATTCAGCGTTTGTTTGTGACTTGTGGTAGTAAGTTAGATGAAGTGCAAGTACAAAAAAGTTGTTTTATTTGCAACCTGTGGTGACAAGTTGGTTGAAGCACAAACAAACATTGTTCAAGTGGTTATTTAGGGTTCGTTTGCAAATTGTGGTAACTAAACAAATTACAAACAAACACAATTAAAGTGGATATCAAGTTCTTTGTTTGCAAAGTGTAGTGACAAATCCAACAATGAACAAACATTATCAAAGCAGATTTTTAAAGTGTTGCAAATTATGGAAAAGGTAGCCAAACATTGTAAAAGCAGATATTCATAGCATTTTGTTTGTTTGAGTCAGATGAAGCGCAAACAAACACCGTTATGGTTTTCTTTGCAAATTACTATTGCAATGTTAAAATACAAACAAATATCGTTAAAGAAGATAACTAGTGCTTTATTATCTAATTTTGATGACAAATTGAACGAAAACAAACAAAAGCACATTTTGTTGAAGTAGATATGTAAATATTTATGGAAGAAGCACAAATTGTTAGATTAGCTTAAGTGTTTTGTTGGTAAATTGTAATGACAATTCAAACGAAGTGCAAACAAACATTGTCAGAGGAGATACTAAGCATTTTGTTTGTAAACTGTGGTGCTGGTTAGAAACAAAGTACAAACAGACATTGTTAAAGCAGATTTTTAAAGTGTGTTTTGCAAAAAGGTATAAAGAAATATTGCTGGAGTAGATATAAAGAATTTTGTTGTTAAATTGTGATGACAATTTGAACAAAGTACAAACAAACAGAGTGGATGTTTAGTGTTTTGTTTTGTAACAGTACTAGGAAAAATAGATCCTGCTGAATGAATTGGAGTATACTGACAGTACTGTAGGCAGTAACATTTACTGAACTGGACTGCTCACCGAAACTCCTGAAGTCCATCGATTTCCAGAGTCAGTCAAGCAAGAGCAACACCAGGTGAACACGCACACACACACACACACACACACACACACACACACACACACACGGTTGTTTTGATGTCTTTCTCTCATGCTCCATCGACCAGCATCTGTAATTTCTCTCTGAAACAGAAGAAACATCAAAGGTTATATAGCAGGTTTAAGATTTCATATGGTGCTTTCTTTCTGTTTTCCCTGACCTGAGTATTGTGAAACACTAGCGTTGGGAGTATCAGCTGTACTGTGTGGAAAATCCTATTTTTATGAGACCAGGTTGGGAAAATCGAAATGGCCATATGTCCATATCATTGACTGAAACATTAAAGAGATATCTTTCCATTGTTTATTTATTATTATTTGATTTAAGGGTTTATTGTGATAACAAATATTCTATATACAGTATTTAACCGCATATTTCGTATTTCAAAAATGTTCTGGATGAAAAGGGTTGACATTTCTTTTTACTTTACACACCCATCTAAGACAAAACTTTGAACCTTGTCAAAAAAAAAAAAAAAAAGATGCTCCTGTCAATCAAAAACTACAAATACACTAGAAGTATTAATAATGATATAGGCGCTCGACGGATGACATATGGTGATGGTTGCATCAGAATTTCAATATGTTGACATAACTGGGTGAATCTGACTGCATTAAAACATTAAAATTCATAACATGGATCATATGAAAAACTCAAAAACATTTTGTCTGTAAATTCTGGTGTACCATTGCAACACACACTTATACACATACACATGCTGAAAAAAATTAATTGAATTTACTAAAAATTTTTAAGGTAATGGTTGCAATCAATTTATTTGAGCTACATTTAAATAAACAAATTGAGTTGACTGACTTTCAACATATATATATATATATATATATTTTTAATTAAATGTAGCTAAAATAAATTGTTTGCGACCACTTACCTTTAAAAAATGTAGTATAATTTTTTTTCAGTGCAGAGACAGTCAGACACACACAGTGTGGTACAGTAGGTGTCCTGGGGCTGATGTCTAGGTATGAGCATTGACCTTTATTGTCCAGATGAGGGGAAATATTAGATTATCACTGACCTGATTCAGCTACCGAATCATATCACCTGAAATTAACATCATGCGGATTAACACAAACAAACAAACAAACAAACAAACACATGTAACACACAGGCATGTGCAAACACACACCACACTAACCTTTTTACAAACAAGCCTTTCAACAACAACAAAACAATTGATTTATCACATTTAAAAAAATAATAATAATATAGATTGTGCAATGAATAATAATTTAATAAGTTATAGATAAACAATTATATTTGTTATTTAATTGATAAGCACTATTTTAAAAAATGATAACAACAATAATAATTATAATAGTATAAATACAGTAGTATAAATATATAAATATACTTTAATAGCCTAACTAAATAAGCCTATTGTCAAGCAATGTTTCCAAACACGGTTCATTTAGTCAGAATCTAGAGTTGAAACAAAGTAATATTTTAGAAAATAAAGTAATTCACCTTCAAATCTATTATAATTCTTAATATTTAAAGGTGAAATGTGTAATTTCTGCTCCATCTGTGGCACCAGTGATATTTTAGTATCACTGATACACTGTTATAATTTTTGCTAATATTTTTATTTTGGTATTTTAAAATTTTATTTTTATATTTTCTGTTTTCATTTTGATTTTAGTTATAATAAATATTATAATATAAATATTATTTTAGTTATAATAAATGTGGGGTTTTGTCATTTTATTAGTATTTGTGCAACGTACAGTTTTTATTAAAAAAATATATTTCTTAATTTTAGTACTTAAACTTAATTTTTAAGCTAGATGCACATAACATGTATATATCAGTTCATTTTTTTTTTTTTTTTTTTTTATGGTTTCAGTTAACCTTAACAGAGTAAAAAAATAAGACAATGAGAAACTACGATGTGAGAAAGTCTTTTAACATTGAAAAACTGCTTTAAATTTAAATGCAGCATAATAGGAGTCTGTCTGCTGTCACGCCACATCTGGATATAGAGTTCAACATCACATCCGATGTTGACTGAATCCTTCAACGTGACAAAGCCAAGCAGTTAATGAATCTGTCTGAGAACTGCCACCATGTCAGAACTCGACTACAGAGAGAGAGAGAGCATGAGAGTCGAGCCAGAGGGACAGAAGAGAGAGTAGATTCGTCAGCGTGATTTGATTTGATATGGCTGGGTCACGAGCTCGTCTAATTGCAGGGAAGTTGATCTGACAAATGGATCTGGTCGGTGTTATCATGCTGTACATGCGCCTAGAGGGGGAAAGAGTCACTCTGTACAGCTCCATTGATACCAATGACGCAAACACAGACATTTCAGAGTAGTAGTGCTTGCTTAATTTACCCTTCATCAAGCCCTACCTAAAACAAACAAACAAAAAAATTCTGACCGATCAGATCTCAGAAACGAAGAGAATACAATGAAATTTTAAGCCAGTTTCGTTTTAGTATAATTTATATTTTCTTATAGTTTTTGCTGTAAATGTATTCACCCTCAGGATTTATCCACCGAAGATGTAGATGAGTTTGTTTCTTCATCAGAACAGATTTGTAGAAATGTAGCATTACATCATTTGCTCATCAATGGATCCTCTGCAGTGAATGGGTGCCGTCAGAATGAGAGTCCAAACAGCTGATAAAAACAATAATCCACAAGTAATTCACACAACTCCAGTCCAACAATTGACATCTTGTGAAGCGAAGAGCTGTGTGTTTGTAAGAAACAAATCCATCATTAAGGTATTTTAAATTTAATTCACTTGTGGCCACAATATCATAATACATGATAACGCTTCCTCCAGTGAAAAAGTCCATCCACTGTTGTTCTCTCACATCAAAATTCACCAACATTGTTTGTAACTGTTTTGGACTTTTGTTTTGGCTTGTAAACGGTGCTTAATCTGTGCATATTTCTCCCCTGATTCAGACAACATTACATTTTCATTGGAGAAAGCAATATTATGGATAGAGGACTCATATTTTAGCCCAAAGCAACAATTTAAGGTTAAAAACATCTTAATGATGGATGTGTTTCTTACAAACATGCAGCTTTTCACTTCACAAGATGTTAATTGATGGTTGTGTGAATTACTGTGATGTTTTTAATCAGCTGTTTAAATTCACTTCAATGGATCCCATTCACTTCAATGGATCCATTGGTGAGCAAGTGATGTAATGCTACATTTCTCCAAATCTGTTCCGATGACGAAACAAACTCATCTATATCTTGGATGATCTGAGTGTTAGTAAATTTTAAGCCAATTTATGGAGTTTATAGGTGAACTATTTCTTCAAAATTAAATGAAAATGTGAAATGTTGCCTTGGAAAGCTAGCTGAAATAAAATAAGCTGTAATTGTATTTCAAGTAATATTTTTTTATGGTTCGAGTTTTAGTTATCAACAATAACCCTGCTTACTTAGTAGGCTCATAGCAGTGCACCCTCGTGCACATACTAACACCCAAAGGACGCAGATTAAAGGGCATAAATGAGCAGACAGTGCAGCAATACTCATTTAAAAAGCCTGATTCAAACCTCAAGGGTGTTATACGCTAGAGATGCATTGGTGTAGTTCCCTGGTATGGATGTTAAACCAATGTATAAACCAAAAACCACAGTTAAGATGTGGTAATTTACTATTTTCTATGAGTACACAAAAACACACAATACTACAGTATTTCTATATCCTTAAGCAAACCCCATTAGAACAGCAAAACCTGTCGACATTCACAGACAAATCAAATGCATGTTCGCAATAGAGGTTATAGGTGACTGCACACACATAGTTTATGTACTGTAAATCTGCAAAAGGGTAAACTACAAGGTGAAATATCCATTCTGGGAGCATCTGTGGAGCTCTACGACTCTACAGAGGTTAACAGAGGTCACGGTGGCTTTCAGTTCTCTAGGAGAGAATAGCACTTTGGAGAGAAGCAATGCTGCTCAAAGAACTGACTCTGATGTGGACGGCTCCAGGCTGGACTCCTACTTAATAAAACACAGCCTGCTGGTCTTTCAAGAGCACTCAATTTGATCCTGATGGAAAACAAAGGGGTTTCTCTTTCTGATCTGTCAAAAGCGGTTTTTCTCAATTTTACTTTTGTTTTAACCTGCCGGCGTTTACACACTCCACTGATCAAGACCAACTCATGCAATGAAATGTTTTTTTTTTTTTTTTTTTTTTTGCTGTTTTCAATCTTGTAAAATTATGTATGTTACAGTATGTTAATTAAATCAATACTATATTTACATTATACTCAGTTTTGGAAGTAACTAGGTACATGTAACAGAGTTCCGTATTTTAATTACAAAATAAATGTAACTGTAATCCATTACAGTTACTGAGAAAAAAATGTGTAATTAAATTACAGTTAAATATGAAAATGTTCATATTTTCACACACACACACACACACACACACACACACACACACACACACACACACACACACACACACACACACACACACACACACACACACACACACACACACACTTAATTGGTTTCTTTCCCAAATTGCAATATATTTAACCTCAGAATGATCTCAAAATAAAAAGAGGTACTGAAGTCTGATTTTGTGATGGCTATGCTTTAACATTAAATTATTATAATCTTAATTATAAGTGATGAAGGATTTTGATAATCTGACAAAAGTAATCAAATGTAATCAGTTACATTACTTTAATAAAGTAATTGAAAGTTACACTATACATTTTAAATAGTACTAATATACTGTATACTTTGCATGCTGAAAAACTGGTGTTCAAAAATGTAAATCGTTTAAGGCTGTACTACTGTAAATCTATTAAGTGGTAAAGTTATTTTTATATTATATTGCATGCTGTAAAATCATTTTTTAAATCACTCAGTGCTGTAAGCTGTCAAAGCTATTGGATTGTAAAGGTACTTTTATGCTATTTCGTAAACATTGAGCCCGGTCACATGAAAATGCAGATAAAAACAGAAAATCGTGGCATTGATACGAAAAAATTGACTTTGGCGTGCATATAATACGCAGTTTCCGCGTGCATATGATACGCAATTTGTTGGTGCGTCAATTTCTGCGTATAAACAGTACACAAAATCAGTTTGTAAAAATAGCATTCAAAATTGCAATTTGTTTAATTTTGTAAATCACTGCAAAGCGACATTTTCTATATTACATGCTGTAAAAATACTGTTTACTGTTTTAAATCTTTGTAGAGAAAACGCGATGTTTACATTGCATGCTGTAACATCGTTTAACATGTTGTAAAGTTTACAAGCCATTTTGTATATTATTTTGTTTCCACCATAACAATAATTAACTTCTAGGTGTTATAAATTGTTCAATCACGTAAATTACTTTAAAGATTTTACTGTATGTTGCAATACTATTTTGTGTATACATGCTAAATTTTGTACTAACTGTCATACAGTAAAAATAGACAATTTTACAACAATTTTAAAGAATGCAGTATACACAAATGAATACACAAAGTAGCTTTTAAACATAATAGTTCTAACTAGGGCTGTCAACGTTAACATGTTAACGCATGCGATGAATCAAAAAATTTTAACACGTTAATAATTCTTTTTAACGCAAATTAATCATTTGACAAGGTTTGATCCCAACTTCTTCCTGTCATCGCAGCACGGAAGGTTATCTATCATTGTGTGATAAGGGTACAGCGAACCAGTGTTGCCAGAGTCACAATTTGCCCGCACAATTGGGCTATTTTGAAAATGCAGTCGTGGGAAAAATTACAGAGCCGTGGGTTGCGTTTTTTTGGGCTACTTTTATAATGTACCACGGCCGCTCAAAGTGTATATAGACAAATAAAAATTAAAATAGATCCTTTTACTAATGTGTATTATACTTGGAAAGTATACCTGCACTCTCAGAAATAAAGGTACAAAAGCTGTCACTGGGGGCGGTACCTTTTCAAAAGGTACATGTTTGTACCTAAAGGGTCCATTTTGGTACCTTAAAGCTACATATTAGTAATTAAAGTGTACATATCTCAGACAGCAAGCAGTGTCGGCCCAGATCCAGGCCCCACATGGATTTCACACGGGCCAGATGTGGGCTGGATCTGGGCCAAAACTATGTTGCTGTCTGGGATTTGAACCTAATAGGTACAAAAGTGTACCTTTTGAAAAGGTACCGCCCCAGTGATAGCTTTTGTACCTTTATTTCTGAGAGTGTGCCAACTTGAGAATGGAGAGGTGGTTGTAACATCACAAACAAGGTGAGTTTTAGCCAGAGCACACGTTAAGGCTTTTACACAGCAGAAATAAACATGACAACAGCCACTGTAGATTATATAAGATAGTGAACACTCAATTACAGTTTGTGTCACGATCTGCTACTACTGTGTCGGAAATGAGGAGCGCAGAGACGAAGGAGATTCAGAAACAATCTTTATTAATCCACACTGGGAAACACAGGGAAGCCATGAGTCACACACGTAGCACAGGGATGTTTAGACGTATAACAGAGGACAAAGGAAACTAAACAGCACGCTCTTTAAATACATTACACACAAGGACTAAATGAGACTGATAGACAAGGAACACCTGGAATCAAATCAACACAAATGGAAACAGGAATGGGAAGAACAAAATAAGGGCATAACAGCCAATTAAGTCAATGAATGATTTAAAGCACTGAATGCCAATTTTACGTGACTGTATACAATATACCATCAAAATCATGAAATTGTTGTTGCAATATAAAAAATAGCTTTATAATATTTACAGCATGCATTATATGGAACATAATACACAAAATTTAAATGCCATTATTATGGACTAAACAGCAATTTTACAACATGCATGTATACAATATAATATAAAAATTGCTTTTTCATTGCTGTAAAATTGCTGTTTAGTGTTGTAAATCATTGTGTTGTATAATTTTTATTTTATAATTGTCCTAGAACACATACCTTTTCTCCTCTCGAGACATTAATTGATGGACTGGAGTGGTGTGGATTACTTGTATATTATTTTGATGTTTTCATCAGCTGTTTTTTATCAGCTCTCATTTTGACGGCACCCATTCACTTCAATGGAACCTTGAAGTGAATGGGTGAGCAAGTGATGTAATGTTACATTTTCCAAATCTGTTCTGATAAAGAAACAAACTCATCTACATCTTGGATGGCCTGATAGTGAGCACATTTCCAGCAAATTGTCATTTTTGGGTGAACTATTGCTTTAATATTGCCATGCGATATACAAAACTCAAAGTGTTTTCTCTGTGCTATCTATAGTGTGCTCCTAAATATTGATGTGAGGTATAGTGGAGTTAATTGTGTTGTGCTGGGAGATTGTTTAATCCTCTGCTGATGTTCCAGGAGCGGCTCGCAGGTCCATTGATCGTCCTCCAGGGCAGGAGGGGTCAGGAATCTTCTGGCCGCCCAATCGATGTCATCCGTTTCAAGGGCGGTGGGACTCGATAAAGGTTTTCTTCTAAATCCAGAATCTGCTGCCCTCCATCAACAAGTGGTGATAAACAGATGGAATGAGATGAGGGATTTGCAAGGTCAAATTCAGATTAAAGTTCTGCAAACACTTTATGGTGTGACACTTTCACCCCCCCCCCCCCCCCACACACAGAAATATATTGATTTGCATTTGTAACTTTGACACCACATCATGTGACACATTTCTAAACACAAACCAAACTTAATTCATTATATTTACATTTTAATTAATAATGTTGAAAATTTATATTTTTATTAATATTTATTAATATGAATTAATATTTAATGTGGTTCTTTAAAATATTCTTGCAATGATGCAACCTTGAGTAGTTTGTGGGAGTTATATTTTTCTAGTTTATAGTGTAATTTTATCCAACACACTTACAATATTTAACAATGTAAATATATTTAATATATTTACATTGTTGAATAATAATAATAATAATAATAATAATAATAATAATACTCCAAATTGAATTATTAAATAAATTTTTAAATGTAACATTTAACATTGTTCATTAAAATATTTTTTAGCTCAATATTGTGCAGAATTATTTTTTTCTAGCTTATGCGAGGTCATATATTCATACGGTGTACATGATCAGTAACAATTTTTAAAACAAAAATATAATAAAATAATATAATATTAAAAGCAAAATACAGTAAAAAAAATACAGTAAGCTTTTTTAAATCAATGTAAATAAGAACAACATTAATTTACCACACATTTAAAACTACTGCAAATATGTTAATAATTGTAATAATTATAAATAATAATGATTAATTCATTATAAATAATACAAATTGTAAAACAATACATATATTATTCTAATTATAAATAATTATAATTAATTTATTAATGCAGTTATATTACCATAATCATATATTTAATATGTAATCTTGTTCATTACAATGTTTTTGTGATGATGCACCTACAATTAATTTGGGTGCACAAGGCTCTATATTTTTTAATATATTTTATTTATTAAATATTTAAAAATAATAATATTTAAAAATGTTTTAAACATATTTATATTTTAAATATAATCTTTTATATTATATGAATTATTATTAAATATATTAAATATATTAAATTAAACCACATATTGGTTGTTAAAATATTTTTGTGATAATGCACCTACAATTGATTTGGGTGTGCAAGGCACTATATATATATATATATATATATATATATATATATATATATATATATATATAATTAAAAAAAATATATATATATATATTTTTTATATATATATATATATATATATATAATATAATATATATATATAATTTTTTTAAAATTATTATTATTTTTTTTATTTTTTTTTAAATAATACTAAAAATGTTTTAATAATAATTATATAGTATGCATAATCTTTCATATTATATTATTGATTAATAAATATATTTAACATGTTGAATTAAACCGCATACACAGACAAACGTAATGTGTGTTTGCACTCACTCATCTAGTGTTTATACCATGGCAAAAGTTAGTTTTCCACATCCTCTGACTCTTATTCTTATTTTGTTTTTTTTGTGTGTTTCTGTGAGCTTTGGAAGACAGAGGAGACATATACATCAGGTTGATTTTGTTTGCACAGGTGTCGTTGAGTTTTGTTTGGTTTACAAAAGAAACAGGTGTGTTCACAATGGGAATGTGGCCATATACTGGCCGTTTGACAAAAGGAGAGCGCGCATATGGCGTTAAAGCAACATAAAACGTTTATCTTAGCGAAGAAATCCCATTTAAACCATAAGCCATCGACCGCTTACTTTCAGCTGCAGTTTGTGTCCAAATAAGAAAGTGTGTAATAAAACACAGGGGCGTAAAGGTACCTATTCCAATAATGCCAAAATTGCTTCATTTCATTCGACTGTAGTAATTGCTATGAGAAAAGTAAACCAAGTCATTCGGTTCAGAGTCCACACATACATGCTCTAACATCCAATTATTTCGGCTCTCAGAAGAGCACTCCAGTTTCCATTCCTCTAATTGCCAGGCGTGTGTCGTCCTGCGCAGCGTTGCATTCTGGGAGCTGTTAGGAGACAGGTGAAAGGCCCTCTGAGGGATTCGATGAACCGCACGGCGCAGCAAATCACAGAAACTTCCAGAAAGCCAAGCACACAAAGCAGAGGGGTCAAGGACAGCTGACCTGAACCAAACAGCATGAGGATGATGATGATGATGATGATGATGAGCGACGACGGAGAGAGACTGAGAAAACGCTTTGAATGCTGGGGAAGCCACTTTGAAATGGCAATAAATGCACTCATTATGATTATACAAGTTATAATAATGATAACGATTAAATAATCAACTTTATAAGGTGGCAGCATGAGGTTTTATTATACTGTCATATCTCCAATTTATTAAAACTACTTTTAGTATTTAGGATTTTACATGATATACTGTTGCTTTAAATACAATAAACTAAAACCATCATATAAAAAATGAATTTCAAAAATACAGCAAGAAACATCAGTGTTATAATATAATATATTTAAAATAAATTGAAAAAAATATAAACAATATTTTAAAAATTCAGCTTTGCATCACATCACAGGAATAAATTACATTTTAAAATATATTCAAATAGAAAACAGTTATTTTAAATAATACAAATTTTAATAAATAGTCATATTTAATATTAGTGATCATATTAGAGTTTTACCTGTATTTTTAATCAAATAAATGCAGCCTTGGTGATGTATATTCAATGTTTGGTACAATGTATATAAAAACAAATGGCACAACAGATTATAGATTTTCTGGACAAATTATTGTTTTAATGAAAAATGTATTTAATGTAATAACTGCTTTATACTAACAATATAAACACAGTAAGTAATATAGCAATATAAATAAAAATATATTATTATACCACATAAGTAAAACTAACGCATATATTATAATAAATATATATATATATATATATATATATATATATATATATATATATATATATATATATATATATATATATATATATATATATAAATTACTCTAATCTTTTACTAATGTTATTAAATTAATGATTATTGTTTTAATGAACTTTTGTGTTATGTATAAATACAGTATACTATTTTAAAACGATATAAAATATAAATTATGAAATATATTTTTATATATAACACTATAAATGAAAATATTATTATACCAGGTATATGTAAAAAAAATGTTTACCTTATTTTATGAATATACTATATGCTTATATAATAATTTATTATATAAATTAATTATTAGATATTATAAGTATTAACACATTGCTATAATTATGCTATAATATCATAATTATTATAATTTCTCAGTATAATGAAATTCTATTTTAATAAATTCTATGTATATTGTATGAATTGTTATAATTAATTAGTCATTACATATTTATTAATATAATTAATCACTATATATATATATATATATATATATATATATATATAAAATTAAGTACAATATTTAACTTTATAATTTAAACCCTTATCTTTTAAATTATCATCAATTTTAATAATCATAAGTCAGATTTTTCTGGTGTTTCTGAGTTGTTGCTGTAGTTATGTATATCTTCTGCTTAGTTCTTCTCCAACACTGAAGCTATCAGAGCTGAACGGGGAAATTGGATGGAGGATGTCCTTAAACCCCGAAAGATGTCACCACACCTTCCTCATCAACACTTCCTCGTCCTCCTGACATCGGCTCGTCTCATCATTATCATGTCATTATTTCTCCATATGACTCCAAAAAGGCCTCGTTTGGAAAACCACACAAGTACGAAACATCATTGGCTTTACCTCCAGGCTCTTCGATGACCTTGCCGAATATAGCCGCGACCTCTTCCTTACTGTGTCCATGTGGAGCGTCTGGGGACGTCAGTCCCCGCAGCACACGACGTGTGTGTGTGTGTGTGTGTGTGTGTGTGTGTGTGTTCACTCCTCAGGCGCTCTCCTCACTGTCCTGTCTATAGAAATAACTCTGTTATGCTCCTCGTCACTGAACACACTCCAAACTCCCAGCGACAGCCCACCCTTCCTGCATCAAAGCCGTCCCAAAAGCTAACGTCAAGAAAAACTGCACTGTCAACACAAAACAACACAAAAGTTGCCCTTTCAAAACCAAGAGAGGTTGAAATAAACATCT
Organism: Acrossocheilus fasciatus; assembly: GCA_036784905.1. Classification (NCBI taxonomy): domain Eukaryota; kingdom Metazoa; phylum Chordata; class Actinopteri; order Cypriniformes; family Cyprinidae; genus Acrossocheilus; species Acrossocheilus fasciatus. The sequence continues at coordinate 13,663,891 of CM071959.1, read as the reverse complement.
CCACAATCGACAGCCGCTGGCAGCACCATATTACAGTGACGGTATTTGATGGTAATACCATGGTACTTTAATCAAAACAAAAACACTGAAATTAATGTACTATGGTATTTACATTGTATACGCCGATGTAGTTCCAAGAATACCGTTATATGTTATTGTGGTACTGGTATTTGTAGTATTATACTAACATATGGCCAATGTTTTGACTAAAGGTCCTTGCCCACTGTGTCAGAAAATGAGTTTTTTTTCATTTATTCATCCTTTCCAATCAAAATGCTTGCTACAGATGCGAAAAGTCGAACCTGATCCAAAAATTTTATGACGGAGGAAAGTTTCGGAGGCAGTGTGTAAACGTGATTGACACAACGTGAGGTCGTATTTATTTTTTAACGTGCGAAAATTTCGGACGAGAATTTTGGAATCTGTGTAATGTGCAAAGACTTTAAACCTGAAATTATTTGTAAAATTCTGATTATTAAAATTGATTTGAATTTAAATTCTTAGAATTCTTAAAAACGTAGATTTGTTAAAGCTTAGAAAAAAATGACTGTATGATTTTGAGATCCATCTTTTCACACTGAGGACAACTGAGGTACTCATATGCAACTCTTACAGAAGGTTCAAACGCTCACTGATCCTGAGGAAACAGGATGCATTAAGAGCCAAAACAGAATTTTCTTATTTTGCCCAAACATCATTTTTTTTTTTTTTTCATTTAGTACTGCCCTTCAGAAGCTTGAACCTTCTGTAATAGTTGCATATAAGTCCCTCAGTTGTCCTCAGTGTGAAAAGATGATCTCAAAATCATACAGTCATTGTTGAAGGGTTCAAATACACAAAAATGCTGGAAAACCACAGGATTTGTGGGAGCTGAAGGATTTTTCTGACGAACAGCAGGCAGTTTAACTGTTCAGGACCAACAAGGGACTCATGAACAACTATCACTAAACAAAATAACACAGCTGTGGATCATTCAGGTAACAATACAGTATTAAGAATCAAGGGGATGTATACTTTTGAACGGGTTCATTTTTATAAATTCAACTATTATTTTCTCTTGTGGACTGTAAATGTATTTTATGTGAAATATCTTATTTAGGTCTGTACTAAAAATAACATGCATTTTGTATGATCCCTCTTATTTTAGTAAAATAATTAACATTTTGCAGATTCTGCAAGGTGTGTAAACTTTTGAAAAAAAAAAGTATATAATAATTACAATTGTTTAATTATATAATAATTATAAATTTAACTTTTTAGGCTTTTAGAAAAAAAAAAAAAAAAAAACATTTGGGACATGTGCCATGACGATACCATGTTTTTGTTGGATTCACACCATAGTAGCAATTTACCAAGTTATCATTTAATATAAATCATTCATAAAATAAATGTAACGTCATATTTTATTAAAATGTTATGATCTACATCTAACTACCATAATATTGCCATCTGATCCCATCAATATACCACATTATCCATTATGTAAATATGTCAAATTAATAAACAAACAAACAAACAAACAAACAAACAAACAAACAAACAACAAACAAACAGTAAATTAATAAATGTATTTATTTAATTGGATCTTACTACCATGGCTACCATTGTAGTCTATTCATATAAATAGCATGGTACTTGAATAATATGTAATTATCAGAAAACATTTACACTGGTTAGTTTGTGTTAGTCAGCTATTAAACTAAAATGAAGCCAAGAACAAAGAGCGTTTATGTTGAATGTTTAAAAAGACACTTTGAAGAGGAATCTGAGCTGAAAGCCTGTGTTTTTGTTTTGTCTGATGTTATTTATTTTATTATGTCTGCAAATGTGCAGGGCTTTACATCTATTTGCACACATTTCGTTATTTTTTTGACCCAAAAGCCAAAGCAGAGATCAAAAGATCAAAAACAAGTGAGAGTTGATCTTCAGGGCATGAACACATCATTAACATGCTTGCACCTGAGCCTGACCTTCAAGGTTAAAAACACACATATAAACGGAACAGCACAAACACACATAAGCAGGGATGGTGAGGTTTATAGGTCACTCTTACACACACACACACACACACACACACACACACACACACACACACACACACACCTGTCTGGTCCAGTGTGTCAGTGTTCAGCAGGTGTCACATGATGTCAAACAGTATGTGGCTGATCCAGGCAGATCAAACCCGCAGGTTGATCCGTCCAGAGATCCTCACAGACGAGAAACACACCCTGAGCTGATGCCATACCTGAAACACAGGAGCTGCAAGACATGAACAAAGGGAAAGATGTGTGTGACTGGAATTTAAGTATTAAATGAATAAATAAGACAGGAATTTGTGCATACACTATATATTTTGCTATACTTGTTTATACTTGTGCTATACTTGTTTATATCACATGATAAAAAGGATATTTTATAAATTAAAGTTTATAAAGTTTATAAATTAAATCTTTTTATGTGATAGAAATAATTTATTGACATTATTCAATAATTAATACACACACACACACACACACACACACACACACATACACACACACACACATATAGCATAATATTTAAACAATTGTATTTTATAATATTCGTATTTAGAATTTTTAGTACTGATAAAATCCTATAATTATATTAGTAGTGATTAATATATATAAAATATATGTGTATAAAAATGACAATAATAATACAATTATATTTTAATTAAATATACAATTTTTATTACTAATATTCTAAATGTTATAACAACATAACCAATACATAATATTTTATTCAATAATAGTATTATATCAGTGCTAATGTTTATAAATATTAATATTGTAGAAGTACAATTCTATTTAAATAGGCTATATAAATATTATATACAATTGCTGAATATTATATTAGTTAATAACTATTAATAATAATAGAAAACATGTAATATGTATATATAACATACATATTACATATATAACATTTATAAAATATATGTTATTCAATAACTATATATACACACACACACACACACACACACACACACACACACACAGAATATATAAATGGTATATTCTTATTTTATTTATATTGTTTTAAATTAGCATACTTTATTTGTACACAAATTTCAATTAAAACAATAATTTATTTAAAAACTGAATTATGCGCCATTCTACCTTACAGTATTTCGCTAGTAAACAGTGTTTCACATCACAGCTGTTGTGTATATTTACACAAGCTAGAACTGACCAATCAGCTTTCAAGACCAGAGCTATCAGTTTTAAAATAGAAAAAATATATATATATATATTTGTTTGTATATGCAACGTCTTAAAATTCCAAGACAGAAAACGTTTGTTAGCTTTCACACGACACAATTAAACAGCCTACGCTTTCTGCGCATATAATAAAAAGGCTAGTTTTAAAGACAGCCCTCAACAACCCCCAGAAATAATATGAGCTTTTTTAATTTAGATCTCCAATGAAGATTCTGGGGCTCGGAGAGGCGAACAGCTGTGTTTCTGCCCTGATAAATGACTCATTTAAATGAGTTTCATTAACGATACGTAGGAGTCTTGTTGAGCGCCGCGATATGTTTTGATGTACAACAGCCGTTATGACAGCAGGGGTTTGTGTGGCAGTCCGTGAGTTAATGGAGTCAAATGGAAATTATCTGATGGCTAACGCATCTCTGAATGTAAATGTCCTTCGAAGATTGAAGTCGGGCTCGTCGTATGTCGTCCGGCTATCAAATTATTCATTCTATATACACAATAGAAACCAAATTACCTCATAAAATGGACATGGAAAAAAATTAATTAATTCTTTGGCATTGATATCTCCTCATGCTAGGCCGAAATCACTAGCGTGTGACTAAGTGTTTGACGATGTGGCCTGATCCGCGACCAGCTTTTCCGGTTTCTGTGCTGGTTAATGTGAGGGTTTGGGTGGTGGAGGTTTCAGTGTAGGATTAAATGAAGCTAATCCCATTTCAGATCTGCACAAACAAACATGCCAAAGCAAAGCCCCGCCCGAGGCAAACCGAGACACAATGCTTTAATCATACAGGTACAGATACTGTCACTAAAAGTGCTATTTAACGGACAAATGAACATTTACAGATTTTAACTTCCTTTATTAGTGTATATCCATTCCTCACAAACTCAAAGTCAGTAGAAGTTAGTCTTTAAGCATTTTAATTTAGTACAGTGCAGATGAATGCTAATCTAATGAATGCTAAACAGTAGGCCTACTACAAACATGTTTCTTAACATATGGGTTGATAAAAATACCCAATATAGAAATGGTTTTATTAAAACCATAAAACCATGCAAGTTAGAATTATGAAAATTTACCATAGTAACCATAGTATTTCTGTGATATCCGTACAATAGTAATTTTTCATGGTTAGATGAATGTAATTATGGAGTCTTGCTTCTGAAGCTACAAGTTCAGCTAATTCAGCTACAATTAGTAGTTGGTAACACCTTAATAATGTTTCACATGTAAAATCATGGTAAAATCAATGTAACTATGGTTTCTATGAAAACAAAATATGATATTTGGAGATTTAGCTTCTGAAGCTAAAGCTAAATCATGCTAGTTCACTTACATTTACATAAAGTTGTTGGTAATACTTTACAATAATGTTTCATTTGTAAAATCATGGTTAAATCAATGTAACTGGTTTCTCTAAAACAAAATATGATATTTGAATATTTAGCTTCTAAAGCTACAGCTAGTTCTTGCTAGTTTAGCTACATTTTATGTAAAGTAGTGGGTAGCACTTTACAGTTTAATTTATAAAATCATGGTTAGATCAACTTAATATAAAAATTAAACATGATATTTGGAAACATAGCCTTTGAAAGCTGAAGATATATTCTAAAGTTTAACGTTTATAAGCTAAAGTTTATTCTACTTCAGCTACATTTGTAGCTATAGCTAAATCATGCTAGTTCAGCTACACTTACATAAAGCAGCCGGTGACACTTTATAATAATTTTTCATTTGTGAAAACTTGATTAAACCAATGTAACTGGTTTGTATTAAACAAAATATGATATTTGGAAATAAAGCTACAGCTACTTCATGCTAGTTCAGCTACATTTTGTAGCTACAGGTAAATCATGCTAGTTCAGCTACATTTGACATAAAGTAGTTGGTAATACTTTGCAATAATGTTTCATTTGTAAAATCATGGTTAAATCAATATAACTCTGGTGTCTATACAACAAAATATAATATTTGGAAATGTAGCTTCTGAAGCTACAGCTAATGCTAATATGAACAAACCATGAAAAATAGGCCTACTTTTAAAGCATTTATTAATCTTAGCCATATTGTTCATTTTAACATTTACTAATACATTATTAAAATCAAAAGAGGTATCTGGTAGCATATATGGTAGCTATAGAAAAAACAATGACTCAAATTAACAAAATGAATTAGACTTAGCAATGCAAATAGACAGCAAATTACATTTCTGTAATACGCATTTGATTTCTGCCTTAGTTTACAGTAAAACAAACACAAATTATTTAGGATTTTGTTATGCTTATTGGAAACGTTAACTTTTGAGTCATACAGTGATGGGAAAAAATTACACAGTAAAATCTCCAGTGTTGAAATCCCAGTGTTACGGACTTTTAGAGTAAAGAGTTAAAGTTGTGGTGTTGAATTGTGAAGGATTAACACTAGCTAGAGTAAACAGCACCCTCTGGCCGGTGTCAATACGGAGAATTACCCTTATTAACACCGTCGAGTGTTATTAGTGACATCCGGGACATTTTCTCGTGTGCGAGCCTAATCCGTCTGAAAATTTTTTTACAGACGCCATTTTCTTTGCTCGCGATGCGGAGCATTTTAGGACGGAAAACAGCGAAATAAAGTGTTTAATCCTACTCACAAAGTGTGTTTTTGTAATATCATATCGTTTTATAATTATTTCAATGTGTTGTATGCGCCTAAACGTTTTTCAATGGCATTTCCTTTCACTCGCGATGCGGAACAGACGAGGACTTTTCTAAAAGGGAAAATCCGAAAGTAAGTGTTATAATCTCATTTAAAATATGTATTTTATAACATCATATTAATTTATAGCCATACTTATGTGTTGTGCTCTCCTAAACGTTTTTTTAGAGATATTTTCTTTCTCTCGCGGCGCGAGCAGACGGGGAAGTTGGTTTTAACAAGGAAAACACTGAAAGTAAGTGTTTTACCTCATTTACTATATGTATTTTATAACATTATATTGATTTATAGTGATATTCATCTGCTGTGCACTCTTAAACTTTTTCTCAGAGTGATATTTTCGTTCGCTCGTGATGCTCCGGAGCAGATGAGGAAGTTGGTTTTAACAAGGAAAACGCCAAAAGTAAGTGTTTTACTTGATTTACGATATATATTTTATAAAATAATATTACTTTATGACAATATCTATAGATGTGCGCGCCTAAACGATCCGAAACGTTTCTCACAAATGACATTTGAATTTGAAGGGAAGTGTTTTACCTCATTTATAATACAGTATGTATTTTGCAACGTCATATTGTCAAATCAAACCACTGTAACGTTAAACTGCCCAAATCTAAATGACAATAGAAGTCATTTGTTCTTGTGTGTCTCATGACCAATTTTTGTGATTTCATTAAGCATTAATTGAGTTTTCATGATGTTGATGTGTCCTTATATTGGATTTGAGTGCTATTTTCATTGAATTAATTTGAAAATAAGACTTTAAGTAAACTCAAACTCTCTATACTGAGTGAATTACATTGTTCATCATTCAAAGTGATTTTGTGCCCTCACAAGTCTTGGAGAATGGCACATGAGTTGCAATGAACTACTTTAGACACTTTATCTTATTATCTTTAAGTATTAAATTGTGTTTTGTATTCAGCAAAAGTGAGTCGTATGGGTTTGGAATTACAATTTTAAGTAAACTAGTTCTTTAACATTGTTACAGATGGTTCATGCTGACTTAACAGAAAAATCAAAAGGAGATGATGTGCTTGAAGAGTATGAAGCCACCAATACATGGGTAAGCCACAACTGCACATTTTAAGATTATTATTATTATTATTGTTTTTTTTAAATAAACATGACAATCAATAAAGAGTCTGATTTCTTTCTAAAAAAATATCAACTGTAAGTTTTTGATATGCTTGAACTGTCATTTATTTATGTACTGTCCCATTTATGTGCATTCATTTTGATAGGAGTCGTCCAACCTCAGTGCGGCGAGATCAATATGCACTTGGAATTGTGACTTTGTCTCTGTCGTTAGAAGACCCATTTTCTAGTAAGACTTTCTTTTTACAATATACATTTACAGTGAATTAAATGCTTTTCCTTAAAGGGATAGTTCACCCAAAAATGAAAATTAAAGGGTTAGTTCATACAAAAATTAAAATTAGCCCATGTTTTACTCACCCTCAAGGCATCCTAGATGACTTTCTTCTTTCAAATTTTATTATCCTGGCACTTCCGAGCTTTATAATGGCAGTGGGTGGGTGTTGTTGTTTCAACAGTCCAAAAGAAGTGCAATAAAGTGCATCCATCCATAATAAACAGTGCCTCACACGGCTGGGTGAATAAAGGCCACCTGTAGCGAATCAATGCGTTTTTGTAAGAAAAATATCCATATTTAAAACAAACACTTTCCTCTAGCTTGCGCTAACTGTCGTGTGCGCAAACCGTTCAGGGTGGATGATGTAGGACTTTAGTGAATTTTTGGCTCCAGTGAATTATGCTAGTCTCACGAGAACCGTTTGTTTACAGTTTCAATTTTCCTTACTTTAGCAAAGACAAACCACTCTCTTCTTGGCTTACATCGAAATCCTCCGACGTTTCTCTTTACAAATTCTTGTTTTGTATTTCTAATTCGTGATTCGTTTGTTTAGCTCTCTCCTCTGCTCTTCCGCTTTCGTCACTTCGCATGCACTACACCGACGTCCTGCGTCATCCGCCCGGAAAGGCTTCCACGTACAACATTTAGCTCAAGCTAGAAAAAAGTGTTTATAACATTTTAAATATGGATATTTTTCTTACAAGAACACATTGCCTTTATTCACCCCCCAGAGCTGTGTGAGGAATGTTTTATTATGGATGAATGCACTTTATTGCACTTGTTTTGGACTGTTGAACAGAAACACCCACCCACTGCCATTATAAAGTTTGGATTAGCCAAGAAATTTTTAATATCACTCTGATTGGATTCGTCTGAAAGAAGAAATGCATGTACACCTAGGATGCCTTGCAAGTGAGTAAATCATGGGGTAACTTTAATTTTCGGGTGAACTAAGCCTTTAAGTTATTATTTACTCATCCTTGTGTTGTTCTGGTATGCGCTTTTTTCTTTTTCGGACCTGCTTGTCCTTATAATGTCAGTACATGCCAATCAATATCAAGCTTTTAAAAAAGATGCAAAAGGATCAGAGTGGTCCCATGTATTTCTTCTGTAGATTATTCAAAATATAACCTTTTGTGTTCCTCAGAAGACTGAACGTCATACAAGTTTGGAACCACATGAGGATAAATAAATAATGACAGAATTTTCAGTTTTGGGTGAAGTTCTTGTATTGCAGTTCATACTTGTCTCTGACATTTCACCTGATAATAGTTTTGATAAATGGATGTGAAATGATCCTGTTTTGGTTTTGTATTTATATTTATTTATTTATTTTTCAATTTTACAGGGGCAGTTTTGTGATGCTGCAAATAGGATTGGATATCTTGCTTGGCTGAAAACTGCAGAGAAACGCATCTCATCGTGCTGAAAAAAAGAATGAGATTCTCTCCAAGGAGGTCCAAACACCAGCACAGACTTTGATTAGTGAGCATTAACATGCATTCAGCTTTTATGGTAATGAATGGAATGCTGTTATTTAACCTCCTAAATGTCAGCATTATATAAACCTTATGACATTAATGGACCAAATAAGAATATGTTTTTTGTGTCTTTGCACTGATTTGCTTCTACATTATGATGTTTAATTGTTGTAAGAACATGTTCTTTACATGTATTGAAAACATTGAGTGTGAAGACATTTTGGTGCAGGGAAAAATATTTACAATGTTTCAATAAAATAAATAAATGTAAACGTGTATTGTTTTGTGGGTTTATTTTTTAATATTTTCACCTGAACACTGGTGCAGTGTTGACCAGTTAATCCATAAGTGTTAACTTTCAACACCAACTTTGGTGTTCTTATCATCCATTCTGGTTTTGATATTTTACATGTTAAGAGTTTGTTAGTTAACACTGTCAGAGTGTTAAAAATGTTAACTCTTTCAAAAGTGTTAATTTAACACTTTAGCAGTGATTCCCATATGTACTCTGGGTAAGTGTTAATTTTAACTCTGAGGGAGTTAAATCCACTCTTTTAAATTTGCTGTATACTTTACTAGCAATTTGAGTTAAAATGGTTTCAAATTCACAAATTATTACAAGGAAATGGCATGTAACACTGATTTAAACATGGAAATTTGAAGTACAAATAGTATTTTCTCTAATAATTTTGGTTTTATTTACAACTTTACGTTTTTACAGTATAAAATGTTCTATATTGCATGATGAAACCAGTTTAGCTGTGTAAAACATGGTAAATTATCTCTCTTTTTTTTGGTTGTGCACCTACAGAACAAATACTTCAGCATTTCAATTTTGATACGCCATCTTCAAGTACTGGATAACAAAATGCTACGTGCTCATGTGACTCAGCGAGCGAATTTCCATAATACGAGGTGAATTACGGTCAGAATTTAGTTCCCCTCAGAACTGAGTAGCATTTCAAAGGATGCTTATAACCCAGCACTCGATAGCCAGCAGCTATTTCATATAGAAAATACAGCTTATCACCGAAACGCAGACCTGTACTCTCTTGCACACGCACTTACGGCTGCTAGACGCCCCGGAGAAATGTAAATTTCCCTGTGTTAATTTAATCTGCAGCAGCATGTGGCATTTATTCAGAAAACAAAGCAAACTGAAAGGAAAAATGCTCTGATTTTATTAAAGTCTGATGTATGCCGTCAGTAAGGCAGCTCTGGGAGCAAAATGATCGATATTCATCATCACAGCGCATTTTAAGACACTCAAATGGGGAAAAAACACCAGACGGAAGAAGAAAATACAAATTTGATATATATTTTGATTACAAATCTGTCTTCCTGACATCTTTTAGGACTAGAATAAACAAAAATATGTCCAGCATTGTGCTTATACGTGTTTGCCTTTGCACAAACCCCATGAGCTTTGAGCTGTCGCATCCATCACTGTCAGGACTAATTATTGCTCTACACTTTTCTGTGTCGTGCAAACATACTGCATGCCTCTGTCTCTCTCTCTTGAGATCGTTCTGTCTCGTTTTGAGGTCACAACGGCCATCTTTAGTTTTAACAACCCCCCCTTTTATGTCTTGTGACCTTAAAGGGTCATGCGGATGCATTTAAAGGGCCATATTCCACACCATTTAAGTCCACTTTTGACGTTAGTCAAGGTTTCTTGCACTAAAAAATGTCACAATTAAGATTCACATGACCATTTTCCACCCTCTCTCTGACTCTTAGAACTAAACAGCCTGTTTTTGTGAGCAATTTTATTATGTAAATGACCTCTGTTGGTTTGACCTTGTCTAACATTCACAACCTCAATTCTCTCTGAAAATGCAAGGAAGTGAGAACGCTTGAAAAATATACTACAGTCGGAAAGAAAGAAAGAAAGAAAGAAAGAAAGAACCACATTGTGGAATATTTTTCAAGAGTCTGTTGTTGCTGTTGTTGTTGTTATTATTATTATTATTATTATTATTATTATTATTATTATTATTGTTGTGGAAGGAAAGAAACAAAAACTATTTTTCATTTTTTCAAGAGTTTGTCATTAATAATAATAATAATAATAATAATAATAATAAATACTACTACTAATAATAAGATTAATTAAATTAATTAATTAATTAATTCTTATTTATATATGTATTATTATTATATATTATTTATTATTATATATTATTATACATTTATTTTATATTATTATTTACTTATTTTTCATCAATAATAATAACACTTCTTCTTTTTCATTTTCTTCTTCTTATTATAAAAAAATATATTTAAAATTTGTTTTTAAATCATATTAAATACACCACATAATTTAAATAAATAAATAAATATTTTTCCTTGAAAAACTCTTGAAAAGTATACCTACTTTATTGACAATTACAAAATAGATAAACAAACAAACACAGATTAATAATTATCTGATAAAACTAACAAAAACCTACCAAAAATACCATGGTGTTATATGTGTTTTTACAACATTTAGCAGGGTATTCTTGGAAGTACCTTGGTACACCATGTAAATACCATGGTACATGAATTTCATCTCAAAGTATTACAGTGTTTACCAGGAATAAAGCTAAAAATGTACAAATAAGTAGCAAAAAGTACTATGGTATTACCATAAGTATGAGCTCTTTCTCTACAGCATTAATTTTATCTTTATATTTCCTAGCCGTACACCCTTATGAATTGCCAATGTAACTTTATATTTCTATTTTTATTAAATTGTCAGCTATACAGAGAGAAATTCACCCCGCATTTCACTCTCAGTTAATAAAGTTTCTTATATTACAGGCCTAAAGTTCTCCGAGGTCCACAAGGAACGGCTGTCCGCTTTGGAATCGATTCAAGACTTCTGGAATCTGGCCAGCGCTGTATTGATTCACCGTTAATGCCGTAATGGCTGTTTTGGCAGCGGATTTTAAACGCCGCTGTGGTGCTTTGGGACACCGGTCATTAAAAACATGTTGTTTGATTAAAATCAGGAAATGTTTTTCAACTGTAATGCGGTTTCAGAACAGGATCCAAATGTGAGATATGCTAGAAATCACCTCCAAACACAACACACACACAAATGGAAATGCAACGCACATTTCCGCCACCGCTGAGGTGCGATATCATGATGGCAGTGAGTTTGTCACGGCGGGGTGCAGGTGAGTGTGAGGATCTGTGTTTTGGTAACACATTAGCTCTGTTCCAAAACCTAGTTAGCATTCTGTTTGCAGCATTCATCTCAATTGCACCACAGAAGTATACAATTTGAAATATGCTAGAGCTTTGCTTTGCCCAATTTTGTGCAGTTTTGAGTCTGTAAAAAAAAAAAAAAAAAATCATCAGAATACACAGCTACTCTAAAAGCTAATACTTTTTAAATGGCTGCTGAATAGAGGAAGATGTATAGTTAAACAGGAAAAAATTGTTACTGAATCGCTAAACATAGCACAGAAACTATTTTCACTAAAAAATTACAAATACATTTCCCAACAAAGTAAAAAGTCAAGTAACACATTAGATTAAATGTGAAATGCTGAAGTAGAAATAATCTGAAAATGGTGTAATAGTAATAGTATATAGACAAAAATAGTATTTAATCTGTTTTTTTTTCTTCTGTATTTAAACTAACAAAAAATGTAACAAAAAGCAGCTATTTTTGATAAGCTGTGCATTGAATTAAAAAAAAATGCATTTTTCACACTATATTACTAGTTACAATGAAAAAAGAAAGAAAAAAAACTAACTTACAATAAAAGAAACAGTCAAGCTACTTTTATCCTACTAAAAAAGGTAGTTAAACTGTTAGCGTCGCTACGTTTAGCTAGTTGCTGTTATTTTAGTCAATGCTTCAATTTTTGTTAATTTTTTGAATTTCATTTTTATATTTACGTTTTAATTTTTATTAACGTTTTTGTTATTTGTATTATTATTATTTTGTAAATGTCAGTAATTTTTTTAACTATTTTTTATTTCAGTTTTTGTTTTTGTTATTTTAGTACATTCAGTTAATCTAAATAAAAATGAGGAATGCTGAAATTATGTTTTGTGAATTTGTTTATTAATTTCTATCTCTATTTTAAATTGAGTTATTTTAATACATCCAGTTAATACATCCACTAAATGAAAATGAAAAATGCTGCCTAGGCAACTAGCTGAAATAAAACATAGTATAAAGTAAGGTGTTCTTTTATTACTGTTTTAGTTAACATCTATTTTATTTCTAGTAACATTTTTAAAATGTTTTTAATAGTGCTGTCAAAATTAATTGCGATTAAATCACATACAAAATAAAAGTTTTTGGTTGCATAATACAACCTGAATTCCGGAAATGTTGGGATGTTTTTTAAATTTGAATAAAATGAAAACTAAAAGACTTTCAAATCACATGAGCCAATATTTTATTCACAATAGAACATAGATAACATAACAAATGTTTAAACTGAGAAATTTTACACTTTTATCCACTAAATGAGCTCATTTCAAATTTTATGCCTGCTACAGGTCTCAAAAAAGTTGGCACGGGGGCAACAAAGGGCTGAAAAGGCAAGACATTTTTAAAGATTCAGCTGGCAACTAATTAAGTTAATTGACCTCAGGTCTGTAACATGATTAGCTATAAAAGGGATGTCTTAGAGAGGCAGAGTCTCTCAGAAGTAAAGATGGGCAGAGGCTCTCCAATCTGTGAAAGAGTGCATAAAAAGATTGTGGAATACTTTAAAAACAACGTTCCTCAATGTCAGATTGCAATGGCTTTGCAAATCTCATCATCTACAGTGCATAGCATCATCAAAAGATTCAGAGAAACTGGAGAAATCTCTGTGTGTTAGGGACAAGGCCGAAGACCTTTGTTGGATGCCTGTGGTCTTCGGGCCCTCAGACAACACTGCATCACTCATCGGCATGTTTCTGTCATTGACATTACTAAATGGGCCCAGGAATACTTCCAGAAACCATTGTCGGTAAACACAATCCACCGTGCCATCTGCAGATGCCAACTAAAGCTCTCTCATGCAAAAAGGAAGCCATATGTGAACATGGTCCAGAAGCGCTATCATGTCCTGTGGGCCAAGGCTCATTTAAAATGGACTGTTTCAAAGTGGAAAAGTGTTCTATGGTCAGACGAGTCCAAATTTGACATTCTTGTTGGAAATCACGGACGACGTGTCCTCCGGGCTAAAGAGGAGGGAGACCTTCCAGCATGTTATGAGCGTTCAGTTTAAAAGCCAGCATCTCTGATGGTATGGGGTGCATAAGTGCATACGGTATGGGCAGCTTGCATGTTTTGGAAGGCACTATGAATCCTGAAAGGTATATAAAGGTTTGAGAGCAACATATGCTCCCTTCCAGACGATGTCTATTTCAGCAGGACCATGCAAAACCACATACTGCAACTATTACAACAGCATCGCTTCATAGTAGAAGAGTCCAGGTACTGAATTGGCCTGCCTGCAGTCCAGATCTTTCACCTATACAGAACATTTGGTGCATCATTAAACGAAAAATACGTCAAAGACGACCACAAACTCTTCAGCAGCTGGAAACCTATATCAGGCAAGAATGGGACCAAATTCCAACATCAAAACTCCAGAAACTCATAACCTCGATGCCCAGATGTCTTCAAACTGTTTTGAAAAGAAGAGGAGATGCTACACCATGGTAAACATGCCCCCGTCCCAATTATTTTGAGAACTGTAGAAGGCATCAAATTTGAAATGATCTCATTTTGTGCATAAAACATTTGTTATGTTATCTATGTTATTTTATGAATAAAATATTGGCTCATGTGATATGAAAGTCTTTTAGTTTTCATGTTATTCAAATTTAAAAACTGTCCCAACATTTCCGGAATTCGGTTGTATATGTGTGTGTTCTGTGTATATTTATTATGTATAAATACACACACATACAGTATGTATTTTGAAAATATTTACATGTATTTATGTCTATATTTATATTCATAAAATATATTTATATATAAACAAAAAAAAAAACTACTAAAGCTACATGTGTGTGTATTTATATATGCATAATAAATATACACAGTACACATACATATATTATGTAAACAAAAACTTTTATTTTGGATGCGATTAATCGCGGTTAATCATTTGACAGCACGTGTTTTTAATTTTAGCTAACAATAATAACCCTAGCTAGTTAGTCCACAACAATATTTCAAGTGGGTTTTCCATCAACATTTTGCTAAGATAAAGCAATAAATCTCTAAATTCTAAGCATTCAAAATACACAGCATGCAGAAATACTCAATAAATCGGTCCATAATTTACTGTAATTTCTTTTCACTTAGTTGGCCATATTGGATTTATTTCCTTAGCTTGTTGCAGTGCATTCTGGGATTGCTTTAAAATGCCAGGCTTTGGAACACAGCTAATGTGTTACTAAAACAGAAAAACAGGTCAGACAGACAGAAACAGAGACAAACAGTCAGAGATGTCTGACACCAGGGAAAACGAAGGACAATTCGTCTGACAACAGGAGTCAGATTACTGACAGACTCACTCGTACAGCAGTGCGCGGGTGTGAGGAGTGTGTGTTGTGTCAGTGCGCTTACCGCCTGCGTCTCTATTTGTGCTTGATTACACACAGCATGCCCACAGAGGCCACTGCCACTTCTACAATTGCGCACAAACACACAGAGGCCTTTTCTTCCCATTTGTCACTCTATTCCTTGCTAGTCTGACAAAGGAATAATATTGTGAAAATTGCATGTTTATAAGACAGCGTCATTATATCAGCTGCGGCCGGTAATGACATATCAAGGCGCATAAAGTGTCTTCTCATCTCCTGTGGTGCTATCAGAGCATTTCAATTCGCACAATCCCTGCTCATCACTGCAAATACGTTAGTGTTTACATATATTTTCTCTGCCAGAGATGCTATCAGAGACTGGGGACAGAGATATGCGTATGTTTACTGAGCTAACATTGTTTTTTATAAGGTTTTAAATATGTGGTTGTCACATTTGTACCTGTTAGGTTTGTAAACATGAGTGGAGTTAGGTAATAAATCTTTATTAGCTGTGCTTGCTAAGACTAACATCACTAGTACTATTGCTTATAGTTATGGGGTTAAACAAACTTGTTTATCTTGTTCCAGACAGTTTGTGCTACAAACATGAAATATGTGTCAAAACTTTACGATTTTCATTTGGTGGACACTAAAACCACATAAAAATCTCTTAGATAGACATACCTGAGCCTTATCTAAAGACTTTGGACTTGGGTTATGCCTAGCAACCACGTAAAACACCCCAGCAACCACATAGCAATGCCTTGGCAAGCTAGTTTTGATGTGTTTTTGATGTGTAAAATGTGTTGTTGTTAACCTGCTAGCTAAAGTAATCACAAATTGTCCATATAAATCAAGTTAATTTCATATTCATCACGTACAACAACAGTTTGCGCTATTTCAGCTATGCTTACTCTAACCAGCTAACAGTAAGGCTACTCAGCAATATTAAAAGGCCTAATTAAAATGTAGAATTGTTTATTCAGATAATTATTATTGAAATTATGTACTTATTTATTGAACATTAGCAATGTTTATCATATTGCTATTCCAGCCATTTTATAAAAGCTCCACTGTGCGTTGTTTAACAACATACCTTACATGAGGTAAAATCACCTCAAAAAGACCATACTGGAAAAAACTGAAACAGAAACAATTTTCACTCAGAAAATGCTAATAAATTTCATAAAGAAATGACAAGTAACACCGTGTCTACACCAGACGCAACAGTTGTACTATCCTTTGAAACGACAGGGGGCGATGAGGAGGTATTGACCTCTAAAACCATCGGGAATCAGCGGTGAGCAAATAGTTTTAAATACAATAAAAATAAAATGTACTTCACTTAAAAAGCCTTGGACAAACTATGCAAAAAAATCTATTCATTGTTTTCCCTGATGGAGTTTGAACTTCACATAAAGCTGCTTCTGCTTCAGACAAATGGCAGGACAGACGTGCCTGTTGCGCAATTTCTTTCCCAAACCAGTTCAGCGAAAATCCTGCCCAGCAGCTAATTTCATTGGTTAAAGGTTAGGGTGAGGGGTTGTGTTTGGTGTAGGCATTCATCATTGTGATTAACATGTCCAATGAAATGTTTCGAATCAGCTGCGGGGCGGAGTTTTCACTGAACTGGTTTAGGAAAAAAAAAAAAAAAAAAAAAAAATCACGCATGCCTTTTCGGCCAGAGTCGGAAGTGGAGCAAACTTACAAAAAATGCCATGCACACAGTGACGTGAAAAAGGGGCCTCGTGCACTCAAACCGCACGGCCACCCATTCCACGATGACACCATTTTCGTCGCGCACTTCATTTTTACAGTGTACTTGCTTTATTTTAGAAAACTTTCAGCATATTTACGCATAAATGAACAACCGAGAGACTTTCTCTAATAAACTCGCAGTTTCTGATAGCTGGCACACTCAGAATACGCCTCCAGCAAACTGGCACCGTCCCGCACGTCCAAGTGTCACAAACCTACCAAGAGAAATACAGACACTGATGATGTCTGACATTAGCGAACTCTTAACAGCGCCGCTAATTACATGTAAATGTAGATCACCGCAGGCCTGTTTAACCCTGCGGCTATAATAGCTTTGGCTGGAAAAACTACAAATTTATTCGAGTCCAGGGGAAGTTTTATCCAGCATGGACACAGATGATGATGATGTATCAATTTAGAAGGCGACTAATGATCTGAATTTGCTTGCGAGTGGCTAATTACACGCATATGCTCCTAAAAATGTTTATTAATTACGTTGATGAAGTTTTTAGCAGGATACTTCAGTGCAAATTCTCTGTCAGTCAGAAGTCATGTGACTTTTTAACCATTAAATTTGTGCATTCACATGAATGCTTGCTTACACGCATGTGTGTGTGTGTGTGTGTGTGTGTGTGTGTGTGTGTGTGTGTGTGTGTGTGTGTGTGTGTGTGTGTGTGTGCGTGTGTGAGAGAGTGTGTTTCTATTGGCAGATAATCAACTGCAAAGGCAGCAGTGCAATTAAAGTGACAAATTGGCCGTGAGTATAAAGAATCTTCCCTGTGTGTTCATATCCTCCAGAGCCAACTACACCCGGGAAACACGCGCACACACACACACACACAATCTGAATGGCTGCACATTTAATTGGTAGCCATGCTAATTGCAGACAGTACATCATTTTCACCGTGTCCTTTCAAGAGCCCGAGGCCTCGCAGAACATTAGCGGGTGAAGACCATGACAGCCGGATCACACCTCGAGAATTACCACCTTCACTTAAAACCCTTATATAATCATTCTGTGACTTATTTATAAGGTGGATGTTTACTTATGTATGAGAACAATACAGAAGAATTCCCACACACACCTGAATCAATGCAGAAAAGTGCACTGGAGACATGAAATCTTATGAAGAGAGAAGTTTAATTTAGTGAAATAAGCCATGAAAAATAAAGTAATTAAAATGAAATAAAATATCTGGGGATTAATGGGAAATTTGTAAATAAGGTCTGCAACTAAAAACCACTGTAAGAGAAGATTAATGTAATATAATAAGAAATGAGAAATAATAAACTGAAAATAATTAAATATGCAAAACATTAAGTACTGCAACAAACTATTATGAGAAAAGATTAAATGTATAAGCCATGAAATACTGGGGGGAACTATATAAAGAAGGATTGCAACAAACAAGTTGAAAAAAAATTTAATGTAACATATGTATTATATTAAGATATAAAAATTTATAAATTCAAATAATTTAATGGTGGCAAACAGGCAACAATTAAACAGAAAAGGACCGCAACTATCATTTATTTTGAGGGACGAGTAATGTAATGTAATAATAACCCATGAGGAAAAAAGATAAATAATAGAATAAAAAAATGTATCAAGACAGAAAGCCTTTATATCAATGTCATAACACACTCAGCTTAGAGGACTAAACTAGTCACATGACTAAAGACATCTGTATTCTCAACCTTAGCGATTAGCTTCTACAGTACAGCTCTACTGAGACGACTTACACCACTTATGCATGAGTAAATGGGTTTGAATGGTGCCTAGTTCCTATTTTAAACCAAATAAGAGTCTTTAGACAGAAAAAGAATGAAATATAGAGAAATTGTTGTGTGTTTATCAGCCTTCTTGACACAGATGAATGGCTGAAAGGATGTACTATAGAATGTGTCTGGATTTAGATAAAGACCAGTGTGGAAATATCAATGCTAGCATAATGCTGGTAAACAGCAACAAATCTGTCTTTCACTCATTTTCCCTGCTGTCATTTTGAAAGGAGAACATCATAACAGGCCTATTTCTGTCTCGCTTGCGCTCTTTCACAAATGTACCTCCTTTTATAATCATTCTTTCACGCTGCCTTCTGTATTTTCCCCTTCACAATTTTCCTTTTCTCTCTGTAATTGTTGGTGCATGAGGAATGCAGTACTGTTTACATGTATATAAAAAAGTTTAGTTTAGTTAATTCTCAGATTCAGGCGTAAAAAATATATATATATATATATATATATATATATATATATATATATATATATGTATATATATATGTATATGTATATGTATATGTATGTATGTATGTATATACTGTATATATATATATATATATATATATATATATATATATATGTGTGTGTGTGTGTGTGTGTGTGTATAAGTATATATAATATAATATATACACACACACACACACACACATATATATATGTGTGTGTGTGTCTGTGTGTGTGTTTGTTTATTTATATATATATATATATATATATATATAGATAGATATATAAATATAAATAATTATATACTTTTTACAATTAACAGTCTAATATATATATATATATATATATATATATATATATATATATATATATATATATAGTCGAATATAAAAAAAATAATTACTATACAAATCTCAAATTCAATTAGTTTGTAAAAAATATATACCAAAAAATTAAATAAATAAATAAAAATAACTACCAACTCCCCCTACTAACTAACGCTCATAATTTGTACTACTACTAACTACTAATATAAATCTGCTGATGCCATATTATTTAACATTATTAGAAACTAAAGAGAGAGCAATAAAAAAACAAAACAACTAAGCAAGCTGCAAAACAACAAGAATGTTACGCTCTACTTGGAGAAAAACCACCCTGTTGTTTATTACAAGGGAAAATCACATGACTCATTTGCTATGGAAGAAGTCACTAGACCGTTTAACTGTGTG
Organism: Acrossocheilus fasciatus; assembly: GCA_036784905.1. Lineage (NCBI taxonomy): Eukaryota > Metazoa > Chordata > Actinopteri > Cypriniformes > Cyprinidae > Acrossocheilus > Acrossocheilus fasciatus. The sequence continues at coordinate 13,643,846 of CM071959.1, read as the reverse complement.
CGCTAATTTGTTTGTTCAAAACAAACATGCGCGATAAACGAAATAGGCCTACGTAAACAACTTATCCAAAAATTTCAAAACAACTCACTCAAATGAGCAGGTTCAATCAAATTGCACGTTTCAACAAACAGCAACATGTAAAACGAAAGAAAGCTAAATATTTACAATCCGCATTTTACAGCACCACAGGATGTGGCGGTGAACGGTAAACATAGATGTCAGCGAATCGGGCTACGAATGTTCCCTGATGGCGTACACGTTCATGATGTGCCGTTTCCTGAGTGAAGGGTATTTTTAGAGGTGATCTGTGTGTGTGTGTGTGTGTGTGTGTGTGTGTGTGTGTGTCATCGCAGCTGCTGTCACACACTCCAGCCTCTGAGGAAATGCTGGATTTGGCCTCCATTACGAGTTCATTTCAGATTTGCAGACCTGGTTTTACTTGTTCAAACCGGTTGAGATTAAGTTTAGGTTCACGAATAGGTTAATCACCCAAAAATGAATATTCGGTCTCATTCACTCGCCCTCATTTCATTCCACACTTGACTTTGTTTCTTCTGTGGAACACAAAAGGAAAATGTCTGAAGAACATCTTCACTAGTCTTGAATGCGAACTGAGGTTGTAAGCTCTAAAATGACACAAAAATCATTAAAGTAATCCAAACCACTCATATGACTACATTCCAAGTCTTCTGAAGTCACTGTTACCAAAATACAGAAACATAGTTGCATCTATCCACTTATAGCTCTCAAATCCAATATGGACACTCCATAAGGACAGTCATTGGAGAAAACACAGCACATGCTGCATGTATTAAAAGTGATTTCATTTTTATTAAAAAAAAAAAAATGTCCAGGACAATCAGTCACGGGCAATTAACTGAGCTTCTCAGTGTCATTTGGCTGAGATGGTTTGTTTTACTGCCCGAGGAATCAGATGGAGAGAGTTCTGGCTCTGCTCTCTTTATACAAAAAGATCTTGTAGCTTTAGCATATTTTATTTGTAGAATTACTCTCAAACATGCCTCAAAGTCATGAAATCAAACCTTTTTTTAATGTATTATGATTAAATGATTTATCAAACTGCCATTATAAAGAATCAAATATTTGAATCGTTCATCAAAATGAAGCAAAAGTGTTTCTTTCTGTAGATTACATCGTTATGGCAGTAGGTGGCGCCAAGTAACTGTGTTTAAATGATTCATTGACTCATTTACTTTATTCACTGAAACTCACTGATTAATTTGGACTTGAAACAAGTAATGGTGCGAATATGTGCATCGCGTTACTAGCTCTAGACTACTCGCAGAATGTTTTTCGTGTGTCACTTGTGCGAATAAAAACATTGCACATGCTTTCCTCCATTTTCTGGTAGAACCGTCAATAAGTTATTCACATGCGCGACAAACTGTCATGTGAATTTCCTGCTCAAGTTAACATTTTTCAACTTGCACGGAAGACGTAATTAAGGCGAATATCGTGCATTCGCATCTATTCGCATCTTTGCATTGACTTTGTATGTAATCTATTCATGCAAATAATTAAATTCGCTTGTGGTGTGCACACACTAGAATGCTGTGTGCACACCAAATACGAAGCGAATATTCTCATGGCATTATCTCTCTAGATTACTTGCAGGAAGTTTTTCGTGTCACTTAATAAAATAAAATCATCGCGTAATGCTCCCCTCCATTTTCTTACACAATCGGACGTGTCAATAAGCTCTTCGCTGATTGGCTTGCGCGACAACGCGTCATAGCTACTCTGTGTTTAAAACATTATTTAATATTAAGTACTTGTTTCCTGAACTGTAGTAAAAGCAATGCAAAAGAAATGTCTATTTACTGCAGTATGGAAATCTGGAATAGGTATTAAAACTACTTTATTATGAATAAACAGCTGATTTTTGCTGATGCACTAAATTTGCTATCCTTTTTTGATCCTGCGGGAACATCGTTCACTCAACGTGAACAAACATGCAGACATGTGTTCACACACACACACACACACACACACACACACACACACACACACACACACACACACACACACACATATACATAGACAAAATACAGCAATAAAGACCCCATGACAGAGTCACAGCATGCAGGCCTGCAGGCTCTTGACAGGGTGATTAAGAACATTGCGTACATCTTTGCATGCACACACACACACACACACACACACACACACACACACACACACACACACACACACACACACACACACACACACACCAGTGTATGACTGGTGCCTCTGACAAATACACACTTCCCTCCGGAAAAGCTTAAAAAATAAGCCGCCCCTCAAGACCTAGAATGTGTGTTTGTGAGTCTCTGCAGTTGCGAAACATTGCCGCAAATCTAATAGGCCTTTTTTCTTTTCAATAGGCTTTCTTATTTGGAATAAAATTCTTCAAGATCATGAAGATTTGATGTTGGTGACCCACATATATAAACACCTACAGTGACCCAGACAGTACTGAATGGTTTCCAGCTGGCACAGAGGGCCAAAATGCCACAATGAACCACATTAAAGTGAAAATCCTGCACCTATCAAAAGTACACTTTGATCCAGACTCACTGCTAATGGTCACAGGCAGCGTCTGTAAAACACAGAGACTTACATGCAGTTATTTTGGCCACACAGGTAGATAAAGAGACTCACTGAGAGCAGTTAAAAGCTGTTAAAGTGCCATGTGAGAGCAGTTTACTTGACTTGAAAAAAGTGCAGGATAAAGAATGAGTACTAACCCTGATGAAAACGACAACTTTAACCAGTTTAAGCTGGTTTGCTGGTCTTAGTTGTGGACAGAGCACAATATTATATACTTATAACATAATTTTTTTGTGTTGAAGAGTGTTGGCTCTTCAGTCATTTTTGGCAGAAAAATGTTACATTTTTTAAATTAAAATTCTTTTTTTTTTTTTTTTTTTTTTTTTTACTTCGTTGGAATGGTCCGAAACTTGGTAAAAGTTTTGGCACTTGCTAAGTGAACAAATAAGAAAATCATGGACATGATTCAAAAAGGTTAAATGGTCCTGAAAAAGTCAATCTTATGCTCCACAAAATGACCACATTGAAAATAAATGGGAAGCGAATTTCATCTAGTGGAAATGTTTGGTACTGCACTCAAAAAAAAAAAAAAAAAAAAAAAAATCTTACCGATAGCTATTTTTTGTGATATCAACTTCAAATTTGGAACACAACTTGATTTTCACACAGTTTTAGTTTCTGTGCATTTTTTCATAACAATAAGCTTAAACCCCTGTAATTTTTTAATTTCTCTTTTTATTTATTTATTTATTTAAAGCTTAAAAATCTGTAACGTTTTTTAATTTTACTTTTTTATCTATCTATCTATCTATCTATCTATCTATCTATCTATCTATCTATCTATCTATCTATCTATCTATCTATCTATCTATCTATCTATCTATCTATCTATCTATCTATCTATCTATCAATCACTGATGCTCCAGAAGGAAACACGATGCTTTAAGAGCCGGGGGGTGAAAACTTTTGAACAGGATGATGTCCAAATTTTTCTTATTTTGTAGAAATATCATTTTTTCCCCCCCATTTAGTACTGCCTTTCGGAAGCAACAGAAGAAGTTTCCCGGAAAACAAATTAAGTACAATTTACCTTGATCTTAAAATTCAAAAAGTTTTAAACCCCCCCTGCTTTTAATACATTGTGTGTCCTTCTGGAGCATTAGTGAATGTTTGAACCTTTTTTAATAGTTGTGTTTGAATCCCTCAGTTGTCCTCAGTGTGAAACGATGGATCTCAAAATCATACAGTCACTGCTGGAAAGGGTTCAAATATGCAAAAGATGCTGGAAAACTGAAGAATCTGCAGGACATGGAGGATTTTTCTGAAGAACAGCAGGCAGTTTAACTGTTCAGAACAAACAAGGGACTCATGAACAACCATCACAAAACAAAAAAAACTGTTGTGGATCATCCAGGTAACCACACACAGTATTAAGAATAAAGGGTTCCCAAACTTTTGAATGGGGTTATTTTAATAATTTCAGCAATTTTTTTTTTTGTTGTTGTTGTCTTGTGTCTTTTCTGTTGTCTTGTGGACTATATGTAAACATATTTTATGTAAAATATCTTACTCAGGACAGTACTAAATAAAACATAACATGCATTTTGTATGATCTCTCTAATTTTGTTAAAATTATTCACATTTTCACAGATTCTGCAAGGGGTTCCCAAACTTTCGCATGCCACTGTGTTTACAAAATATCTTCACGGAACATGATCTTAATTTAATATCCTAATGATTTTTGGCATAAAACAAAATTTTGACCTATACAATGTATTTTTGGCTATTGCTACAAATATACCTGTGATACTTATGACTGGTTTTGTGATCCAGGGACACATATATATTTGCTTATTACACATTAAACAAACTGTGTATAAAAACTATAAGCAGCCTGTATTGAAGCGTGGAGGCAATCTTAAACGTGTCGAGCAGCACAGCAGGGTGGATATTGTTGAAGCTTTGCGCTGAGGGGGCCGTTTCACATTCAAAGGAAAAAAGCTCACGAGAGGCTTTACAGCTGCTTTGGAGACATAAATCTCTCTCTCTCTCTCTTTCTTTCTTTCTTGTTTTACTCGTACTTAATCACGTGCAGTTCTGCAGACACCTGGCTCAAAGCCAGACCTCAGAGAAATGTGTATGTAACCGGATCCGCTTTACAAACGTGTGTATACACATGTATATACATCTGTAAGTGTATAAGTGTGAGCACATACTGAATGTCCGGATGGGGAACAGTCTCTCTGGCTGACCTGAGGTCAGATTTCACATGTCTGTCAGGGATGGTCATATATGTGTCCGCTGGTCCAGGTAAACACAGGCTTGGTCTCTCCATCTGGTTTCAGTAAAGCTGACGTCTGCACTGTACAGTGAATGATTACACCTCCACTGAGGGCAGTGGTCCAAACACAACCTGAAGGAGACCCAAAACATGACGTAAGGCACATGGTTGCAATCAGATCTTTTGGGCAAGACCTATTCGGACTAGTTTTCCCAGAGGAAATCAGGTGAATTGTATTTTACAGGTGATTTAAAGCCTGTCTGAGTTAAAAGCGCCTGTTTTTTTTTTTTTTTTTGTTCGTTTTGTTTTTTTGCAAACTTGAGTAAAAAATTAAGTGAATTACCTACTGTTTTCAGCTAACAGCATCCTTTAAGAAATATAATCCAGTCAGGATAGAAATGAACGGGAAGCGAATTTCATCTAGTGGAAACATTTGGTTCTGCGCCCAATCAAAATCTTACTAAAAGCTCTTTTTTTTTGCAATATCAACCTCATGCAATTTTAGAGCAAAACGTGTTTTGAAAAATGTGCGTTTTTCATAACAAGCTTAAACCTCTGTAACTTGTTCATGATTGCATAATACATATTTTTACAATGCAACTTTTATTTTATTTTTGTCGTAATTAACACTAAATATGTCTCTGGTAGTGTTATAGCTTCATTATAAAATAAAATAAATAAATAATAACTGCATGTGTTTTTTATGGAAGCACCAAGATTACATTTCTGACTGAAACCAATATAAAAAGTGATATTAATATATTAAAATTCTAGACTCTAAAAAACTAATATATACAGGTGCTGGTCATATAATTAGAATATCATCAAAAAGTTGATTTATTTCACTAATTCCATTCAAAAAGTGAAACTTGTATATTATATTCATTCATTACACACAGACTGATATATTTCAAGTGTTTATTTCTTTTAATTTTGATGATTAGAGCTTACAGCTCATGAAAGTCAAAAATCAATATCTCAAAATATTAGAATATTTACATTTGAGTTTGAATAAATGACCATCCCTACAGTATAAATTCTGGGTATCTCTTGTTCTTTGAAACCACAATAATGAGGAAGACTGCTGACTTGGCAATGATCCAGAAGATGAACATTGACGCCCTCCACAAAGAGGGTAAGTCACAGAAGGTCATTACTGAAAGGTGTGGCTGTTTACAGAGTGCTGTATCAAAGCATATTAAATGCAAAGTTGACTGGAAGGAAGAATTTGGGTAGGAAAAGGTGCACAAGCAACAGGGATGACCGCAAGCTTGACAATACAGTCAAGCAAAGCTGATTCAAACACTTGTGAGAGCTTCACAAGGAGAGAACTGAAGCTGAAGTCAGTGCATCAAGAATCACCACGCTCAGACGTCTTCAGGAAAAGGGCTACCAAGCCACTTCTGAAGCAGAGACAACGTCAGAAGCATCTTACCTGGGCTGTGGAGAAAAAGAACTGGACTGTTGCTCAGTGGTCCAAAGTCCTCTTTTCAGATGAAAGTAAATTTTGCATTTCATTTGGAAATCAAGGTTCCAGAGTCTGGAGGAAGAGTGGAGAGGCACAGAATCCATGTTGCTTGAAGTCCAGTGTGAAGTTTCCACAGTCAGTGATGATTTGGGCTGCCATGTCATCTGCTGGTGTTGGTCCACTGTGTTTTCTGATGTCCACAGTCACAGTCAGTAAAAGAAATTTTAGAGCACTTCATGCTTCCTGCTGCTGACCAGCTTTATGGAGATGCTGATTTCATTTTCCAGCAGGACTTGGCACCTGCCCACACAGCCAAAGGTACCAAAAGCTGGTTCAATGACCATAGTGTTACTGTGCTTGATTGGCCAGCAAACTCGCCTGACCTGAACCCCATAGAGAATCTATGGGGTATTGTGAAGAGGAAGATGAGAGACACCAGACCCAACAATGTAGAAGAGCTGAAGGCCACTATCAGAGCAACCTGGGCTCTCATAACACCTGAGCAGTGCCACAGACTGATCGACTCCATGCCACGCCGCATTGCTGCAGTAATTCAGGCAAAAGGAGCCCCAACTAAGTATTGAGTGCTGTACATGCTCATACTTTTCATTTTCATACTTTTCAGTTGGATTTCGAAAAATCCTTTCTTTGTATTGCTCCTAAGTAATATTCTTATATTTTGAGATACTGATTTTTGACTTTCATGAGCTGTAAGCTCTAATCATCAAAATTAAAAGAAATAAACATTTGAAATATATCAGTCTGCGTGTAATGAATGAATATAATATACAAGTTTCACTTTTTGAATGGAATTAGTGAAATAAATCAACTTTTTGATGATATTCTAATTATATGACCAGCACCTGTATATATATATATATATATATATATATATATATATATATATATATATATATATACAGTATATATATTATTTATTATTATTATTATTATTGGACATATATATATATATATATATTCACACTGCCATTCGAAAGTTTGGGATAAGTAATTTTTTTTTAAAAGAATTTAAAGAAATGAACATTTTTATTCAGCAAGGATGTGTTAAATTGATAAGAAGTGAAAGTAAAGACATATTGCTAGAAAAGATTTCTATTTTGCTATTCTTTTTAACCATTTATTCATCAAAGAATCCTGGAAAAAGTAGCACAGGTTCCTATATATATATATATATATATATATATTATATATGTGTGTGTGTGTGTGTGTGTGTGTGTGTGTGTGTGTGTGTGTGTGTGTGTGTGTGTGTGTGTGTGTGTGTTTAGCAGAGAAGCCAATTTTCAAGAAATATTTTTGCACTAAAGGATGCATCACTATACGATCATGTAGAGCAATCATCATCATCATCATCATCATCATCATAACTGCCATGCTACAACAGATCCCAGCAGGAGACATTGCAGGATGAATATACAACCTCTAACTTTCTCCAAATGCAAATCTATAAGGATGTAAACCTTTTCATTAGATGTTTGTGTTATTTTATTCATGCCACGTCCATAAATTTACATAAAACGCATAAAAACCCCATCTTGCTTCAACAAAAGTGGATTTCTTTTGCATGGGAGTGGAAAGTATATTTCAGTATACTGCTAAACTTTTGATTTTGGGTTGAAATATGATCCAGACACAATCCTGACAGATTCCCGCACATAATTTAGCACAAATCACGTATCGAATGGAGTCCATATACAAATGATTTGGTCTCAGAGAAAGAAGGTCACCCTTGACGCTGCTGATGTTCAGAGATGTCACACAATAGGCAGCTCCCTTTTTTTCCAGGGCATAAATTTGTGGAATTCCGGCCCAGATATGTCATAAATGTGATATTTTGAAGAAAATGTCATCTCTTAACTCAATCCAGTTCCACTCCAGTGACTGCGGGTTGCTTCCAGATTGGTTTGCTATAGATGATTCTGTCAGTCTGAGTAAACATTACAAAGAATGTGTGACGCCCCTGAGCCAGAGCTGCAGTGACTTTGGGCGGGTTCACTACAGGACTCTGGACTCTCATTGGACAGAAGCTGAGGAATTAGGAGGATTGCTGACACGTTATTGGCTGATGAATCGAGCGCTTGAGTACGGTTGCATGGGAAGCCACAGGCGAGACTTGCTGTTGACATACAGTACAGTTCAGAATGTGTTCTTTTCTCAAACTTAAAAATAATTGACAAATATCAAAACTGATCATATTTACTTAAATACAAATGTCTTCTTAAATAAATATACTAAGTAATAACTACAAATACAATACTAATAAATATTTAAATGTCTATGGTTTATTGTGCATAAATTGTGAAAATGAGGCTGCAATATTATATATATATATATATATATATATATATATATATATATATATATATATATATATATATATATATATATATATTGTAACGGATCGACGGCCCTCCCCCTCATCATCATCACCACCCCGTCCCTTATTCGCCGCCCTTCACCAGGCTCCCGACTGGAGTGGGTGGATGAGAGGAGGGGCGTGGGACCAACGTGGGCTGGCGGCGTGTGATGAGGCACAGCTGGACTGAATTAAGCCTCATCACCGCCGCCTTTAAATGCCGAGCGCGCCTCTCCTCGGGAGACCGGTCTCTTCCCCCGTGCATGCACACTGGTGTCCTCGTGGGTCCAGGAAGGGTGCGTCGAGGGACATCGCGCCGCCGAGGATGTGAGCCGCGGAACCTCCGGGGTCATCGTGCAAGCCGCACCCGTATAACGGCCGTCGGGCCAGGATGCCGGGCCGTCCATCCCGCCAATGCCCGTAAGAGGCAGAAGAGAAAGAGCCGCCGCTCCAGAGAAGCCGCCGCCCCTCGTGCCCAGGACCGCGGGAGCGTGTGCGGCCACCTGACTCCGCCCCTTGCCTGGACCCTTCCCTTCTGGAACACTGCCCTCCTGCACAAGCCCCGAAGCACGATGAGGACACCAGATCCCCCCCTTCTTTGGACACTTCTTTCCCCTGGACACTTTTATTTGATCATTTTTGTTTAATAAAAACCTCTCCGAGGCCTGACGCCACACCCACTGTGTCTGTCGTTGGCTTCTCCCGTCACAATATATATATAATTATATATTATATGTATAATTTTTTTTTTTTTTTTTTTTTTTGGTATTTACCAAGATTTAATAACCTTTTCTGCCTCTATAACATTTTTTTCTCCCCTACTGGTGTAACAAACACTTTATGGGTGAGAAAATTTATATTGTCCGATAATAACAGCCTGCTTTTCATGATCCATTCATATCCAATCAATAAAATGAATAAAAGTCCTGTTCTGTATTATTTAAGAAAATGAGTTTGCAGTTGAATAAGTAAAAAGGTTAAATACGTACTTATTTCTTGTTTACAAATATATATTTTGAAACAACATGAATTGAAAGTTAACTTTTTTAAATGTTACATTTTTTAATGTTACTGTTTCCAAAAAAAATTATAATTATATATATATATATATATATATATATACACAGTGGTGTGAAAAAGTGTTGGCCCCCTTCCTGATTTTTAAATTTTTTGCATGTTTGTCACACTTTAACGTTTCAGATCAAACAAATTTAAATATTAATCAAAGATAACACAAGTAAACACAACATGCAGTTTTTAAATGAAGTTTTTTATTATGAAGGGAAAACAAAATCCAAACCCACATGGCCCTGTGTGAAAAAGTGCTTGCCCCCTAAACCTAATAACTGGTTGGGCCACCCTTTGCAGCAACAACTGCAATCAAGTGTTTGTGATAACTGGCAATGAGTCTTTCACATCGCTGTGGAGGAATTTTGGCACGCTCTTCTTTGCAGAATTGTTTTAATTCAGCCACATTGGAGGGTTTTCGAGCATGAATGGACTTTTTAAGGTCATGCCACAGCATCTCAATCAGATTTATGTCCGGTCTTTGATTTGGTCACTCCAAAACCTTAATTTTGTTTTTCTTGAGACATTCAGAGGTGGACTTGCTGCTGTGTTTTGGATCATTGTCCTGCTGCAGAAACCAAATTCACTTCAGCTTGAGGTCACGAACAGATGGCTGGACATTCTCCTTCAGGATTTTCTGATAGAGTCCAGAATTCATGGTTCCATCAATTATAGCAAGTCATCCAGGTTCTGAAGCTGTAAAGCAGCCTCAGACCATCACACTACCACCACCATGTTTGACTGCTGGTATGATGTTCTTTTTATGAAATGCTGTGTTGGTTTTACGCCAGATGTAACGGGACACACACCTTCCAAAAAGTTTGACTTTTGTCTCATCAGTCCACAGAATATTTGCCCAAAAGTCTTGGGGATAATCAAGATATTTTTTGGCAAATGTGAGACGAGCCTTCATGTTCTTTTTGGTCAGCAATGGCTTTTGCCTTGAAACTCTCCCATGGATGTTGTTTTCGCCCAGTCTCTTTCTTATTGTTGAATCATGAACACTGACCTTAATTGAGGCAAGTGAGGCCTGCAGTTCTTTAGATGTTGCTCTGGGTTCTTTTATGACCTCCTGGATGAGTCGTCTTTATGCTCTTGGAGTAATTTTGGTAGGCTGGCCACTCCTGGGAAGATTCACCACTGTTCCAAGTTTTCTCCATTTGTGGATAATGGCTCTGACCGTGGTTTACTGGAGTCCCAAAGCCTTAGAAATGGCTTTATAACCCTTTCCAGACTGATACATGTAAACTATTTTGTTTCTCATCTGTTTATGAATTTCGTGGAATGATGTGTTGCTCTTTAAACATGCTTCACTTTGTCAGACAGGCTCTATTTAAGTGATTTCTTGATTCAACAGGTCTGGCAGTAATCAGGCCTGGGTTTGGCTAGTGAAATTTAACTCAGCTTTCTAAAATAATGTGGTTAATCACAGTTCTTTCATGATTTAATAGGAGGGGGGCAAGCACTTTTTCACACAGGCCCATGTGGGTTTGGATTTTGTTTTCCTTTCATAATAAAAAACTTCATTTAAAAACTGCATGTTGTGTTTACTTGTGTTATCTTTGATTAATATTTAAATTTGTTTAATGATCTGAAACATTATAGTGTGACAAACATGCAAAAAATGTAAAAATCAGGAAGGGGGCCAACACTTTTTCACACCACTGTGTGTGTGTGTGTATATATATATATATATATATATATATATATATATATATATATATATATATAATATATATATAATATTGCAGCCTCATTTTCACAATTCAATCAAAACTTTTCCTGCATTATTTTAAGAAAATATCAATTGAAAAAGCTGCATTACATGAAATATATCTGAAATGTATCTGTTTTTTAAATATGGCATGAAATCAAAAATAATTTATAAACTACTGACTATTCACTAAATGTCCCTGTTTTTATTATGATAAATTCACCAGTACATGTCAAAGGAGAAAAGTTTTTTTCTTTTATCAAAATATAACAAATATATTTATAGTAGTGCTGTCAAACGATTAATATAACTAATCGAAAATAAAAGTTTTTTTTTTACATAATATATGTATGTGTTCTGTGTATATTTATTATATATATAGAAATGCACACACACACAAAATATTTACATGTATATACATTTATATATTTATATTCTTATATTTTATATTATATAAAAGTATATTTAATATATAAACATAACATATTTTTCTTAAATATGTAACATGCATGTGTAACATGCATAATAAATATACACAGTATACATACATATATTATGTAAACAAAACTTTTATTTTGGATGTGATTAATCATTGGACAGCACTAATTTATAGTTACATACACAATATAGTTAAATAAAAATAATAAAAAAAATAAGAGAAGTGAAAAATAATATTATCCAATACCCAACCAGCTTTTCACTAATTTTATTCATATATTTATATAAAAACAAACAATTCAAAATTGAGACTATTTACTTTCTTAATACACATTAATACACATCCCTGGTTTTATTATGCCAAATAAATCCATTAGTGCACCTTATTAAGAAAAAAAAAATATATATATAACAGCTTTTAACTAAATGTAATGCTCTTCACATCTAAAATGACCTTTTTTCTGCCAAGACCATGCGAGTATTGAATGAGTCTGCAGCCTGCTTCTCACAATCTAATTCAATCAAAATCAAGTCCTGCCCTCCATCATTTAACAGAAAATGTGTTTTCAATAAGAAAGAAAGTTGCATTAAAAAAGTTAAATACACGTATCTTGGTCTTACATGTAGATTTAAAATACCATGAAATCAAATTTAAGCCTAATTACTTTCTTAATAGATGTCCCTCAGCATCTTATGTAATTTTTTTTGCTAATTTAACTTTATTCTGAACAAATCTTTTCTTCAGCTTTTAATAAAATGTAATGTATTCCACCTATAAAATGGCTTTTCTTTTCTCCTGAAGCCATGCAAGTGGGGAAAAATAATAGCCTATTATCCAATAATAAGTGTACCCTGATTTTCATGATCCAATCAAATGAGATGGTCCTCACTGCAGAACACAAGATCCAGGGGGTGTGGCTGGATCTAGATCCAACTCCTCCCACCTTACATTTACCTAAACCTGCCCGTCTCCACCCCCTGATCCATCTCCACCCCCTGGATGTGGATCCAACCCCGCCCCCTGGATCTTTTGTTCTGCAGTGAGGAGCTACTGAATCAAATCCAATCTAGACATATAAGCCCCGCCCACATTATTATTATTACACTTAAAAATACCTTGTATTGAAAATGTGAAATGTTTACGTTTCATGTCTGCAATATGTATAAAATAAGATCAGAAAAACAAACGTGAATAGAGCAAAAAATTGATCCAGGTTTATGAACTATGACGACACCACAATAACGCAAACTATCTTCGCTGCCAGCGCTGTTGATTTCATTCCCTCACTGATGCAGTTGTTTGCCATTTAACCAATCTGGCACCTCCTTGTTTTCTTCGCACTCTGGATGAGGCTGAACTGCTGACACACAGATTATGTGGAGTCACATCAGCATGGTAATATCGCCCAAATGCCTTTATGATAGGGGGGAGGGAAGAGAGAGAGAATTGCAATATTTGATTCTTTCATCTTCTAAAGCTGAGGTGCTTGTCAGCAGTGCTGAGCCGCGGCTTGTGGGTTGGATTGTATAATGCAGCAGTGACAGGGAAAGGCTTATGGAAAATCATAAGCCAAAAACCTCTCGCTCTCTCCTCGTTCTGTCCGTCAGGGCCAAGAAGTGCTCAGGATAAAACCCACCGAGCGTCAAACCGCTAGCAATCAACCCGGAAAAACACTGTTTGTCTGTAAACAAAGATACGGTAAATATATCTCATGAATAACAAATCCTGTCTTTCACTCATGGGTGTTGAAGTACTGGAGGTGAAAACACAAGAGTTGTATTATTCATTAGTTTAGGATGATGGTATTCACAACTTGCGTAATGTGGCATATTTTTAAATGATATAAATAATGGACTTGACTTCATCCATCGGATTATGATTAGATTGTAAAAAGTAAGCTGTTATATTATTGGTTATTACGTTTTTATTCCCGTTATGGGGAAAAATACGGCATGACAACACTGATTGGCTGATATCCTTGGAAAAAATATCTGTGATTTTAAAAAAAATTATCTGAATCAAAAACAGTGACAAAGATGCAGACCTTTCAAAATAAAAGTCATGAAATGACTTCAAAATAAAAGTTAACAAATAAAACAAGAGCAATGAAAACATTGGGGGGGGGGGCAGCAAACTAAATGGTATTATGAAATTTACTTTTACGTTTTTATCCAATGTGATTAAATAATTAAATATGTGATATCATTTTTTTATATTAAATATAATTTGAAAAAAAACAGTACATTACAGATTATTAAATTTAGTTTTTATTTATTTATATACAAATATAATTAATTTAATTTTTGATATTATTAAATACTACATTTTAATAATACAAATATCAATCTACTTGGTTTTATATACACAAATATGATTAATTAAATATATGATATAATTAAACATTGTTTTAATAGTAAAAAAGACAGCCCATTAAAGATTAATATTTATTTTATATATACAAATATGATTAAATAATTAACTTAATATTAAATTAATATTACATTTTAATATTAAAAAGACTGCCCACTAAGGATTATTACATTTAGTTTGTTTTAGATGATTAAATATGATTAACTAAGTAAATATTTGATATAACTAAACAATGTTTTGGTAGTAAAAAAATACAGCCTATTAAAAATTTAGAAAAAAAAAATGCTTCATGCTTCATATGTACAAATTTGATTAAAATAATTTAATGAATAATTTAACAAATTAATTAATATGTTTTAATACAACATGCATTGATGAATGCACAATACAATCAGGAGAGTTTTGCAAGCAATTAGAACTGATTTTAATTTCATTAAGGCTTAAATTCTAATTTTTGGTACAACCGATGGGTGTAAATAAAAAAATAATTTTAAGAATTTCATTTCCCAGAAATAATCATTTTTTAAAAAGGCAGGAAATAATTTATAGAATTTAAATAATAGTTTAATAAACCATTTAAGTGATAAATCCATTTATATAAATGTATATAAATTTAATTTTAAAAAGGTTAATAAATACACATAAACACTTAAAATAAACACATTGTAAAAATGCTTTTTGTGAAGTTGTATATAAAACATAAGATTATTGGAGTATGTTTTACAAGAAAATACAATTTCAGTCCTACTTCAAAATTTCACAGTTAATTCAGTGTGTTACTTGCCATTTCTCTGAAATTGTTTGTGAAATTTACTAGAAATCTCTGGGTGAAAATTATTTCTACAACTTTTTTTTTCATTCAGATATTCATTTTTCAAGCTTGACCACCACAATATGCTTCTGTTGTATAAAAAGGAACAGCATGAACAACAGTGTTCTCAACAGAAGAAAGTCAGTCTCACAGGTTTGGAGTGTCATGAGGGTGAGAGGTGAACTATACCTTTAAGAAGTTCCTGAGATGAATGTGTTCTCTAGAGAGCAGGTTGAACTTCAGAGTCCTAACGGTGTTTTTGATATGAGATCACAGGCAGACCTTACCGTCTCCATATGTGCGGCAGGAAGCCGTGAGTTGTGTTTCCATGGTGCCGTGAATCATTTCAGCCTTCACGCACATGCATAGCTCACGCTTTATGAGGTGCCGGAAAAATTGAGCCGAGGGTTTGACGACTCCAACACCCCTCACACGAAGGAAAACCTCCATTTCCTTTAGATGTACCCAGAAGTCATCAACATTCCTGCTCTTTCAGGAAATTTCATGATAGAATTGAAACAATGACTCACCGATTTGAGTAATTGTTTCTAGATTACCTGTGCGATTGTAGGACCTCTTAACGCTGACTATTCACAGCTGTAACAACTCTCTGTACGTGTTCACACTGCTGCGTCTAAATCCAGATACACTCCTCTTCTGAGTGAATTACCCTGTTAAGTGTAAAAAGTTTGCTTATTTACAGGTATGACGATCATATTTACATAATTTTTTCACACTGTAAAGAATGGCCATCAAAAAAGTTCAACATAATCGGTTCTTTAATATCGGTACTTCGATATATATATATTGGGATCGGGAAAGGTCAATCCAATGGCATTATATGTCGGTGCTACACTGTAAAACATTAAGCAGTTTTAAATAAATCTATATATTGGTCAAAGTGTGATTTATTTAGTTATTTTTTAACATTTTGTTTTTGGCGTTTTATGCCTTTATTTTGATAAGACATTGAGTGGACAGAAAGCGAAGTGGGAGAGAGAGGGGGACGGGATTGGGACTCGAACTCAGGACACCCGTTGCGCAATTTTTTTTTTTTTTTAAATAATAAATTGGCAATTGATTTCAATTTATGTTACTTCAAAATAAAAATAAACTTGACAATTTAGATCCCAAAAAACTGCAATAAGTATAACGGTATAAATAAAAACAACAGTAGTATTAACTTTGAATATTACTGTATAAAAAAAGCATAAT
The DNA here is from genome assembly GCA_036784905.1 of Acrossocheilus fasciatus. Lineage (NCBI taxonomy): Eukaryota > Metazoa > Chordata > Actinopteri > Cypriniformes > Cyprinidae > Acrossocheilus > Acrossocheilus fasciatus. The sequence goes on along the minus strand of CM071959.1, from coordinate 13,627,553 downwards.
CAAATAAATACCATAAAAATCTTTAGTTAATACATCTGAGGTCACTAATTTACCTCTTGTCAAAATAGTTTAAAATGTATGAGTTAAGCTGGCATCCATGTTTCTTGTCGCAAGATGTTCTAAATCAATAAGTTACCAGAAATAACTCCTGCATTTTCTACACACATATAGCTATTTCAGGGAATGAAACATATTTGACACATATTTCTTGATGTTTCTCTGCACAGTCCTACAAGTAAAGACTGAATTTCTGGGGTTGCAGAAAAAAAGATGCTTTAAAGTGGAGTTTCTCGGAAACCTGCGGAAAAGCTGCAAAAAAAACAATTCGATATGTCGTGAAAAGAGCCAGCGCATGTCTGCAAAGACGGGGTGTAACTCCATGACTTCATCAGAACCAACCAAGGCCAAAGTTTTAGGTCAAAATATTGGCAAGACGAGGTGGAGCCCAATAAACGCATCCAAATAAAAGATATGCACACACACACACACACACACACACACACACACACACACACACACACACAGAAGAGTCCAGCTGGACTAAAAAACAGCTTGTACATTTGTGTGTTGTAACTGTGCCTGCTGGTTTTGATTATTGAAACATTAAATCATAACACGAACAGCCCATCAAGAAGAAAAACAATTAAAAGTAATGAAGATGTGACAAGTCTGTTTCCTTGACAACCTGGTTTTTCCGTCTGGTGGGGTCGTGAAAGGGACGGTCGCTTCCTCTCTCTCACACACACACACACACACACACACACACACACACACACACACACACACACACACACACACATTCATATCCCCAGCTGAGAAAGAAATAAGTATATCTTCCATTGTCTGCTTTCATTCAGCTAGAAAAGCCTGTTTTTAATCGCAGAGAAGTAAACAAACCACAACATTTCTGCAGGGTTATTAGCGATAGATATATCAGCCAGGCGATTAATCGGACGATATTTGGCCGTTTTGAGATTATTGGCAGGCTATCTTGTGGTTAGTGCAAAACCCAGATTTACTGGCTTGGCTGATGTATCAATCTCTAATAAACCAGAAGAGTTGTACGCTGAGATTTTGTGGTTTGCGATTGAAAACAGACGTCCTCCCACAGAGCACGATACTGCTGCGCAATGTGATACAATCACAACCAATTTTACGATTTATTTTTTGTTAGATAACCAATTATGTGAAGCAAGATGTGGATTTTTTTTTACTGCCAAATGACCTGAAGAAATCATGAAATTAATGATTCAAATATGAAATAAACAACTGACTGATGCGTTTCTTGTGTTGAAAGCAAAATAATTCAGAAGTTTTTTCATGTTTTCGAATAAAACAAGAAAAATCACAATAAATGCAAGAAGCTGTTGTAATTAGTGTAAGTTTGTAGTAAGTTTAATGCTGCTGCCCTAATTAAAATCCTTAATATTTTGTGCTAGATTAGCTTAGGGGACATTTACACACCGTTTTCATCTAAAAATGGAAAACTTTTGTTGTTGTTGTTGTTTTGGCCATTTATTTACACAACAACCGTTTTTCGGGGCCTGAAAACAAACTTTTTCAAAAATGAAAAATGTACCCAACTAATGTTTTAGTTAAATGGTAGCTTGCTAAGCTAAAACTAATCATTTTAAGTGGTTTCCGCAGAATTTATAATTTATAACTATTGTTATACTTTTGTTAGTAGCTTGTAGTGTAGTTAACTACAGTATTTAATTGGTAGCTTAACAGTAGTTTGAAACTGTAGCTTGCTAAACTACAAACTAATAATAATGTAAAGTACCAGAAAAAAAATTCTAAATATTTTTTAGCTTATTTTGTTGGAAGCTTGTACACACACACACACAAAAAAAATATTGGTGTAGGATTTAGTTTGAAACATTTTTCATGGATCTGTGTGAATGGGGATCGTTTTGACAATGGTGTCATCTGTGAGCGAAACTTTTCAAAAATGCAAAGGAAAATTTTTTTCCGTTTTTAGTACATCATTGTTGTGTAAATGTACCTGTATAACTAATGTTTTAGTTAAATGGTAGTTTGCTAAGCTAAAACTAATTGTTTTAAATAGTTTCCCTAAAACGCATTTATAAATATTGTTATGTTTTAGTAGCTTGTAGTGTTTCTAATTGGTAGCTTAGTAAGTTACATTTTCAAACAACTGTTAAGCTACGAACTAATAATCATGTAAATACCAGGCCCAAATTTCGAAATATTTTAGCTACTTTTGTTAGAAGCTAGTACACAGCTTCTAAAAAAAGTGTATGGTTTACTTTAAAACAGCTTTTGCTCAGAAACAGCTGAGCAAATAATTAAAAAGAATTCGCAAGCAACATATTGAATTAAACATGACATTTTAAAGTAGTAAGACTAAAATAGTATTTTCTTGTAAAACTTAATCCAATACTCTTTATTTACAATTTTTTTATAGTGTAAAGTGTTTTTTTTTTTCTAATTAAATTTATACATTTATTTAAATTATAAGTAGCTTGTTTCTAAATTTCTTTGTTTCAGTGTAACTTCCCCATCATTCAAATTCTTGTAAATTATGACCTCACAAATCCTTGTTTTTATTCTCCCAATTAGAGTTTTCCTATCGGAAATATACAACACCTGAGGTTACATCAGTGACAGGATATGACCTCATCAGATGACTTCCTGCATCCTGTGCGATTCAGCTGAAGGGAAGCGCTGTATCCGTGTTTGGATTTGTTCACTTCCCATCAGACATGAACAAGAAACACTGGATGCTTTTTAAGACCTGTTACAAATATTACTACGGTGTTACCATGGTAAAATTATGCTATCAGATGGTAATACAACAATATTTTGATCTATACAATGGTACAGGTTTTATACACCACTAAGCGTGTCCAAAAACGTGGTTTTATTATGGTACATGCTGTAAAAGCATGGTGAAACCATGGTATTTTTTGTTAGTTTATCGTTATGCTAAAAATACATATTTACTTTCAAGTCAAAAGTCTTATAATAGCATTCTAGTGATGCTTTTTCTCACACACAGCACACTTGCACACATTTCTTTGATTAATTATTAATGCAACCGAGGCGTTTTCTCAGATTCATCTGAAGTAGCCGTCAGCAGCAGAAGATGAAGATGAATTTGTGTACAATCAGACAATAAATCACAAATACTTTGAGTTCAAAGGGCCGGCAAAAATATTCACACTCAGCCGAGTCAAATTGCATGTTTAGTGATGAAATAAAATTAAACATCAATCAATGGCAGAAAGTGAATTTAATTTCTTCAAAATTCAAATACATACCACTCGTTTTGATATTTTGCAATTACATTTATGCATTTTTAAAATGATCCAAACTCATTTTAGGGCCACTGTAACTACAATTCACATTTCATTGCATATTAGAGGATCTAGCTGGGAATCTAGGGCAGACGTGTACAGAAAAAGACTGGAATACAATGAAGAAAGTGCACACAGACACACACTTACTCCTCGATTTGGTCGTTTGACATGCATGAATGAGAGAAACCTGGCCAGAGAAGAGCAGAAATGAATCCTAAAAACTAAAGATAGAGAACAACAAGGTAGAATACTCGATGTTCAAGGCTTATAATTCAACACCGTTTCTATATCAGGCAGAGGAACATATGCTCTAGGTGGCTTGAAGCCTGAGTGTGTGAGTCTCAGGGGTCATGAGGGTCAAAGAATCACCTCCTTTGACGTCATAAATCCCCGCAGGCACCAGCAGAAGGACTACTGTGGTACAACTTTAGCATAACCTTCATAAAAGTTCACATCCATGCAGCCAGTCCAAAATGTTTCTGTTGAATTAACTAGCAAATGCAGTTTTATATGCCGAGTCTGAGTCATTTTAGTGAATCGGTTCATTTGCGTGAGTCACTTCAATGAACTGGTTCAAATAATTAAACTAGTCTTGCTATGCGGTTGTTAAGTTGGAGTGGATTTAATGTTATATGCTGTTACCTAGGTTTTCAGAGTGATTTAAGTGCATTGCTATGTGGTTGTCAAGGTTTTTGAAGTGTTTAAATGTGTTGCTATGTGGTTGTTATGGTTTTCTGAATCGTTTTAGATTGTTGCTATGCAGTTGCTAAGGTTTTCGGAGTGATTTTAATATGTTGCCATGCGGTTGTTAAGGTTTGAGTGGATTTAGATTGTTGCTATGCAGTTGTTAAGGTTTTCAGAGTGATTTTAGTATGTTGCTATGCAGTTGTTAAGGTTTTTGGAGTGTTTTTATTATGTCGCTATGCAGTTGTCAAGGTTTTCAGAGTGATTTTAGATAGTTGCTATGCGGTTGTTAAGATTTTCAGAGTGTTTTTTTTTAAATATGTTGGTATGCGGTTGTTAAAGGTTTTGGAGTGATTTTTGTATGTTGCTATGTGGTTGCTAAGGTTTATGGAGTGATTTTAGTATGTTGCTATGCGGTTGCTAAGGTTTTTGGAGTGGTTTTATTGTGTGGCTATGCAGTTGTTAGGGTTTTCATAATGTTTTAGTCTGTTCCTAAGTGGTTGTTAAGGTTTTTGGAGTGGTTTTATTGTCGTTGTGTGGTTGTTAAGGTTTTCAGAGTGATTTAAGTGCATTGCCATGTGGTTGTCAAGGTTTTTGAAGTGTTTAAATGTGTTGCTATGTGGTTGCTATGGTTTTCTGAATCGTTTTAGATTGTTGCTATGCAGTTGCTAAGGTTTTCGGAGTGATTTTAATATGTTGCCATGCGGTTGTTAAGGTTTGAGTGGATTTAGATTGTTGCTATGCAGTTGTTAAGGTTTTCAGAGTGATTTTAGTATGTTGCTATGCAGTTGTTAAGGTTTTTGGAGTGTTTTTATTATGTCGCTATGCAGTTGTCAAGGTTTTCAGAGTGATTTTAGATAGTTGCTATGCGGTTGTTAAGATTTTCAGAGTGTTTTTTTTTTTAAAAATATGTTGGTATGCGGTTGTTAAAGGTTTTGGAGTGATTTTTGTATGTTGCTATGTGGTTGCTAAGGTTTATGGAGTGATTTTAGTATGTTGCTATGCGGTTGCTAAGGTTTTTGGAGTGGTTTTATTGTGTGGCTATGTAGTTGTTAGGGTTTTCATAATGTTTTAGTCTGTTCCTAAATGGTTGTTAAGGTTTTTGGAGTGGTTTTAGTGTCATTGTGTGGTTGCTAAGGTCTTTGACGTGGTTTTGGTATGTTGCTAAGCAGTTTTCAAGGTTTTCTAATTGGTTTTAGTGTTCCATTTTTAGTGTAATCTATACACTTAAATAATCTATACAGTAAAACAACTAAATTAATTTGAGAATAAGTCTGAATGAATCACTAAAAAGAATTGGTTTAGAAGATTGATTCATCACCATTATTTGGTAGAATCTGCTTATCTAAACATTATCGCAGGAAATTTGCTTGGGTTTTGACATTTTTACATCAAAGCAACACTTCTGACAAAACACAGCTGACAAACTTTTAGTATCTTGTGGTGTAATACGTCTGTACATCAATAAAACAGGAAACCACTGACACAAATTGTTTTTAACCGTTTCTCCCTTTTGGATTATGAAACACTAAAGCTGCCTGAAACCTCCAGTAAAAACAAAGATGAACGTTGTTTATCACCAACTGATGTTTCCAATTTGTTGTCATGGCCTCTGGACTCCGACTGTGCTTCTTTTAAACTGATAAATGGATTAAAATAGTGTCCGTCGGCACCTTGACGATGGTTTCATCACATCTGTGTCTCTTGGGAAACGAGGAATAGATTTGAGAACATGTGTTTGAAAACAACATCATTAAAGCCATTTCCTGAGCGTAGCTGCATTACGATCCTACATTGCTTCATCAGTCTGTCCTGCGCTGGACTGGAGAAGCACAGCTGTCCAGAGTCTTGGACATCAGACCATCACACTGCAGCTTCTGCTGGCCAAGAACCGCCCACTTGAGCCATCATGTGACAAACAATACAACTGTGGCTGTCAAACAAAACTCTTTAAAACCTTTCAAACCTCCACTGTGTTACTATATGGTTGTTAAAGTGTTCTGAGTGGTTTTCACATGTTGCTATGCAGTTGCTAGGGTGAACTGAGTGGCTCTAGCATGTTGCTATGTGGTTGATGTTATGGTCATCTGAGTGGTGTAGCATGTTGCTATGTGGTTGCCAAGTATTTTTAAGCAGCTGTAACATGTGACATGTTGCTGTGCAGTAGTTAAGGTTTTCTGAGTGGTTTTAGTTTGTTGCTATGTGGTTGCTATTTTCAGATTGATTTTCACAAGTTGCTGTGCGGTTTGTTACTTTGTGTCTAAAGTTGTTGCTATGAAGTTGGTATGACCATCTGAGTTGTGTAGCACATTGCTATGTGTTTGCCAAGTATTTCTAAGTAGCTTTACAGTTGTTAAGGTTTTCAGAGTGGTTTTAGTGTGTTGCTATGCAGTTGTTAGGGTTTTCTTAATGGTTTTAGTCTGTTCCTAAGTGGTTGTTAAGGTTTTCGGAGTGGTTTTAGTACGTCACTATGTGGTTGTTAAGGTTAACGGAGTTGTATTAGTGTGTTGTTAAGCGGTTGTTAGGGTTTTTGGAGTGGTTTTAGTGTGTTGTTATGAGGTTGTTAGGGTTTTCATAATGGTTTTTGTCTGTTTCTAAGCGATTGTTAAGGTTTTCGTGGTGGGTTTTATTATGTCGCCATACAGTTGTTAATGTTTCGGAGTGGTCTTAGTATGATGCTTAGTGATTGGTAAGGTTTTCAGAATGATTTTAGTGTCGCTTTGAGGTTGTTAAGGTTTTTGGAGTAGTTTTAGTGTGTTGCTATGCAGTTGTTAAGGTTTTCGGAGTGGTTTTATTGTGTTGCTATGCAGTTGTTAGGGTTTTCATAATGGTTTTAGTCTGTTCCTAAGTGGTTGTTAAGGTTTTCGGAGTGGTTTTAGTATGTTGCTAAGTGGTTGTTAGGGGTTTTGGGGTGGTTTTAGTCTGTTGCTAAGTGGTTGGTAAGGTTTTCAGAATGGTTTTAGTGTGTCGCTATGAGGTTGTTAAGGTTTTTGGAGTAGTTTTAGTGTGTTGCTATGCAGTTGTTAGGGTTTTCAGAATGGTTTTATTCTGTTTCTAAGCGGTTGTTAAGGTTTTTGGAGTGGTATTAGTGTGTTGTTATGAGGTTGTTAGGGTTTTCATAATGGTTTTTGTCTGTTTCTAAGCGATTGTTAAGGTTTTCGTGGTGGGTTTTATTATGTCGCCATACAGTTGTTAATGTTTTCAAAGTGGTTTTAGCTATGTAATTGTTGACGTTTTCGGAATGGTTTTAGTGCGTCACTATGCGATTGTTAAGGTTAAGTTGTATTAGTGTGTTGTTAAGCGGTTGTTAGGGTTTTTGGAGGGGTTTTAGTGTGCTATGTGATTGTTAAGGTTTTCAGAATGGTTTTATCCTGTTTCTAAGTGGTTGTTTAGGTTTTTGAAGTGGTTTTAGTGTGTTGCTATGCTGTTGTTAAGGTTTTCATAATGGTTTTAGTCTGTTCCTAAGTGGTTGTTAGGGTTTCCGGAGTGGTCTTAGTATGTTGCTTAGTGATTGGTAAGGTTTTTAGAATGGTTTTAGTGTGTCGCTATGAGGTTTTTAAGGTTTTTGGAGTAGTTTTAGTGTGTTGCTATGCAGTTGTTAGGGTTTTCAGAATGGTTTTAGCCTGTTTCTAAGTGGTTGCTAAGGTTTTTGGAGTGGTTTTAGTGTGTCGTTATGAGGTTGTTAGGGTTTTCATAATGGTTTTAGTCTGTTTCTAAGTGATTGTTAAGGTTTTTGGAGTGGTTTTTATTATGTCGTTATACAGTTGTTAAGGTTTTCGAAGTGGTTTTCGAATGGTTTTAGCTATGTAATTGTTGAGCTTTTCGGGAATGGTTTTAGTGCGTCACTATGCGATTGTTAAGGTTAACGGAGTTAACTACGTTACTAAGTGATTGTTAGGGTTTTCAGAATGGTTTTAGCCTGTTTCTAAGTGATTGTTTAGGTTTTTGGATTGGTGTATTGGTGTATGCTTGTTAAGGTTTTCAAAGTGGTTTTAACTTGTTGCTTTGTTACTGCTAAGGTGTTCTGAGTGGTTTTGCATTGATATTTGGTTGTTAAGTTTCTTTGGAGTGGTTTTACTGCATTGCTGTGTGGTTGTTAAGGTTTTTGGAGTGGTTTTAGTATGCCACTATGCCGTTTTTACAGTTTTCAGAATGGTTTTAGTATGTTCTTATGCAGTTGTTAAGGTTTTCTGACATCTGATGGTATGCTGTGCAGTTTTGGCAGACTGGGTTGTTCTTGTAGACTTGGTTTGAACATCGTCCCACCTTCAACCTCTAACCTCTACCAGTTTCTGGATTAAGACCAGCAAGTTTTAGGAGAATAGAAGTGATTTTTCCAGCCCAGAACCAACTCTATCAGAATCTGGCACCACAATCTGCACTCCAGCGATGGGAAAAGGCAGCATTTGATATGCACAGACAAATTCAGGCCTGTTCCCAAAGGTTTTCAGAGGTACAGAACCCTTAAAATTGTAACATTTAAAATTCCCTACAGCTTAAATCCCTCCATTTTTATCTCCAAATTCCCTCTTTTAACGGCATGCTAATAGCTCAGCAGTGAACTAACGGGGTGAAAATGAAACATTGGGAGTTCTTCTGCTGAGTTGACCACAAAAAATGTGTCTGTATCAGGGTGGAACTCAACATCCGCAGAAATGAGGTCAACAAACCCTCTTGCTTATTTCTAATTTTCTCCAAAATTGCCCAACATCTTGCAGAGGCTCCCCGACCAACCGTTCCCAAACACATCTGGACCTCAGCGAGCCAGAATTCGCTCCTAATCCGTCCAGTTTTCCTTGGCTCCGAGGATTTGCAACAATACTGCCAAAAACCATAAAACAAACAGAAGGTTAAACCCAAAAATCCCCTATTGCAGACATCAAAATTCAAAAACACAGAGTTTGTCTAAGAAAAAGAGAGGGAGATGTCTCAGATTTAGACACAATCATGTCAGAGATGCTATCAGATTATTGATTAGCGGCTGGCAGGAGCTGATAAGACCCTGCGACAGCGCGGATTTGAGCCCACATGGCATCGTGGTTGGGTCCTGCCTGATAATATGGGATTCACCAGTCTGAGTCCGAACGCTCCCAGAGAGTTGCTGTCATTGTTGGCATAAGGGGATATTGCAAGCATGTCACGGACAAATCTGATATTTCTTTGTTTATTTCAGGTGCACTCATTAAAATACCCCGACCGGATCCCTCCCGCCTCGGATCGCTCGGCTCTTCTCCTCCGTTCCTCCATCTCTCTGTCCCTGAGGGCGTAATAATCTCTTCCATCTCAGAGCACATTAGCATCACAATTAAAACCGTATTTAACCCTTTAACACGCAACATATTCTGCTGTCTGGAGGGAAGGGCTCGCAGCTGAGAAAGATGTAGATGATTCAGATCCATATTTGCAAAAACAAAAGGTTAAACAAGATGATTGTGTTTGTTAATTAGAAGAGCTTAAACATGATGATTATGTTTGTTAATGAGAGGTATGGGGTACTTTCTATGCATAGGGTACAAAGCAGTGTCAAGTTATTTTCTTTGAAGCAATAAGATTTTTAAGAATTTTAAATGTAAGTGATAAAAATTATTCTTTATTTATTTTTTTAAATAATTACAATTATACACACAAACACATATATATTAAAATATAAAAAATTATATAAATTACAATACTTACAATAGCTATTCTAAAATTAATTGAAATATTAAAATTTTAAATAATTAAAAATATAATTTATTTAAGTTTATTTAACTTTTATATTTATGTTTTTACCTTTTTAAAATAAACATAAACATAAAAACAATATAAAGACATATTTTAATGTTTTACATTTAAATATTAAACAATTATTTCAAATAAATGATATAAAATTAAGATATTTAAACAAATAATAAAGACATTTTTTAGTTTGTATTTTTGCTTTTTAAAATAAATATTTTAAATTAAATATAATACAAAATATAAAATAACAAATATAAAAGGAATATTTCAAATAAATGCTAAAAAACAATTAAGATACTTAGTAATACCTCCTGAGGTAAAAATCCAACATTTTTTTAAATATTAAGATTGTTAGTGTAACGTCCTGAGGTAAACAACCAACATTTTACAGTGGAAACACTTAATCACACATTTTTTTATTCTCTCTTACAAGCACTGTTTTGTGCCATAACTGCTCTTTCTTTCTCTGTCAAACCGTACCGTACCAAACCATGATGGCAGCCATTCATAAACTGAATAAACTTATCTGAAAGGGTTTTTCTTGAGAGAACAGAGGCTGATCATGGCTATGTTTGGCAGAGAAAGTGAAAAAGACCCCCTTCCCATGTCTTTAATACTGTTTAGCTAATAAAATCAGTCCAGGGTTAATGAAATCTGTACTGGGTTAATGAAATCAATGCTCATGTTCCATTAGTGTTCCAGACTCCACCCATTCAAAGAATTCTCTGTGCCCTGATTGGTCACACCATGTGTTGATGTTTCAATGCACCGCCCATGATAACAGTACTGGTTTAAAATCAAATAATTAGCTAATGTTAATGAGACACACAAACAAACCAATGAAATTTAACAACAATAAAGTCAAACCTGGTGTAGCGCATCAAAACGCAAGCAAGAATGACATTAGAGAGCTACAACTGTGATTAAAAAAACAACAACATAATAATAGCAGTTAGTATGATAGCTAATCCTACAATATAGTGTAAACAACAACAGCAAAAGTAAGTTCATTCAGAGAAAACTTACCAAAACGGCTGGAAATCACACATTTAACGCACAACAAAGAACAAAGGCAAAACTGAGGTAAAAATGCACAACCTTAATTGAGTAAAAACAAAAGGAAACACAAAACATTCTTCTTCTTTAATGGCAGCGGGCAACCAACGTAAATAGGTGCATTGAAACACAAAACATTTTTAAAATAAAAGACTTTAAGACAGGATGCATCAAAATAAAAGTCTAACAAAGATAAAAAACAAAACAAAACAAAGAAATTATATGAAGTACCAGGATTTTTTGTGCAAATGAAAAAAAAAAAACACCTTTTATTTTCATTTTTGTGTGAACTCTACATTTAACGACACATTATCATCTCTAGTTAGTTCTACCTAAAAAAAAACAAAAAAAAAAACAAAATGTGCATCAATTCATCAATAATAAGTATTTCATCATTGTATCATTTCATCAATTTAAAGTAACAATTAAAAATAAGACAAGTTTAAACGTTTTAAAACTTTTAAGACTATTAAGGTTAAATTGTGACATTGTTTTCATCGCAAATAGTAAATTTATTTTATTTTTTGAAAAATTCACATTATTTTGTAAATTAAAATAAAATTTAAACATAAAAACAGTAAAACACGTGGATGTATATACTATATAATTCCATATATTTTTGTAGTTTTTTTATGACAATAATGAGAATATATTTTTACATTATAGTGAGAATTCAGCCATATGATTGTTAACAAAAATATTTTTGTTAAAGACACCACAAAAGTCGATTGATTTAACATTTAATTTTTTTGAACATCTCCGTATATTTACGATACTTCAACGGAAATTTCTACATCCTATTCTCTTGATCACCCACACTTTTTAAAGCAATTTAGCACTCCAAAATGGCCTGGGGATCACAAATTGCGCCCTGCAAAAAAAACATCCTTTTTGCGCAATTCTAATTCTGATTTGCATAATTCCTTTAGTACTAAACAATGCATGTGCAAATAAACAACGTTATCAGTTGGTTCTTCGCAAATTCCTCCCCGAATCTTGAAAGTTGGAATGTTTGTCTTGAATTATTCCTATCCGCAGACATTTCCCTTGTAAGCTGATCTTTTAATAACAATAAACATTATTATATATTCATGACCGTCTGTTTTGTTTCCCGCACAGCACCAGAAACAAACGCCTCTCTCTCTCTCTCTCTCTCTGCCCCCTCCCACCCCCCCACACACACACACAGACACACACAGACACACAGACACACACACACACACAGACACACAGACACACACAGACAGAGTCTGATCTTCATCCGTGGTTAACACACAGCATAATTACACCATTCCGTGCCTAATGAATGGATTAAATGTGAAAGCACTCTTCGGATACATGGGGGCTCCTTTTCCGTGCCCTACAGGGTCACATGAGCACACCCAAACAGCTCTTCACACTGACAGCGTTTTCTAAAGAGTCCATTATTGGACTGGACCTATTCATTAGCGGGGGAGAGACGGGCTCGTCTGCAGCAGGCAGACAGGTGGGCCGACAGACAGACGCAGTGAAGGTGAATATGGTGAATATTGTTGGAGACAGCTGGCTGATGGACTGATAATGACCCGAGTGCGTCTCTGTCGAGCTTTTTCTGTCGCTGCATTTTGGTCCATCACTGGGGTGCAGGGAAAACATGCATCAATTCAACAGAAAGTCTCTATTAAAAAGAAGAAATTATATTTGTAAAAAGACCATTTTGAGACCATTAAGACTTTTGGCATTGTAGAATTATTTTTATGGAAATTAAGCATATTTCAACTCAAAATTCTCATTAATGGGTGTATTTATTTATTTTACAGTTAGCAAAATTCCTACTATTCTCAAAGGAGATTTTTTTTAATAAATATAAATTAAAATAAAATGTAATACATTAATTAAAAGCAGTACTACTAGGATGTATAAATACTTTTATATGTATTTATACTATACATTATAGTTTTTTGCATTATAATTATATAGAATAATATTTTTTTACATTAAAGGGATCATATGACATTGCTAAAAAGAACATTATTTTGTGTATTTGGTGTAATGCAATGTGTTTATGCGATTTTAAGGTAAAAAAAAAACACATTATTTTCCACATACTGCACATTATTGTTGCTCCGTTGCATCGTGCCACGTAAACATTACCATGTCTGCATTTGTGATCGAAGAAACGACAAACAACAAGCGCTACTCTACACAGTTCAAAACTCGAGTTTGAATAGTCAGTGGCAGATTCTTTAAATATGAAAACATAGACTATCCTTGCAAAGTTGGAATTGCCTCACTTTATAGAAACAGTCTTTGAGCACAGCTGGCAGGCCTCTCCAGGTTCAGGAAATAGTCCTCCGTAAAATGCGCTGCACACACTCCAATATTTGGGTTGAACTGTTCTGGAATAGTGTTGTAAATACAACTTAGCCACTGATTTCTAGTTGTGCCCTCTTTTGGAAGCCCAAATAAAGTAGTTTCTCTTTCACAACAAAACACAGCGTCTCCACGACATGGCGCCGGCGGCAGCAACAATACTACAGCGATAATAAAAGTCTCGCCCTCTTTCATTGTGTGTATGTTTGGGCGGTGTTTTACAAATCTCCCCACACCGTGACGTAAACATGTAGGAGCGTGTTTGAATAGGTGGGCGTGGTCGAGTCTTAACTTTTATAAAGAATATCTCTTTGGTTTTGAGACTTTAGTCGTTGCAACTTTAGGGATCTTATCTATGCATGAGCAGCTTGTAACACTCCAAAGAGAAAGGAAAACTTGAAGCAGCATCATATGACCCCTTTAATGAAAATTCACTGATGTTTGTGCTGTCAAATGATTACTTGCGATTAATCACATCCAAAATAAAAGTTTTTGTTTACATAATATATGTATGTGTACTGTGTATATTTATTATGTATATACAAATACACACACATGCATGTATATAATTCAGAAAAACTTTTTATGTTTATATATTAAATATATTTATTTATAATATAAATTATATGAATATAAATATAGATGTGTAAATCCATGTAAATATGGTAAAAATACATAATGTATGTGTGTGTATTTATATATACATAATAAATATACACAGAACACACACATATATTATGCAAACAAAAACTTTTATTTTGTATGCAATTAATAGCGATTAATCGTTTGACAGCACTATTTAAATTAAATATACTGTATATATTCACATAAAATAAACTACATTAATTGAAAGCAGTACAACAAATACTAGGATGTAGGACATATAAATACTTTTCTAAAATATATTTCATATATTTTTGTATATTTATATATTATAGTTTTTTGCATTGCATTGCAGTTATAATGAGAATGATATTTTACATTATGGTAATAAAAATTCAGTGTTGTATAAAATATAAAAAATAATTTTTATTAAATGAAATAAAGCTGAAATTAAATCAAATATAAATATTCAATGGCACATTTTATTATATACAAACATATTCAAATAAAATGTATTATATGAACTAGAATTTTAAATTAGTACAAAAAATACTATTGTATTGGATGTATATATACTTTATGGATATGATGGATATGAGAATAAGATTTTTTACATTATGGTAATGAGAATTCAGCATTATTTTTCTTAACTAAAACTATCAAACATATATTCCATTTAACTTTTTCAAACTGAAAGCTGAAATAAAATGAAAGATAAATATTTGAAGAAAAACATAAAATAAATGAACAAAAGTCTTAAAAAAATAAAAACTTTAATATTTTAAAGAAGTTTAAATATTAAAAACACTAAAACTGACATTAAAAAATGTTAAGGCTAAATATATTATAGATAAAACATTTGTCAAAAAATGAATAAATAAAGCACATAACAAAATGACTAAAACAAACTAAAAAGAAAACTGAATATATAAAAATAAAAATAAAAGCTCATTCAAAATATTAATAAATACTATAAACATATTTAAAATTGGAGAATTTGGAGAAGAAATATGCTTAATTACTTAAATAAATAAATAAATAAATATCACAATGGCAAATCCTCATAATAGTCCACAGTTTTCTTTAAGCAAAATATAATTACTTATTTTTGTCTTATGTATTTGGTATGAAATATGACCCCGGACATGTTCTTGACAGGCTTTGTGATATTCGCCCCGGGAATTCTTTGTTTCTCGGACAATCTCTCTCTCTACACCGATCCCATTATGATAAGAGACTCCTCACTAATTGAGTCATTAGTGAAAAGCGACTGGTATTATCACACGCACATGCCATTTATTCCAACATACGACCTCAGAAATTAATTCGTTTTGCACAGAAGGGTAAAGAAAACCTCTCAGATAATTACACACGGTCACATCAGCAAATAGCAAGACACAAACATACACGGTGCGATCCCCCAAAGACTTAATGTTCAGTCATCGCAAAATTAGCATGACCTTTAAGAACCACACACGTTTATCTTACTATCTAACTACTTAACTTATCTATCCAGTGTATCTAAATGAGAACTTGACACTTTTAAATTAACATTAGTGCATTTAATGTGAACTTTTTTTTTTTTTTCAGTTCATGCTTTCATTAAAAAAAACAAAAAAAACAATGACCTTGGTGATGCTATCGCTATTGTCTACTTTTTGAGCTACAGGAATGTATATTATAAAATAAAATAAAATAAAATAGTATTTATTAATAATAAAAATAATAATTAATTATACAAACTAATTTAAACCTTATGCTTAATAAAAAAAATTGAAACTACAGGAACAATGTATATTATTAAATTAATTAAGATAATATTTATGAATTAACATAATAATAATTAATAATAAGTAATACAAATATTTATGACTACAAACTACACCAAAATGTATCCTTAATAAACAACATTTGCAATTTTTTTAAAATACAAATTTTGACGTTGGTGTCGCTAGAACTATGCTCTACTTTTTAAGCTACATATTAAATTAACTTAAATAATATTTAGTAATAATAATAATAATAATAATAATAATAATAATAATAATAATAATAATGACTACAAACTACATCAAACTTATCCTAAAAAAAACTTGCAATTTCTTTAAATCAAAATTACTTTACAATTCATTTTACTTTTGAGGAATTATTAGAAATTATATTTGAAAAAAGTAGTGCTGTCAAACAATTAATCGCGATTAATTGCATCCAAAATAAAAGTTCATGTTCACATAATATATGTGTGTATACTGTGTATATTTATTATGTATATATAAATACACACACACATGCATGTATATATTTAAGAAAAAAATGTTGTGTATATATTAAATATATTTATATATAAAATATAAGAATATAAATATATAAATGTATATACATGTAAATATTTTCAAAATATATACTGTATGTGTGTGTGTATTTATATACAGGTGCTGGTCATATAATTAGAATATCATCAAAAAGTTGATTTATTTCACTAATTCCATTCAAAAAATGAAACTTGTATATTATATTCATTCATTACACACAGACTGATATATTTCAAATGTTTATTTCTTTTAATTTTGATGATTATAACTGACAACTAAGGAAAATCCCAAATTCAGTATCTCAAAATATTAGAATATTTACATTTGAGTTTGAATAAATGACCATCCCTACAGTATAAATTCCGGGTATCTCTTGTTCTTTGAAACCACAATAATGGAGAAGACTGCTGACTTGGCAATGACCCAGAAGATGAACATTGACGCCCTCCACAAAGAGGGTAAGTCACAGAGGGTCATTACTGAAAGGTGTGGCTGTTTACAGAGTGCTGTATCAAAGCATATTAAATGCAAAGTCGACTGGAAGGAAGAATTTGGGTAGGAAAAGGTGCACAAGCAACAGGGATGACCGCAAGCTTGACAATACAGTCAAGCAAAGCTGATTCAAACACTTGTGAGAGCTTCACAAGGAGTGGACTGAGGCTGGAGTCAGTGCATCAAGAGTCACCACGCTCAGACGTCTTCAGGAAAAGGGCTACCAAGCCACTTCTGAAGCAGAGACAACGTCAGAATCATCTTAACTGGGCTGTGCAGAAAAAGAACTGGACTGTTGCTCAGTGGTCCAAAGTCCTCTTTTCAGATGGAAGTAAATTTTACATTTCATTTGGAAATCAAGGTCCCAGAGTCTGGAGGAAGAGTGGAGAGGCACAGAATCCATGTTGCTTGAAGTCCAGTGTGAAGTTTCCACAGTCAGTGATGATTTGGGCTGCCATGTCATCTGCTGGTGTTGGTCCACTGTGTTTTCTGAAGTCCACAGTCAACGCAGCCATCTACCAGGAAATTTTAGAGCACTTCATGCTTCCTGCTGCTGACCAGCTTTATGGAGATGCAGATTTAATTTTCCAGCAGGACTTGGCACCTGCCAACACTGCCAAAGGTACCAAAAGCTGGTTCAATGACCATAGTGTTACTGTGCTTGATTGGCCAGCAAACTCGCCTGACCTGAACCCCATAGAGAATCTATGGGGTATTGTGAAGAGGAAGATGCGATATGCCAGACCCAACAATGCAGAAGAGCTGAAGGCCACTATCAGAGCAACCTGGGCTCTCTTTACTTGGCAGTCAATGGGACAGTCACAAACCTCCCGGTTTTCATCCAAAATATTTTAAATTGTGTTCCGAAGACGAACAAAGCCTTTACGGGTTTGGAA
Organism: Acrossocheilus fasciatus; assembly: GCA_036784905.1. Lineage (NCBI taxonomy): Eukaryota > Metazoa > Chordata > Actinopteri > Cypriniformes > Cyprinidae > Acrossocheilus > Acrossocheilus fasciatus. The sequence continues at coordinate 13,610,114 of CM071959.1, read as the reverse complement.
CGACATGGGGGTAAGTGATTAATGACAAAATTTTCATTTTGGGGTGGAGTACCCCTTTAAGATGAAGACCACACACACACACACACACACACACACACACACACACACACACACACACACACACACACACACACAAACATACTCAAATGTAAACTGTGCTTTCCGAATGCACATTCGAAGCATAATTAATTGACTCCTTATTAAAATGACAAAATGAACAACCAAACGGAAATGAAATGATGCATGAAGAAGTATGATTGGGTTGAGAGTCACAATGCTAATGCTCACAGTAGCGAGACAGGTGTGTATCAGCCTCCTACATGTGAACATCTCTCACACACAGAGGCCAAAGAGCAGAGCAGATGGCAGAGATGAAGAGTGAGAGTGAATGTGTGTGTGGCCAGAGCAAAAGGCAGAGGCTTCAGCATATGGCCAACTGACTGCCCGCTGTGAGAACATTTACCATTGTGTGTGAGCTAATGATGGCGGCCATCATCCTCTGTAATCTACAGTGTGTGTTCACCAGTGTGAAATAAGGTGTTGTCTTCAGTCAGGGATACATAAACACAAGCAATGACTCACGGAAGGGATCATGTAGTCAGCCGGTTAGTCATTAACTCAAAATAAATCACAATGTGAGGCGGAGAGGCGTCGCATGACTCTTCAGTAGAGTTAGAAGCAAAGAACTGCTTCTTTTTCCTTTAATTCTCACACGTGCTTTAAGTTTTCCACTGATGCGAATGAAATACCTTACTAAAAATAGCCTACTCTGATAGAGTTATGACGGAAAATATAAAGCTATACCAGTAATCACAAAACGAGAGATTTTTATTATCTGGTTCACTTTTATCATTTGATTCCTGAATGAATGATTCTTGGTCCTGCTGATTCAAAAACACAAGGTGCAACTAGTGCAATCTGATTCCTGAATGAATAACTCTGATCCAGTTCTTTTTATGGAATCAAAAATACAGCGAGACCAGTGCAGTCCAATTCTTGAATGACTGATCTGGTATTTGGATCAAAAACATACAGCATGACCACTGAAGTTGCCAATCTAATGACTCGTATGAGACGATTCTTTCTGCTGAGTCAAAAACATGTCTGATTAATGGATGAATGACTCTTAAGGCCCGTTCACACCAAGAACGATAACTATAAAGATAATGATATTAGAACAATTATCGTCTGTTTATTCTAAGCGCATGCGTGTCTGTCGCTTTAAATTCTCGAGCTCGTGACAGCAGGATTGATTCTGATTGGCTCTCAATATTTTTTATCGTTCATCAGCTGGAAAAAAATCGTTCTGAAAGTGATATCGTTTTTCTGTGCCTTTATAGTTGTGGTGTGGACTCTGCTACTATGTTTATAGTTGTTCCTGGTGTGAACGGACCATTACGATTCGGTTCTTTTTGGGAATCAAAAACACACAGCGTAAGCACTATAAGTCCATTTCTCGAACTAATGACTCTTATGAGTCAGTTCTTTTCAAATCGAAAAAAAATAAATCAATAAATAAATGAATTAAAAGATTCCTGAATCTAATATAGCGTAACCAGTAGTTCGATTCCCGAACGAATGACTCTTTTGAGATAGTTCTTTTTGGTGAGTCAAAAGCATAGACTGCTTGTCCAAATCCTAAACGAATGACTCATGATCCAGTTCTTGCATCAAAAACATACAGCGCAACCAGTTTTGTCCAATTCCTGAACTTATTATAAGACGTTTTTTTAAGAGCAACCACTGTAATTCCAGTCCAGAACGAGTGTTTCTTATGAGCTTGTTCTTTAAAAAGAATAAAATACATACAGAATTACCACTTTCTTTTTAGTGAATCAAACCATTTCCTTTTGATTACCATCCCTACTCTGAAGAGGTTTGTTTGCGATAATGGCCGGCACATTACCACTACCCTGCTGAAGAAAAACTGCTAAAACCAGCCGGTTGACTGGTCATAGCTGACCAGCAGGCTGGTTTTGGAGAGGTTTTGACCACTTCTTTAGCTGGTCAGGCTAAAGAAGTGCTTGACCAGCTCAGCCAGACTGGGAGACCAGCTAAAACCAGCTTGACCAGCTTGCTTTTATTTAAAACAGATGTTTATTATGTAAGTAGAACGAGCACAGAGAAATATGAGAGACATGAAACTCGGAAATCAGTTATGTTATATAGTTTAGCGTCATTTTATGTAAATATCTGACAGCAGATTGCTTGACCAATCAGATTTTTTTTTTTTTTTTTTTTTTTTTTTAGATATATCCACCTTGGTCTTGCTTCCAGTCTCATTCTCTTCTGGCTTTTTTTTGCTGCACAAAACCGTTCCTATTGCAAATTGGTGCTTTACCATATTATTTTAATGTATTATCTTAATTATGAACACACCGGTTTGTAATGCAAACAGTTACCATTTACTGTACTTTGTTTTTCTTCTCTTCCCTATATCGGCTAATGAACCGGAGGTCTCGCCCATAGGCATACATCCCTGTTGAAGAATAAGGTGGATACAGAAAACTAATTTCAATAATCCAGTTTCAAGATCAAACCGTTTTTTCTTCAATCATTTCAAAAGAAAATCATTTAATTAAATGTTGTATGCCAGTGCAGGATGAGCTTTGAGGCAGAGGGATCTTTGATGTTATAACTCCCAGTACTAATACAAAATGCGCACAATAAACACGCACTCATGAGAAATGTAAACTGTACCGCTCATCATCTGCCTTTGGAAGTCTTTGTGAGTGTTTAATTGTACAGGTAGCTGTTCTGCTTTGTGTTCAGAGGTTTTGATCACACAAATCTACACACACACACACACAGTGGCTATTGTCTGTTTCCTCTGTCTGTATTCTGCAGCTGTGCATGACTGATTCTCTCAGCCTCAGGATCTACAGAACAAAGCGTTGCAGACAGCACCTATTGATCCTGCATCTTGTGTGTGTGTGTGTGTGTGTGTGTGTGTGTGTGTGTGTGTTTGGTCTGGGTTACAGGGACACGCAATGGGAAGTGACATTTCTAACACTTGCGAGACACTTCCTTGGGAAGAATCACGGTTTCAAAATCTAGTGAACTGCCTTGATGTCTTTTCCCTATAGTCAGCATGCTAACTGAAATATAACTTCCCAAATTATTGTTTTGAAAGTCTACATAGTCGTCATACAAAGCGAGTGACTCTTAACTGATTTCAATCAAATTTGAATGCGATGCTGTCATAGAATCTGATTAAAAGAATCCTTTCAGAGCAGTTTTCGCGTCGGCAGCACAATTTATACCATCTATTAGTGGCGTTTCCTTTGTTGATTATGAATCTTTTGAGTGAACGCATCAAACTTGGGGCCTGTACCATGAAGCCGGTTTAGCTGGCTAGCCAGGTAAGTTTCAGTTTAGTTTGCGCCAACTCTGAGTTTTAGGTACCATGAAAGTGGCTTGGCTTTTAGCAGTGTTCATCGCCATAGTAACTTACGCTACACAGCTAACCTGCTCCGGGGCAGGTTATGTTCTGGTTTAGAGATCTCAAACCAAAATTCGACCAATCAGCTTCAAGCAAAGTGACACGTCTCTGACGCAATAAAGCCACTCCTCCAGTTTCTCTTACTCCAAATTAAAGGACGCTACATAGTTAAAAATTTTTAAAGAAAAAATCATCTTAATTTTAGATATGATTTTTTTTTTTATTATTTTAAATTATTTATATAATTATTATACCCTTAATCCATTACACAAGCCAGCTTAGTTTAATAGTAATTATTAAGCTTTTATTTAAAATCTATGTAAACATAAAGATAATATGCAATATAAATAAGTTTTAGAATCAATAGCTTTAAACATGAGTACATATGAGCTTAGATTTTTAGGTGTTTTTATGCCTATAAATATTATATTAACTCTATAAACTAACTTTACAACTTTTACTTGCACTTATATGGTAAGATAAGTTTTCCTCTTTCATGGATAGATCGTTTCATGATCGTGCTGTGTAAATGTGTTTAAATTCTTCATGTTGTTCAATCTTTTAATCTTTGGTAGTGAATTGCACTGACTCTCTCACAAGAAGTAAATCACAGTTTCAAAGCATGTGATTGGCTGCTCATTACTGATGTCACACTTTCATGTGCACGAGCTCCATTAACGTAGGATCAAGCCTGAGTTGATGATCAGCTTCATGGTACCAACAAAGCCGGATTGGACTGGTTTGGTTTTGTCAACTCAAAACTAATCCTGTAACCCTGAGTTTGTTCAGCCACCATCATGGTACAGGCCCCTGCAGTCATATTTTGATTGAATATGAAGTGTTTGGCAACACGACCAATAGAATTCGAGCGCGGGCTTTGAGGGAGCGTTTTCATTGGTTGGATTTACTGCATGGCTACTTCCTCTTTGCTGTGAGTGCAAAATGACATGTTTTGATTCACCAAGGCTGTGTCTTGAATCTGTATGGGAAAAAAAAATATAAAAAAAAGGTAAACTTTTTATTTGAAAATTTTGACGTTTCTTCTAGCAGTTCTGAGTTTATTTCTCACAATTTTTTTCTTACATCTCTCAGACTTGTTAGATATAAACTCCCAGTTCTGAGAAGAAGAAAAAAGGTCAGAATTGTGAAAACTGACAAGCATATTTCTGGCCAAGAAATAAAACCAAAAAAAGTAATTGCAACTTTTTATCTCACAATCCTGACATTTTTCCTCACAATTCTGTGTCTATATCTCACATTCCAGACCTTTTTTCCTCGCAAATTTTTTCCTCGAGTTTTCCCTTACTAAGATTAACCATGGTTTTATTATAGTAAAAGTTTTACTTTAAAACTGTACTAACCATGTTGATTTTCGTAAGGGTTTATCTTACAATTCAGACTTTTTCAGTTTATGTCTCAGAATTGTTAGAAATAAACTTGCAATTACAAGAAAAAGTCAGAAAAGTTTGTTTCTGCAATGGAATAAAAAAATATATAGAAAAGGTAATTGCAACTTTTTATCTCACAATTCTCGCAATTGCGATTTTATATCTCACAATTAAACTTTTCTTCTCAGAATTGCGATTTTTTTATGACTAACAAAAAAACTTTTAATCTCAGAAATTTCTGTTGTTGTGGTTTTATTTTGAAATAATAAATTGTTTCAAATTGGGAAAAAAAAAATATATATATATGTTATCTGTTCTACTTGCTCTCACAGATTTTTAATACTTCGTTTGACTTGAGCGCCATAATGAATGCAACTGTTCTCATAAACAATTTTATCTCCAAGCAAACAAATCCACAACAAAACATGATAGAAATGTCCACACAAAACATCTTGCGTCAAAACTCATGTCACAGCAGCTTCTGGAGATGACGAATTGAGCTATTTCATGGAAGTCTTGCTAGCCTCTTTCCCCCAAGGCATCATGGTTAGACGGGTCAAGACAGGCACCAAAAGCACAATAAAAGTCAATCACCCATGCGGCCCGTTGCTGATCTGCACTTAGGGGCCATTAAGAATGGAATTTCAATTAGTGCCTGTCTTATCAGCGCTGTATGTGCGTTTAGGTGTTTGTGTTTCCAGCGGTGGGACATGATTTAATTTCCTCCCTGTCTGACAGGTGTTAAAGCGATGCATGTGAATTCACACAGCCGTCTCTATAGAAGTTGCCGCAGACGTGTCTCAGAATAGCTGTACAAACAACTATATTTCAATATAAACCCAATATAACACTTTATCCTGTCTGAGACACACGCACGCGTGACCTTTAACCCCACAAAAGCAATTAAACACATACAAAGAGGTTCAGACCCGAACATATTGATTTTTTTTGCTGGAATCCCAAAGTGCTAAATGGTTTTGAGTTTCCGGATTCACCCAAGAGTGAAACACAATTCATCCAGAGATGTTTTGAACGCTACATATTGCTTGACATTTCATTTGTCACGTACAGTAACTTTGGTCGATTAATGCAAAATGTGAGAACAACGGCGGTGACATTTATGGGTACCTGAGCACACACGCCATTAAAACCCGGCAGCCGTTCATTTCAATATGTCGTCAAATATTCAAAGGTGTTAGAAAACAAAAACCCAGACCAGACACAACACATCGACGGTTCTTGTTATCGAATCTGCCTTGTTCGTCGTCTCTGACATTTCCCCTGACTGCAGCCGTGTTCACACATTAGAGCGTCCGGTCAACCAGAAAACACCCACCAGAGATACACACTTACACTAAACATCTACAGCAGATACAATTGTAGCTTAGCTAGCTTATTTGGGCAGGCTGGCTAAAGCTACAACTCTGTTTTTGTGTAACTTTCTGATGTGTAAAGTGTGTATAGTTGTAATGTATCTACTGTAGAACTAGAATGGATTTTCTGAAGAAATTCGATATGTTCGATTTGCATACCTAAGGTGTTCTTAGTGATTTTGGCATGATTTTTTGCCTGTGCGAACAACACTTAACAGTACCATAGTAATATTGTGGTTTTTCAGACATGATACCATATTAGTCTCATGATTATTTGTACATGTACAATATGAAATACTCTGTTTTTTGGACTTGTAGCTTGGTAATATCATGATATTCCTTGAAATTCTTGGGAATATATAAATATCATAAATTCATTCAAGCACTTGGAAAAAGTTTGGCAGTGTAATCTGGACATGTACCATGGTACTCATGACACGTACAGTATAGTACCATGGTATATACTAAAAAACAATTTTACAATATTTATAATTAATATATTTTTATTGTATAAATAATATTTAAAAACATATATTTAAATCAAAAATATTAGTATATCACACTAATTAAATTAATTAATTATAAATTAAACTATTACTTTAGTATTATGTATATACTATTATAGTATTTATTAATATTGTGAATTATCTTTTATCTTTAGATTTTTATTTCAGTTTTAGTAATTTCATGTGATGTTATCGTTTTATGATAACGATTTTAGTTTTCATTTTTTAATTTCTATTTAGCCTTCCATTTGTTTTTATTTCCGTTTTAGTTCTAGTCATTTTTAGTTCGGCTTACTTATTTTATTTCAGTTAGCTGTCAAGGAAAAAAAATCGAAAGTTTTTCTTATAATATTTATATTTCATTTCAGCTTTATTTCAATTAACGAAAATGTTTAGTTTTTAACAATAACAAATCAAATGATACAATTACGTGATAAAATGATATATAATTTCGTGTAGATAAAATGATAAAAAAGAAAGTTATATATAATTAAAAAATGTGCAAAATATGATATTATAGGTTCATTATATATAATTTAAAATATAAATATAAAAATATAATTTATTTAAATATAAGTACAAATTTAAATTATAAATTCAAAAAATATACAGAAATTTAATCTAGCAGATTTTACAGTACCTTGTAAAGGATCGAAAAGTACAAAAATATTACTATCTTATACCGTCACTGTTGGCAGCCTTAGTATACTATTTTGTATGAGATTTTCACCACAACTGTCTTTGGTTTTGTTTATAGCACAAAAACAGCCATCTGACAGGCCTGTGTTATCATTCATCATGTTTTGCGTGAATTTATTCCATGTTTCTGTGTGTGATATATGAGCTATCATGCGCAAAGGAAACACTATTAATGTGTGTTCCAGTCAGACGCTGCTGTAATGAATCACTTTCACTCTGCGTTGTCTCAGCGTAACAACAAAGCACTTTCACAACTCACACAATTAATCAAGGCCACAGTGTGTGTTTGTAATTGTCTGGATTTATCTCTGCCATAGCTGTCTGTCAGAAGCGAAAATATCGCCTGATGCTCTTGATAATAAAAAAGTGTTTGTGTTTAGTCTGCATTCACACAAAGAGAAGATGACAGCGAGGAAAAAAAGAGAGAAAATTCCGGCCTTGACCGAAGCCTTTCGATGTGATATCTCTATACCTGAACCACAGCTTTCATATTCAGTTGAATAGTGTTCGCATATAGACTATTTGATGCCATATTTGTCTCAGGAAAGCCACAGTGAATGTTTTGAATTGGATAAATGTATAAAGAACAAGGTAAAGCGCTCCTCTCTGCATCAGCGTGACTTATACGCAATACAAAAATAAGATGAGCGAAATCATGGCCATATTTCGGCTCAAAATGAGTAAAATGAAGCCAGACAGCTCTGAGCTGTAGGCCTGTGGGGTTTATGAATGGAGGCTCCGGAAAGGGCTGGGTGAAGGTCATCTGAAGGTCACATCCTTCCGCAGGGGGAAATGACCCGAAACCGAATGAATGAATTTGAGGAACACACAGGAAGAGATACGACGCCCAAGGCAAAGTCACACATACTCAGAATGTAATAAGGAATGAGTCATTAGGAATGAGACGATGAACCTCAACTGCATGAAAAATATCTGCCAGCTTTATGAATATCATATATTTCTAAAAATTATATTTAAAAATGAAAATAAATAAATATTTATATATGCAAATGGTAAGGAGGAAAAGATTTCACATAAAAAAGATCCATTTTCAATTTATTTTTTCATTTATTTTTAAGGGAAAAAATATATATAATTCAATAAATATTATGGCAACATCAACAAAAACAGACATACATGGACCTCAACACACAGAAGGCATTAAAAAAATTACAGACATCCTACATTAGGAAACATTTTGTTTTTGTTTTTTAACAGCACCTACACATTTCTCAACATTTACACACCGAAACTGTTTAATACTGCCTATGTGAAAACAAATTTTGTGACACAGTCGAGGAAATTCTCTCTGACCCATTAAAAACAATAAAAACGAATGTAAAAAAGACCGTTTTTGTTTGTTTTGCGCAAGTTTTAACGAAAAGTGCAACTACAAACATGCAGCAAAAGAGACTTTGCAGCTAGCTTCAAACTTCTGAAGATTTTGCTTTGAGAAACTTTTAGCACTACAAAGGTGAGACGCATTTTTCCCCACGGCTCTGCAAGGCAATATACTGAGTCGCAACATGTTTTTTTGTTTTGAAAGAGAAAGAATGTGTATTAGTCATTTTTCTCAATCCTCTCGCATGTGTTCAGAAGCAGACTGCATAGTTTAGTAGAGAGAGGAGAGAATGTTTTTCGAAAACCTTTTTTTTTTTTTTTTTTTTTTCTTTCCTGGACTGGGCAGATAGAAGTGCAGATTCAATATGACCTTGAATTTGATTGTTTATTCATTATTTCAATAATTGTGCTTAAACAAAATTTCACAAATGTCAGAAAAGGCACAAATGTTCACGTAACATTTTACTAATGAACACAATTTACAATGAAAAGCTAGTTTTGTGCTATTTTAATAGTGTTAAACAATGATTTTTTGTCTGAAAAAAAATCTACATTTTTGTCTAAATTTTGTCTGAAATATGTTACATTCATGATATTTTAGCAATAGTGCTTAAATTAGCATGCTAACAACGTACTGTTTTTTTTTTTTTTTTTTTTTTTAAGAGTCCCACCCCAAGTATTGTTCCAGATTTGCATAAAGTTGAACTCTAAGCAGTCTGGCCTCAAATCACCAACCCTCATTGCAAATTAATGACTTCCAGATGCTTAGTCACTGCAAATGGCTGTCAGTGTGAATGCCCCTTCAGGGAGAAACCGAATGCAAATGAATACAAATTGGTCAGGTCAATTCTCAAAGGTCGTATTTGCACTTCCATATACCTGGTCTATAAAGACAAGCAGAACCATGTTCTTACAGAACCGTGAAAGAAATTCTCATTGATCCACCAAAAGCCCTCAAATACACATCCATCATGCACTTCAGAAATTCAAACACTGACTCATCCAACTTGAAAACCTTCCAGTTCTTTGGTTTTTCTTTTTCTGAATCCTAATGAACCGTAATGTGATTATGAGGAGTTCTACAGAAAACGGTGCGAGTTCAAATATACCAGCGGCGTATCCATGGTGACAGTTTTAGCTGAGCTTAGCATAAGAAAACGAAAACCACGCACACACACAAACTCGTGCTCTTGGTCTACAGAAGGAACAAAACAGACCGAGGAGGATCGAAGGAGGAAGTGATCCGTAGCCACAGTGATACACTCTCGTTTCATATCCTCGTTTAGCTGTACAGACTCAAAAAAAGAAAGAAGCGAGAGTTGTCTTTATCCAAAATTTCGCCATTTTGGAAATTATCTTCCCCTTCGCTGTTCCGTCGTGCGACTGTTAATACCACCCAAAACGTGCATCTTTTAAAAATAGCTGCGAGCCAAAGCTCAGAGGAACTCTGGACTCAATGGTTATGTGATTCTACTTCCTCCTTCCTTTCCTGCAGGAGAAGCTTCCAGAAGGAATCCTCCAGAGAGGAAGCAGCTTCACATCCAGGAGCAGGAAGGAAGGCCTCCCATTGGCCGAGAGGGTAGTGACATCCTCCTGCTGAGTGGATAAGTTTAGGAGAGGTGGTCGGGGCCGTAATATGGGTTTACGTCCACAAGCTTGTTAAGTTCTGGCAACAAGAATTGGAACCCTCAAACTGGAGAGACCTTCAGGGACATCGAGCAAACACTCCTGCTCTCCACTTTTGCTTTGTCTTTGGAGGCAATTCCAAACCTTTCTTGCTTCCACAGTCCACCCTCACGTTTCCCAGAATGAATCTTTCCCCCCGAACGCCTTGCGTTACATTACCGTGCAACTCTTTGCTTTGTCTTTGCGTAGGTCTGTTGCGACAGCAGCTAGGTCTGGTCGACTGGGCATATGCGAGATGCGTTTGGTGGAGCGTGCCGATTTGTTGCGCTTGATGTTTTTGTTGTTCTTATTTACGCAAGCCAATGTTGCCACATGGAAAATGTCCCGCACGCTGTTTTCTGACTGCACTGCGGAACACTCGATATAAGGTGCGGATATCTGCTTAGCCATAGCTGAACCCTAAAAGAGAAAGTGAGGAAAATGAGTTTTGATATAAAACAAAACCAACAATTAGCAGTTAAATCACGATTTTGCGTTCTGAGTGTTACGATTACCGTTTGCAATTTCATCAGAATTAAGTTTAGCTTTGTGGTCAGGAAGATTTCGCTCTTTATCACTCAGACATTTAATGCATGGATTAGATTAGTAACCTAAACCATTGCAATGTTGCCGAACTGCCCTTGCCGATAAGCGTAATTACTGGTAAAGTAATAAGATGGGTGTTAGATATCAAACCAGAGTTGAGTGTCTCACTGGCATCCAACCAAATTGCAAAAGCAGTTTATGAGAACCGCTCACCTGATCATATGACACCGGTGTCTGTCTGTGATTGGACAGCTCCACTAAAGTCGTGAGGTCCGTTCTAAGGTCTGACTTGCATCCGACGAGCAGCATCTTTGTGTTGGGACAGAATTCCTGGATCTCCCCTTTCCACTGTGAGAGAAAGAGACAAAACCAAAACGGACAGATGAAACCAATTGGCCTCGATCCATTCCTGTCTGAAAGAGAACAAAAGACAAGAACAAGTGTTTCCTGTTCTCTTCTAGCATATTCTCCAAGCATATCATGTTCCATCCCATCCAGTTTTTTTTTTTTTTCACGAGCAAACCTTCCGGTTAATCTTCCTTGCTACTGGTAAGGGACATGCTTCCTGCTAGGATAAAGCTTGCACTGTAATGACTGCTTTTCAGGGTGTGTGCATCTTCCCAACAATGCTACAGGTGATCTGCATTCCTGTCCTTCTCAAACAAAGCATATTTTGTGTCGGTGTGGCATTAAATCACCGGATTTAATCTGGCGGGAGACAGGCGGATACAACACAGTCATACGATTGTTCACACAGGAACACAGACACCCTACAGTCCCTCGTTTTCCCATGATCTTTTTGTGCTCTCTTCTGGCTCCCAGAGGCCTCAAAGTCCCAGTAGACAACACTAGCTTATTCCACCAGGTACCCACGTGTAGCCTGATCGTATTTCCGATTCTGCGACCTAGATCTCAACCATTTTAAGACAAACCACCCGACTGAACTTCCACTCACATGGTCTAGTTAACCCATTTAATCCCACCGTGAAAAACCTTTTAATTTCTAAAGCTCTAAAAACCTTACGACTGATGTTTTAGTGCACTTCCTGCAAATATGGAAAAAATAAAGGGTCTCAATTAAATATGTGCGGTTTCACATGATTGGTGCAAATTGTCACATGACCACAGCAGTTTATTTCCTGTTTGCACCTTGAGAAGATGATGGATGCATCAAAGCTCCAAAACGAAAGGCTAGTAAAGTATGTTAACATAAAGATGTGACAAAGGTTTTTGGTACACATTATCTTTAGGGTGTCTAGTATTAATATATGCATTCGCATATATTCAGTTTTGTCGAGTGTGGTCATAGAGTGAGTAAACATGTTGGGATAACGGTGAACTTTGGGTATACAACGGTATACAATACAAATCTTATTGCAGTTGCTAGTGAAAATGACAATAAATATATGCGATGACAAAATATTGAACTAAATTAAAAATTCAAATATTACAAAAAATGTACAATAATGATGTTGTAATACTCGTAATACTCTAATTTCAAAAAAATAATTATTGATTATTTCAAAGGGCTATTAATGACTCATCATTTGGATATTTTCATGTCTGGGAAAAATTTGGGATCAAATGGGTCAATGCCAGCATAATACTATCAAACCAGGGGCTCACCCTAACCGAGTGAAACAGAGCCAGAGGCCATTCCAGACACCTGACCCCTGACTGAAAGTCTACAAGAAGATATCCAACCCTACTGAACAAAGGATGACTTTATTGGGATGCAACAAAGAGTGGGCAGATCACAAAGGAGTTGTAGAAGTATTTCTCTGAATCACAGGCAAGGCATTTAAAAGCCAATTAGACTGTCAGGAACCAGAGAGGTCAAGCCTACAATTTGATATCCAAGAAACTCCCAAAATTTAGCGCACCACACCCATATTCTGCCCCAGACGTCAGCCGTTTAGACATTTTTTTTAAAAACTCTGTCATCAAAAACTGTAACATGAAGGTATCTCTAATCAAGATTCTCAGGTGGTCATTTTGAAGCCCTTTTTTGGACTGGTTGATGGGAATGTTGTTCAAGCCCCAATCCCAGTCCTAAAATCTAATTGGTTGCTAGAAATGTTGCTCAAAAACACAACCCCAGTCCTAAAATCTAATTGGTTAAAGTTAATTTTGTTCAAAACCCAAACCTCAGGTCTAAAATCTAATTGGCTGAGGTGAATGTTGTTCAAAACCCAAACCCAGTTCTAAAATGTGATTGGTTGATTGGTTCACCTTCTTTAGGACGCTGTCCAGGGTCTCTGGTCGGCTGATGTCAAAGCATATGATGACGGCATCGGAGTCTGGATACGAAAGTGGCCTGACGTTGTCATAATACGGGGAGCCTGTAACACAAAAAGGTGCATTGGTCAAGAACAAAGTATGCACAAATAACTAGACAATGATGGTGGGTCTGTCTGTAAGCCATCAATATATTGCTTAACCTCATTTAACTTTCACTCAGAGACACAGTACAGACAGTAATTTGAAAGCACTCATGAATTATTAAACCACTGAAGTCCCTTTTCAGACATACTAAACATGAAACTTTTACACATAAATGCACACTTTTGCTTTCAGAAGGAATAAAGCTTTTAAATGGGTTTTTATATATATATAAAAATCTCAGCACAGAACACTTCCAGTTCTCTGTCACTGGTGCAATGCTAAATAATGATTTACACAAGCACAAGATAATTCTTCAAATCCCTTACTCAAATAAAGATACTGATGCTTGCCTTAGCAAACACTGCTAATAACTAGACCCTTGCCAGATGTAGCATTTCCCTCCCGGCTAAAACTCTGGAGAGGTTTTTCTTTGTGAGGACAGTACAGTCCAGGATTTACTCTGACAGAACGAAGCATTCCCGCCCACTGCTAACTCTGCCAGACACGGTATGTACAATCCACACAGGACAAACACATTTATAATGTGCCAGATTCCAGGACAGAGGTGGTGTTTATGAGAGAGAGAGACAGAGGGAAGGGAGGGCTGTTTAGTTTGACAGAATGATAATTCCCAGTGCCAGAAGTTAAGTAGAAAAATGTGAAGTTGAAAACACATGCAGCCGCAGGACTTTACAGCTCATATTCCAACCACAGCTACAGGCCAAAAAACAAGAACAACTCGGACAACAATGTTTTACTGTTTTACATCAGACGTTTGATTACTTTTTTTTTTAAGTTTAATCATTTAATCTCTAATTTGGAATGTCAATTAGTAACTACATCTGTATGTAGATCTAATTATGAAACTTATTTTAAATTTAAAGTTTTAGAATGAAGTTTGTTATTTTAGTGTGCATATTAAAATGTTAGTGTACTATACTTTTGTTCTGAAAAGTATATGTGGAAAAAATATACAAAAAATTTGTTGTTGCTGATGTTGTTGGGTTTTTTTTTGTTAGTGTGGCCTTCTGCCTTTTTGGAGAGACACAACAGATGCCCACACACATGCATACATGAATATACACACTCTCTATGGCAACCCCCACCCCACTCCTCTAAACAGCTCGCTAAACATTATTTTGTTTCTCTGTCACCTATTCTAAACCCAAACCCTGCTGTGTGTGTGTGTGTGTGTGTGTGTGTGTGTGTGTGTGTGTGTGTGTGTGTGTGTGTGTGTGTGTGTGTGTGTGTGTGTGTGTTTGTACAGTATTTGTGTAAGTAAAAGCTATCTGAAGCGACACACACACACCATAGCTATTACAACACACATACACCACATTCCATAATGTGTGTGTGTGTGTGTGTGTGTGTGTGTGTGAGGAAGATACTGACAGCTGATGGATTCCCCAAGTGTTCAAATGCTTCTCTAAACATGTGGCGACCATGCAAAAGCACACACGGTAAAGAATTCTTGGCCATTGGTGTTTTTGGCTTGGATTCCTCAATGTCTTCCTAATCTACATCAAAACAAAGCAATAAACAGACAGAATTCTCTGCAAAGCACGTTTAACCCCTAAGCTACGCTATGAAATCCCTTGATGCTAATTCATGTTTTGAAAAACTGCTAACACACCATTACAAACTTTTACAAAAAGGTCTTTTAGAACTCCACATCAGTACATGAGTGCCTCCTGAATTGAATTTCCTCCTTGACTAACAAGGTAAGAATGATTTCAGAGAACATAACGGTTCACATGCCGCTTTTTTTCCCTAGTGGCCCACCGCACAATAGCTGCTTTGTGGAGTACGAGAGCAAACCTTTCCTCACAGGAATGTGAGGCATGCAGGCCCAAATCGTTGAGGTTAGAAATATGATCCGGCTGACAATAGTTTACCAGCTTTAAGGAGTGGGTCTGAGAGAGCCTGTCCCAGCAGGAGCCCATTGAAATGATCCCAGGAACATTTTGTTTTCGGGGGTCAGCTGATAATGAGGTCTCCCCTTGCTGATAATAGTCAAGGGTTGGATTAAGGAGGTTAGATAGCAATGTCTTAGTTCGGGACTTTGAAGAGACATGCAATAGCTGAATGATAACTATTTACAAAATAACTGAATAATTTGAATGTACAAACAAGATTAAGAAGTCATGTATTAGCAAATACTTTACATAAATTCATTTATAATTTAACTTTAAGCCCACAACCTCAGCAATCTGAACAAGAAATCTGATAAAAATTTCAGCTGCAAACAAGTGACATCTTAGAAGGTCATCCTATGAAACTAGCCAATTCAAAGACACCATCCAATCGAACTATGTCATGACAGCATATCCGTCACTAGCCCTAGGGGTGCAAGGAGATAGGACGCTTGAGGAACAATGGACTGAATTTGGCACTATAGTTATCCGAAACGATATGCTTATTGTAAAACTTACAACTCACAAAGGAACAAAAAGATCCCAAAGCAGAGTGTGCGTATATTGATTGATCATGGTCTGACTGGTGGATAAGGAACCTTTTGAGACAGGCATGTCAAGATCCTGGCTTCACATCTGCAGGGGGTTTCTGGTCAATAAGTGTCTGGAAGAGTGGAGCTGGGGGAAGGGGTATGATTCCATGGAGGATCGGCTATTAGGGGATATACACGCACATGCTCATGGCCATCGAAAAGATCAGAGCATGCGGGATCTTGTCTCCGATAGGGTGTTATCCTGACACTTGGCCTCTTGTGTATCACATAACACACAATACATGCACATACACACTTGGGTTTCAGATTTAGAAAGACTTACTAAGCCCTAGAATCAATATACACGAGAAAAGCCTAATGAAACATTCATGCAGCAGAATGGCAACGGCTCTTTGACATTGGAATAATGACCAGAGTACTCGGTTTTTCATTGGCGTGAGTGGGAATCATTTTAACAAACACAACAATGGGCAACAGTCCTAAAAAAGATGTTACGCAAGACTTGAACTCAATCAAAAGTAAAACAAACAAAAAGAAACACAATTGTATTCCCCTCTTTTGTATCAGACACAAAAAGTCTTGTTTGTACCCTTTCGGAAGCGAACTGTTTAAATTCCGAATGGTACGCATGTACTCTACTGTATCAATGGGTTCCATGACAGATCAGTGATGGATGCTGCCAGCTGAATGGTGAATGGGGTCGTGACTCAACAGCTGATTGGTGGACAATGACAGGAGCAGCCAGCCTCTTGGTTGACGGGGGTGGCAGCTGTTGCAAACAAAGCAGCACAAAGAAGAGATGCCAAGAAACTATCCTTTTGGGCAATTCTGGGAGCAACCCCCTGGATTCATAGAGTGTTCAGAAACACTCAAGGCAATGAATTTAAGATTGTTCAAGGGCAAATAACCAAGGTTTCCTAGTCCGCATGTCTTTTTTCTCTCATTATCTGGAATGTGCTCAGGTGTGTTCTGAACTTGTTAAATCCTGGACTTAGGCATTTGAGAGGAAAGACCGCACACACACTGGGGAGACCTTGGAGTCTGGCTCTGACAATAACTTACACTATAATGAACAGCAGGCTGGAAGCCCACAGCCTGACACAAGCAACTAACTACATATCCAACCGCCAGCATCAGACGGGCGGTCCTGCCCGCAGACGCCCACCGCAGACATCTGTCAGCTGAATACACTCCTGTACCTACATCACAAACCAAACTGAACCAACGTGCATTGAATTATCATGAGATATAGCTCTAATTTGAGTTTGAAATGGCTCTAGATTGAGGAAATTATTCTGGATTTAGGCAATAACTCTAGATATAGCACTTGGCTCAAAATTTAGGCAAGTACCTCCAGACTCTAATTCAGGAAATTAATCCAGATTGAGCACATGACTCCAAATGTTGGAATTTTCTTTCAGGATTATAGCACCTCTAGTTTTGGGGAACAGCTCAAAATTTAACACCTGGATATAGGATATAGGTTCACATTTAGGACGATTCATATTCAGAAAACTCTATATTGAGAAAATGGAATATTTGACTCTACCTTAGCTCAGTTCTCTAGATCTAGGACTGATTCTACTATACAGAAAAGAACTAGCAAATGTCCTTTTTTTGGAAAAGTCTGGATTCGTGCTGGTCTATCTAATGTACCAGCATGGCCATGCTGTTCACAAGTATCGAGTTTTGATGGTTAAGCTAGTTAAGAAGCCTAGACCTCCAGAATACCAGAAATCGAAACATAACATAGAGCTAGTGCTAGCCTTTCAGCAGGTCAAATTAGCACATGGTTCTTGATTTAGGAATTTACTCTAGATTCTAGAAGAAATTAATCCAGATGGAGAATTTGCAGACCCTGCTGAAAAGATCTGCTTAGTTGATTTGGTGTTGGTATAACTGGCCAGGCTGCAAAGTGTAGCTGGTAAAGTTGATCAAACATCATACCCTACCTTGATGGCGTAACATATACTGGTGAAGGAAATATTTAGCACATAACTTTAGATTTCAGACCACACACAGCAGCACTAAACAACCCAAACCCCCAGGTTCAGGTCTGAATGCAGTTTACCCCAGATCATAGCTAAGCTCCAAACAGGCCACCGTCTAAAGCAGTCTGTCTGGCTGGATGCTTTACAGGGCCTGTGATTACCTCCAGACAGCAGGTCTGATCTCTCCTGGGTGATATGAGTGTGAGCCCTGGAAACGTACCAATACCCTACATTCAGACAGAGTGAGTCAAGACCCCACTCTCATTTGCCTGTGTGGTCACGACTGTTTGGTTTTGTTAAAAGTGTGAATTGCAGCAAGACCCCAGCTGTGGCAACAGTTTCGGTTTCATTTGTTTATCCAAAACATCACTTACAGCAACGTTCCCTGTGATGCCATCCTAACATTCCTTAAAAGTGAGGTGTCCGTGGATCATATTCCACAGATGGGTGGAGTGTGTGAGAGTGTATTAGCAGGGTGTGTGTGTGTGTGTGTGTGTGTGTGTGTGTGTGTGTGTGTGTGTGTGTGTGTGTGTGTGTGTGTGTGTGATTAAATGCTTGGCAGGCTCTCGTACTGACTCAACAACCGAGAATCGCTCAACCGCTCAGAAAAAGAAAGAAAAGCTATTAAACAAACCCAGATTTTCCTTCAGGCATAAACGTAAGCGCTAGCAATCACATCATTACCCTGCACAACACACTGATGCATCAAAATAATGAAATGTCCACTGGATTTATGAAGAATGACAACAAGTCTGGACATGTTTTGGACCAACAGCATGTAAATGAACTAAACTGACATAATAAAAATACTAAATTAAGAGCAAAAATCACTGCATAGGTCAAACCCTTAATATTTAAATTGAAACATAGCCTGAATTTACTGACTGCATTGTATATTAACAGCCACAATGTTCACAACATTACACATTATATAGTGCATATAGTTTATTTACTCTGCATGTCAATTAAACTATTTATAGCTACTGAAAGGAGTCAGTATTATTTTTTTTATCTCAAACACATTTTTATAATTATATATTAACTTTAAATTAAAGAAGCTAAAGTTCAGCATTAATACACTGATATGGTAAAATACATATAGCATTATAGACCAAGCTTAACATGCAGCACTTTTATAAAATATGTAACAAGAAGTCCAAACTCCGGCTCTCTATCCACCCCCAATGGGTCATAAGAAATGTTAAAGACCCCATACTATAGTATATATTTAGTGTATACACAATATATTTGCACTATAAAAAGCAATTAACACTAAAAGATCTAGATACATGCAGTACAAATACATAATTTGAGACTCACCTGAGGTGTCCCACAGGCTGAGCTCTATTCTCTGCTTGTCAATCTCAAAACTTGCTGTGTAATTCTCAAACACAGTGGGTACGTAATTCTAGGGGAAAGACACATGAAAGAAAATTGCAAATAAACTAAACAGGTCTATTTTAAGAGATTAAAATGTAAAAATGAATGCATATGCTACAGAACTAAAGCCAATATTTTACAGCGCAGTTGAGCACCCACTGGGTTTTACGCATCTCACCTCTGGGAAACAGTCCTTGGCAAAAACGTGGAGCAGAGCGGTTTTCCCACACTGACTGTCCCCCACGACCACGATCTTACATTTGAGGCTCTGACTCGGATCCATACCGGGCTGAAGGGACAGTTTCTGTATAGATCTTCTCTCCTTCATTGATTGTCTTTACGCGCAAGTCCGCGGAGGCGCACAACGGAGAAGACGCGCACAAACGCACAGCTTTCTATAATCACTCTGGAAAGGGTGCGGATTCCTTTTGCCCGTGTCCCTCTCTCCCTCTCTCTCTCTCTCTCTCTCTCTCTCTCTCTCTCTCTCTCTCTCTCTCTCCTGCAGGGATATACATCAACTGCTTGAATTCCAGCCCTCTCACTTTTAGGGTATGTGCTGTGTATTATATGAGCCCGGTAAACCAATAGCTGTCCTTGAAGACACCCAGAGATCCTCCCCTTTCCATCAGTAGAGAGAGGTAAAGAGCGCACCCTACAGACCTTAACAAATATGGCTTTGCTTCTAGCGCTACGAAACTAAAATTTCCAATAAAAAAATAAAAAATAAAAAATAAATAAATAATATATATATATATATATATATATATATATATATACACGCACACACACACACACACACATATATATATATGTATGTATGTATATATATATATATATATACTTAATACAATTTAAATACAAATATATTATGAAATGTGGCTTTATTTATTACTTTAGATGGTATTTTATTCCACAAACATTTCAAATGAGTGAAATCTATAATACATTATGGGTTGCTTACAGCAAATCTTGTTCAGAAGTTTTGCGCTGTCACAAAATAATTTTCAAATACTCCATGTACTTTCTCAATAAAATAATTACAAATATAATAAATAATAAAATAAAGTAATAACAAATGCTTTTCTTTTTTTTAAGATGAAGTATTGCATGCCATCTGCCTGTTTTTCAGATTTGTTCAGCTGTGATTTGAATGTGAAGTAATCAGTTATAAATCGATCACAGGAGCAGGTGTATGTTTAGATGAGGCACAAACACACAGACAGTAAACTGATCTAATAATCATATCATGTTGGCTATAGAGCAGTTACCCAGGTGTGGAGGCACTGGAGCAGAAACAGGCCTTCTGGAAGACATGGAGTCAGCGGATATTTATCTGCTACATGTTTGTAACACATTTATTCCATCAGCATGCCATCAGCTCTTACAGTAGATGCTGTGAATGTGTGTCAGACTGACAGAGAGAAAAAAAAGAGAAAGCAAAAGAGTGTGAGTGAGAAAGAGAAAAAGTGAGAGAGAGATTACTAGCAGAAAAAAGTACTACCATGCTTGTTTGGAAATGCGTCATGGTAATACCATGATGCACTGGAAGACTAGAATTTTTGGGTCAGACGGTGCATAGAACAATAGACAGAATGATAGATAGATAGATAGATAGATAGATAGATAGATAGATAGATAGATAGATAGATAGATAGATAGATAGATAGATAGATAGATGATAGATAGATAGATAGATAGATAGATAGATAGATAGATAGATAGATAGATAGATAGATAGATAAAGATAGACAGAACGATAGCACAATAAATAGATAGACAGCCATAGAATGAAAGACAGCCAGACAGAATGATAGATAGATGGTACGACAGACAGATAACTGTCTTTCTGTCGTCTTCAGTTTATAGATATCATTTATTCTCTGTGCAGTTACACAGCCAGTATAACAAGATCAGCTCTGAGAATCAGCTCACACACAACCCCACACAAACCCCTGAGGCCTGATGACTGTAGCTTCTGATTCCTCTGTGTGTGTGTCAAGGGAAGGTCACTGTATATTGACACACACATTCTTTCAAGTTTGTTCAGTGAAATGAGAACAAATATTGACCCAATGTATTGCTAATAATTTGAAATCTAGCTTGCTCCTGTATCCAATGGTTACCGTATGAAACCCCTCGTCACACAGCTGTAACATCTCACGTCGCTTTGGGAGTCTAACGAATGCACCTATACGCACTATGTGTTCTTCCTGCAGATCAAAGGTCAAAGTCTGAGAGAGCTGAAATAAACCCACTTAGCCGTTTTAGCTGAAACACACATAAAACAATGTACATTTGACCAAAACACAGACTATTCTAACAACACTATATTCCTGTGTCGTTATATTATAAAATAAAGTTGATTAGATGGAGATAATAGTGAATTTTAATATTTTTTAGTGTAGAATGAATCTCTTTTCTTTGGGAAATATGAGTGATGCTAACCCAACGCAAAACTTACCACCACAATGCTAATGTATTCTGAGTTCTTTCTAGGGTGTTGCTATGTGATTGCCAGGGCATTGTCAGCTCATTCTGGATGTTTGCTAGGTGACTGTTTACTAACCGAACTAAGAAGAGACTTAACTAATAATAACTAAGTATTAGCAATAGTGATAGTGAAGCTTGCCTTAGCAAAACACATATGGAGTATTCAATCGATGCTATAATACTGAACAATTAGCGCCATTAAAAGTTAATGGTTAAACAATTCCTGTGTTGACATCTTTATTCTAATGAATAACAGCAAATTAATATTGGTATTAGTAAAAGATTGATTAAGATATCAGTGCATTTTTATATTTTTGTGTACAGAAAACTTTCAAATCTGAAAGGTTAGCAATGCTAACCTCTTCAAAACTTATCGGCACAATGTTAACATGTTTTGAGTGGTTGTTAGGTGCTAGGGGCCTCATTTATAAAGTGTGCGAACGCTCAGATTTGATCATAGAGTGTGTGTACGCTTAAATCCACGCCAACGCTCATATTTGTAAAAACTGGCTTTGACGTGGAAAAGTGCTTAGCGTCACGTCAGGGTCTGAGCAGACGAACTTAACATGAAGGAGTAGGCTACTGCAGGTTTTTGAAAATGTAAGCTGTTCTTGCAGGCATTAATTTGGAGTCGTTTAGAGAGCTGAAACCATTCAGTTCAACTTCAAGATCATTTGCGATTCATAGATTTCACATAAGAAAGAGACGCGTATGTGCGTTTTCTATACGTACATTCATTCTATGAATCACACGTACGTATATTTGAGAGATAACCGTGAGATCAAATTTAGGATGGTTTCTGTGCAACATTTTATTTTAGATTTGTATTAGTATCAAAAAAGATTGTTTAAAATATCAGTGTTTTTTAATATCTTTGTGTACTGTACTTTGAGTAATCTTCTCTTACGGTGCATGCGGTGACGCTTCTCATTTACTTGGAATGAGTGATGTCATGCATTGCCGAACTGAATTGTGGATCCGTTGCGTTGCGCCACTGGCGTTGCTCACACTGGCTAGCATCTGTGCTGGGGTATTTATTTTCATAAGGCGATCTGATTGGCTGACACTTGCGTTGATGCTTAAAAAAATAGTTGGAATTTTTTAACTTCTGCCATGAGCTACGCCAGTGACGCGACGCAACAGACCCAGAATTCAGTTCAGCAATGCTTGACGTCACTCTATTCAAAGTAAACGAGTGGCGTTGATGCGAACGCCTCGTGTGAATGTACCTAAACTTTCAACTTTTCAAGCGCCAATGCAGGCGTCAACCAATCAGATCACCTTATGCAAATAACCTGGTGCAGACACTAGCCAATCGCATTCATGCAACACCAGAAAACTAATGTGATTGGCTGTTGTCACTATGGTTGCGTCAGCACCAAGCTTCAGACAACGCCCTCCATCAAGCTTCGATGCCGACGCCCCATGTGAATGTACCGTTAAGGAAATGTTAACGATGTTAATCTCTTCAAAAGCTAACCGCCACAATGCTAACATGTTCTGAGTGGCTGAAGGCCCGGACGGTTGCTAGGGCATTCTGGATATTTTATAGGTGGTTGTTTACTAGCCAAACTAATAAGAGACTGCTAAGTATTAGCAAGTATTAGCAATAATAGTGAAGCTTGCATTAGCAAAACAAATAGAATATTCAAACAACATAATACTGAACATTAGTGCAAACTCCCATTGAACGCATTTGTATTAGTGTCAAACATTAAAATATCAGTGCATTTTAATATTTTTGTGTACAGAAAACATTCAAATCTTTTCTTAACAAAATGCTAGCAATGCCAACCTCTGCAAAACTTACTGCCACAATGCTAACATGTTCTGATTAGTGATTGCTAAGGTGCTCTGGATGGTTGCCAGGGCACTATGGGTATTATGGATAGTTGTTTTCTAACAATATGGGACTGTTAAAGCTAAATATTAGCAGTAATAATAATAATAATAAAGCTTAGCAAAACACAAAGTATTCAAATAACACTATAATACTGAATTAAACACAACTGCTGTGTGGTTTACATCTTAATTATATTTTGCATCGGTATCAAAATAAGATCAGCGCATCAAAAAAAAATTCTGTACAGAAAACTTTCAAATCTTGTCAAATCAGAGGGGTTGCTAGGTTGTTGCTCATTAGCTGATAACTAGATAAAATAACAAGAGTCTGCTAATGCTAAGTATTAGCGATAGCAATAAGCTTGAATGATTTCGTTGTGACAGACTGCCCAATTTAAACACCCTTCTGATGGTTTTATCACAGTAAGTGACTTAACAAACCCGTCTCATACTGTTATTTGTTTGTTTACGCGGCATGTTCATTGACTCGTGCTTAGCGATAATGGCTGATTGTCGGTGAAGATGCGACACAGGCTGACAGCAAAATGGCCCTTTTCTTCTTAAATTGCTTTCTGCTTCACAGATCTTTCTGTCAATAGTCGTTCAGGCAGAAAGCACCTTGACATTTTCCTCCGGCTAGCACTGTTCGAATCTTGCTCACTTCAAACCCGAGATTCATTTTCCTTGAGTGGCGGTGACTGAGAGAGAGAGAGCGCAAATGAGATCAGGAACTGAGATGAGGTGCGATTTCAAACGTACATCAGTGAGCACCAAGTTGATATACACAACTGGAGAATGAAATGGAGAACTGTGGGAAACATGCTGCCATTTGACATTTCCCCTGAGCAAGACCTCCAAAACTGTCTCTCACACACACACTTGTTGGGTCTGGTCAACTTAAAAAGGTGTCGGCTTGCACTGGGAATGGGAAACACATCTTATGTATCACTTCAGAGGGTTGTAAATGGGCCGTCCAGTCGTCCAAACGAACAGAATTAGTAGTGAAACATAAGATGAGATACGTTGTAAATAAATGCTGTTGTCTATAAATAAATGAAAATGTAAATAAATTCTTACAGTCTGAAACATACAGAATTAGAGAAACATAAAATCAAAATTGACACCATTTATGTTCTGAATAAATGCTTCTGTCTTCGGATTCATCAGATTTTTTTTCTAAATCATTTTTAGTGTGTAATAAAATACACACACACACACACACACACACATATATAAATGTATATATATATATATATATATATATATATACACACACATTTTGTTTTTCTAAAGAATTTTTAGTGTGAGTAATAAAATTCTATCTATTTAAATATGTGTAAACAAATCCTTTTAAATGATAACTAAAATCATTTAATTAAAAAAAAATATATATATATGTACAATGAAATAGTGTGGGAGTAATAATATTAATACATGGCATTAAGTAATACATTATAAACTTAATATTAATACTTTTTTATATAACAAAAGAAAACATTTATTATGAATAAGTTAAATAAATTAAAACATACTAGATATTTACATTTTATTATAGAATATATATTTTTTTATTATCGATCTATCTATAGGAAATGTAGTACTTTTAGCAATTTTTTTTAAATAAAAAAATCTAAAATATTATTTATAATACATCAACTGTAACATGCAGAGTGGGAGCAATAATTTTATTACTGGACATTAAATAATACACTAAGTTTGTATAATTTTATTTTGTATAATCTAGAAAATAAAACATTTTTGAACAATACATAATTATAATAATTATTAATTAATAATTAATTATATATTACTATTAAACCCACAAGTGTAGACATCTGCTATATTTCCCATTGAACTTTACTTAACGAAAATATGTTACATTATGGAATTTATTTCTGTTATAAATAGAAGTTAATGCTGTTCAGCTTCCTGTTGTCAAGGATGAAGAATCCTACATTCCTATAATGAAGACAGATTTTAACAACCATACAGTCTACTCACACTTAACATGATCATTTATGGGATTGATATGATCTTACAGTATGTGTTTGTGTTTTTAGGGAGTGTGAGGTACAGAATACTCCTGTGACTGAGGAATGAACCCAGAGGCATTTCACTGGCTAATTATTCCACCTGTCAATCACAGAGTAGGAACAAAAGACCAAAACCCATCTCTGTGCTGGCTTTAAAATCTGTCCTCAGAGGATGAACTGTTCATTTAAATGTCATTAACAAGAAGCCAAGTTTCGTCAAGACACGAAACACAATGTAAATAAGCGAACGCTGCTGTCAAAACCTGCCTAATGAAATTAAATACAATGTGTCACTGACATGAGCAACTCCCAAAAAACCCAGGTGTTTACAGTAACTACACTTTAGCCCTGGAAAGAATGCATTTAGGTGCAGTTTATCAAAAAATTATTTGCGTTCACAAACTATTCATTCACAAACAGAACAAAATGATTTGTTCACAAAGTGGGCACAATGATTCATTTACAAACTAAACAGAAATTTGTTCACAAATTTGGAAAAAGCATTCGTTTACATTTCATTTTCAAGACAGACTGACCAATTTGTTCAACAAATCAGAATGAATGAGTCATTCACAAACCAGACTAAAGGAATCGTTCACTAATCAGACTAAACCATTCATTCACAGATCAGACTGAACAAATCATTCTTAAATGACTTGATCAACTAGCTGAATGATAACTAGGATAACAGCAAAGTATTTTAACATGACAAAAATTATACACTTCATCTGTAATTATAATAAATAAATGGGGAAGAAAAAGCTAAATCAAATCATTAGGATTTGTCACTGCAGTGCTCAATCTGTGTCTCTGTTGGCGGCTGATTTGTGCACGTTCCCCGTGATCATCTACATATGTGGCATTTAACGCTTTTGATCCACAAAACGTGTGACATACTGACTGGAGATTTCATACAGTGCTTGTGTGACAAGAGTCCCATAATTCCCTGGGTGTGGACAGTAGTGACAGAGGGGAAAGTCTTTTGTGGTAAATCTTTCCCTGTGGTCTTTGATGTAGAGTCGAGGATGTGTCGTTTGTCAGCGTCGCAACAATAAGAGCCAAATCTCATTACCGGTCCATTCAGATCTCACTGTAGAAAGTCGACTGCTTCAAAACGCCATTGCAAAGATGATTTTTGGCCCGCAAATCTGGGAGCCCAGGATTGAACCTTGAGGTACTCCAGAATGAGGATGCAAACGATGTGGAGGGAAATGTCTGTGGTAAATGCCATAAAACTGCAGACCGTGAGAGAGCAAGCCGACAGCTGCAATGCAGATTTGCGATACCACACACCCAGATAACAGAGATGGAAAGGAGCTCGCCCCACTTCCACCATGACACACAAGAGACGTGATTCAATAAATGCAGCAAAAAATGTACTGCACTTTCTACACTGAATAAGTCAAATAAGTAGTTAGGAAATTGAAAACTGTCAGCATTTGCTTGCCCTCATGTCATTCCAAACTTGCATGATTTCCTTTTGTCTGTTTAAAATAAAGAAGAAAATTTGTAGAACGTCCAGGCTTCTCTCTTCCATATAATGTAAGTGGATACAGACTGGAGTTGTCAGGCTCTAAAAAGGTTAAAAAAAAGTGTCATAAAAACATGATAAATGTAGTCTATTCATTGCATTATATTCCATTTAAATTATCCTAAGATTTAATTTAAAAAATAAGATTTAGAAAATAGGATTTTTAACAGTGACATGTTGAGCAAAAATACATTTGTATATATAAAATGGTTTTATTTACTAATTTTGGTACTTCTACTGAAACTAATTAAAACCTATAATGTATTACATTAAACCTATAATAAATTACATAAATAATAATTTTTATATAACTATAAAATGTTGACTCAATTGTTTTCCAATAAAATATTCATAATTAAAAATGTAATTATGTACATTTAAATTATAATAAATTAGAAACTATTTTGTCACAAACCAGACTGAAGGAATCGTTCACTAATCAGACTAAACCATTCATTCACAGATCAGACTGAACAAATCATTCTTAAATGACTTGATCAACTAGCTGAATGATAACTAGGATAACAGCAAAGTATTTTAACATGACAAAAACTATACACTTTTTCTGTAATTGTAATAAATAAACAGAGAATAAAAAGCTAAATCAAATCATCAGGGTTTAACTCAATTGTTTTCTAATAAAATATTCATCATTAAAAAAAATTTTTACTGGAAAAAAAAGTCTAAATATATGTGTGTGTCGAACAATTATAAAACATCCTATATTATATAAAACCTACATTATATAATTAATTATAACTACACACATACATTTATTTATTTATTTACATGTACATTTATATTGTATGTAATTAACTTATACTGGTAGCTTTTAAGAATCTAGGTATTTCACTGAAAAATAAGCCAAAAAAAGTAAAAATGTAAACTATAACATGCATAGCCTATAATAAATTCTATAATAAAAAGCAAAAAAGTATAGTATAGTAAAGCCAAATTAAAACTTAAATTTTTTTGGAGCGTAAAAGTAACGCTAGTTGCACTAAGAACAAGTTTTGTACTGTGGCGTAAATAATAGTTAATTGTTTTTCACATTTAGTGAATTATTTTGTGATGTCTGTAGTATTTCTTGACCACTTTCTCCATCTATCCTTCATGCATTTTAATAGGGGTTTCACAATTCTCCTTAATGCTCTATTTTTGTTCACTACTTTTCTTTCCGTCCATCAGCCTTTGTTTGTATCAGTCTTTTGTTTCGCCCTCTTTCTGTGAGCTGCAGAGGGGGGCCATTCCCTCCGGAGCAACAGCGTGCCAGTCCCTGTTGACGACGGTGGCGGTCTGCGTATGTTTAAGGGGCTCAGTTGCGGTTCACGCGCCGGGAGATCACATTGGCATGCAGCCTTTGATCCTTTGAGGATTTTTTTTAGAGCGTCCTCTGGTTTTAGGCAAGCGTGTAAGTGTGTGTGTGCTTTAGTATAATTAAGTTATGGCTCACAATTGGAAAGGGTCAATGGGGTCACAGTTTTAGGTTCTTTTACGTTTTTCTCACACAATTCTGTCAACACCCCAAAACCCCAATGAGACAAGGAAGTTGAGAAATTCTGTTCCAAACCCTAGAGAGCTCACTAAGTAGGTTGCATATTAAGATGGCGAACTTGAGAGAAATATAATTCACTGAAAACCAAAATTAGTGATATAACAATAGTTCAATCCATCGTTTTTATGCTGATTCGAGTACCACATGGTTAGCTTAGCAACATGCTAACACCCCACATGCTTGTAACCTATGTTTCTACTAGTTAGGTTGCTGTCTTAGCCGGCTGCAGACAGTTACGCAGCTCGCTAGGTTTTGGAACGGTGTTACACTCTCTATAATTCTCTCCATAAACTCCATGCTGCGATACAGATGCTGATGCCGCATGCTGTCAGGGCCCGTTTTAATAAAGGCACTACAGCAGGAATCCCTTTGAACTGCTCTTTATGATGGAAGTTCCTCATTTAATGATTTCACTGACATTTCCTGTAGCCGCCTTCACAGGCCAAACAGTTTGCTCAAACAGCTTGTGTTTATTCACTGGCCCTGTACGAAAGGTGTGGCTGCATTTCTGGAAAAGAAAAAAGACAAGACAAATTGACAAGAATAATTTATAACATTTATATTATTTATTACAACAAAATCTTTTTATTCTTCAGAGAGGTGTCTAAGAACGTCTTAGAAAAAGTTAAAGCTTTATATTTACATGAGTTTTTGGTTTAAGGTACAGTCACATTGGCGAAATTTTGCAAAAAAAGTTGCATTCAAAAAGACTGCATTTATGAGTACATTGCACATGAACACCACCAAAAGTTGATAATTATGAGTGGGAAACTTTTATTTGAACCCTTCGTTTCCAAATTTGTGTGCGTTCGCGAGAAAACAAGGTGGATGCAATCAATGCTGCACCTGTAGTTTATGGTAAATTTGTTAATTTAATATAAAACTAGCCAAGCTGCATCCACAATATATATTGTACAAGTACGGTAGAATATATAACGATTCACTGTACAGCTCCTTCATAAATTGTATAAAAACAAAGCAAATAGATTTGTCTGCATTATTTATTCATCAAGGAGTTAAATTTGGGCTGCATTTTTTGCAGAAATTGTATATCACCATCTTGCTCCAAACAAAGTGAACGCAACTGACATTGTAATTACAACTTCTCAATTTAGGGGGACTTAAGGCTGATTTATACTTCCGTGTCGAAACTACGCCGTAGGTTGTGCGTAGCTGTAGCCTGACTTGTACCTCTCCAAAAATGTCACAGCGCATCAAATCTACGCGGACCGCAAGTGCTGTGATTGGTCTGCTAGTACCCCTCCCTCCGTATGTATTTGAGTTTTGTGTATATTTTTTTGCACTTTAATATATTTTAATGTTACACCTTCTTATTTAAAATAAAAGAAAGCAAAGAACAAGTCATTTATTATAAAAAGTAGCATTATACATCACTTTGTTGTCCGTGACAAACAGTTGTTCTGCCATGGTACAAGTCCTTATGGAGATTGAAAGAATGCCATCTTCTCCTGTTCCATTGTCATCTCTTTTTTGTAGTTTTAAATAAATTATCTGTTCTTTGATATTTATTTGCCGCTATCATGGCTGATGCTTCTTCTTCTTTTGCCTGACACTGTGGGTTATGCCAGCAACATGCCCGTGGACACGGCAAACTAGCGGTTTGCATGTGTACCGCACGTCGACGCGGACAACGACGCAGAAGTATAAATGAAAACAAAGTCCCTTTCAGGGAAAGTCCGTTCACTCGGCCGCCATATTTGCAACGCCTCCGGGCAGCTCAAACAAGACCAAGTCCTATCTAAATGAATGGGGGAATTCTGAAATCTCAAAAACTAAATTAAATTACATACTTCAAATCAGCAACAAAATCTGAAATGAACTGCCCCATGAATGTTGTTTCTTATGCTCAAATAGAGTTTAAAAAGCTTATTTTTCAGGCTAGACCAGCCGATGCGCATGCGTAGTTCCAACGTGCTTATGACTGCGCATGTGCATCGACTGATCTAGCCTCCGGTTTCTATGGGAACCAGAGCTCCTAATGGCCGCTTCAGTGATGCAATGATTTTATTCGGTTACTTGGCGACCATCTTGTTAATGCTCCAGGACTGCGTTTCCCAAAAGCATCATAAGCCTAAGCTAATCGTAGCTCCATTGGTCTCATGGAGTCTACGATGTACTTAAGCTTACGATGCATTTGGGAAACGCAGTCCTGGGCAGTAACTAGTTATTAGTAACTTAGTTACTGTAATAATATTGCTTTTTGCAGTAACTAGTAGTGTAATTGCTAATAAGATTTCAGTAATAATATTACAGTTACCATCCATAAAACAGCTTAGCTACTTTTGATGCCCCAACCCTGCTGATTTAAAATCCAACAATCAAATAATTCCTAGATTTATTTTCATAATTTTCACGACTCGCACATGCATGTGATGTCCCCAGTGCAGCAGGCAAGCTTGGAATATGGAAAGGTTTACATTCAGCAGATAAAAAATACTGCGTTTTATTGATTTTGTCAGGAGAAAAGATGATCTGAACACTGTTGTGTAAGTTGTGGCTTTACTTTACTCTGGCATTACATCCCACCCACATCCCTCTGATCAGCATGTGGTACATTAAATTACTATAATTAAACATCTTTTTGGAAAATTAAAACAGTTTCTTACAAACTCATGTGATTTGATAAAATACCTAATGAAATATAATCGTATATGAGTAACAGATAAATTACAATTAGCTTCAAGCTACACATGACAATTAATGAGATTAATACAACACTTCTACTTGAATGTCACTGTTAATCACTATCTGTGTTTGTAATAACTTCTGACTGCGATCCAATGTGGATTTTGGTCAAATGATGAGGCAGAAATATGTTGTTAGTAACATTCAAGAATTTAATGTGATAGATACACAGTTACAACTTCTGTGGGGCATGAAGAAAAAGTAATGTAACTAGTGTAACTAATTACTGTTGCCAGAAATTAATAAGTAAAGTAACAATATTACTTTTGAAAGGAGTAACTAGTAATGAGTAATATATTACATTCTTTGAGTAACTAGCCCAACACTGGTCCTGGGCAGTTATTTTCTAGTCAAAACAAGTACAGTTCAAATCTACTTGAAAGAGTTCTTCAAAAATGTTTGTCAAGATTGTATTTCACTTACATTTAAAATCAGCAATACAATCATCAATAGCTCGTTTGCTAACAGTCTAGTCTAGTCTAAACCATCTTATTTTCTTCTCCCAAACATTCTTTTCCTCTTTCTGTTTTCCAATAGATTAAAAAGAAATGCTAAAAATATTACACAATGCTACAAGACTAGCGTTAGCACTTACCTTTCGCCTGTTAGCGCAGCAGCTAACTCCACAAGCCGGAAAACCAACAAGCACCAATCCGTTCATCCGATTAGCACTTCCGCATGCCGTTCCTCGGTATTTCACCTCACATGGTCTTAACGGAGGTCCCTCCTGCAGGCCCATGCAGTGGCCAAACGAAAGTGATTATGAGTTAAAACGTCTGAGCTGGACTCAAACGGGGACTTTAGCCATTCACGCTGGGTTCTGACCCAATTCAGACGATCGCCAGGCTTAATGGATGCTTTATTTTGGTCTGTGCCACATATTGTTTCTAACCCTAACCCTAGAAACAGCTGATTGTGTGCTTTACGGGAGTGTGAGCTGTGCTCATGTGACTCCACCAACTCTTGTGTTTTTATGTCATGGGGAGGGTTTTTACTATTTGATTTATTCCCGTTTTTTTCCTAAACCAAATGAAATATCAGAAATAGTAGCAAAGTTTCCATAAAAATTCACTAATAATTTCTACATTTGAGTGTTTGTTCCAAAGCTAAGGCCGAACAATCCACATTTCAATCCAAATATATAAGCCAATACTACAATTCTTGGATTATCTCCAAACATTTGGTCAGTTGGCTCTTGCAACACCCAATCTGGGCCGTCAACAGCGGGGGACAACCGGGAAAGCTGTCCCGGGGCCTGGTCCAGGGCCAATTGCTGGGCCTGGGACCCCCTGAGGGCCTCCTATGTGGGACCCACCCACAAAAAAATGTTGCTGTGAGCAAAAAACTGTCAGTACAAACCTTAAGCAACAGAATGTAAAATCTTCTGCCGAATCAATGTTTAAGAACCTAGTCTTAAGTTACTTTTTCTTTTAGCAAAAATAGATATAGACAACATATCAGCCATTAATTTCTCCCTAAGTAGCACTCAAGTCTCCCACACCGAATATTTCATTATAAGCCAATTAGCAAGCGTATAATCATTTATTGAATTAGCAGTTATGAATTCTGTGTACATGCGAGGGAGCTGCTGTATGGGCGAGTTTCGCTCGTGATAAATAACAGAACTCATAATGTTTTTTTTCCCCATGGTTAATAGTTCTGAGAGACACCTTATGAACAGCACGCACACCAAACCAGCCTCAAGAGAGATGAACCACACAAAAACGATGCTTTTATGCAAATACGCGCTGTTGCTCAGCGCTTTTAAGCTCGTATAAGGAGTACTTTTAATAGCTCTGTCCCATTTACAAACCATTTGGAAGAAAATATTACCACGGCAAACTGTGAGACGCAAAAACAGCTGTTTTAATCATACACTGAAACTTTTTACTCAGAAAAGCACTCTGAAGAACTTGCATCTACTTGACCTTAAAGGAAAAGTTAACTTTATAAATGAAAAATTGCTGAAAATGTACTCACCCTCAGGCCATCTAACATGTAAATAAATTTGTCTCTTCATGTGAACAGATTTGGATAAACTTTGCATTGCATTACTCACTCACTCACCAATGGATCCTCTGCGATGACTGGGTGCTATCAGTATAAGTTAAAAGTTTCTTACAGACATGTAGTTTTTCACTTCAGAAGACACTAATAGAATTATTGTGGTGTTTTTATCAGCTGTTTGGACTCTCATTCTGACGGCATCCATTCCTTGCAGAGGATCCATTGGAGAGCAAGTGATGCAATGCTAAATTTCTCCAAATATGTTCCCATGAAGAAAAAAAACTCACTGCCGCATCCGATTATGCCTACTTCCTTATTATATAGTAGGCGAAAAACATTATGTGAAATGAGTAGTGTGTCCAAACATATAGTATTAATAAAACAGATGAAAACTACCTCGATGAATTACTATTTGGTTTGCAAGATTCCAAAATATGCATCTGCGCAACTGATGCCAAGTCACATGATATCGAAAACATGGTCGGTGTAGTACGTCCGGATTTCATTCTTACTACACACATTCAAAACTGTAAAGAACATACTTTTTTTTTTTTTAAAGTTCGTTCCTCATCAAAGTGTACGATTTCAAACGCACTTCATGTTCGGAATAGTGTACTAGCATGACATTTCTGCACTAGTAATACTCTGCACAGTATGTTATTTTTTGCACCCATATTTCCAACTTTATCCCATAATGCAATGCATTCAACTAGACCTTATATTTCAGAAGAAATTACAGCCGCAATGTATGATTTCTATTTGATCACACTTCCAAAAGTAGACATTTTCACACAAAATTGAAAATACTAAACTATTTTAAAGTAAAATTGGAGGTCATGTGATCTCATACTATAATTTAAAATGGCTATCTGTGCATATGCATACTTTTTCACGTAGTATTTCTTAAAAAGAGTATACAGTGTATACTGAAACACATTCGGTTAGTAGTAAGCTATAGCAATTATTTCATGCTCTTGTCATACATTGTATGACAAAACATGCCAAAATGTGTTTGTCCCTATCAGGAATTCTCATTAAAATCTGTAATCTGAATTGCACACTCCGTACTGATGCATACTGTGCTTGGTATTCCCTGTAAAAATCCTGCCTTTGTTTTTCCATATGGCTTTGGCGTGTTAACATCATTACACTAAAACTGTTAGCCTGCAGCTATGGGCATTAGCATAGC
The DNA here is from genome assembly GCA_036784905.1 of Acrossocheilus fasciatus. Taxonomy (NCBI): domain Eukaryota; kingdom Metazoa; phylum Chordata; class Actinopteri; order Cypriniformes; family Cyprinidae; genus Acrossocheilus; species Acrossocheilus fasciatus. The sequence goes on along the minus strand of CM071959.1, from coordinate 13,575,578 downwards.
AGGAAAATCCTGTCCGTACAGGCCGGCTGCCAGTCGCCCGCAGACGCATCTGTGCGAGCTGTTTTCCAGGGAACTAGTGATGTCTCCGATGCAATCTCTTCTGGAGATGAATCGTCTCAGATAGGTGGTTGATTGAGCCCAAAGCCGTTAGGAAAGTAGTATAAACTTTAGGAAATGTATTGTTGTGAAGTGCTTCAGGACATTTGTACAGTATGTGCTTTTGACATAAGGACTTTTAGATGCATCGTGACAGGGAAAGAAAAGGTTCCTATCATCCTTACCCATCTGTTGCCTCAGGAAACAGTCTCATTTCTCTTTTTTCCTCAGCCGCATTTCTGTGCAGACAAGACGGAAAAATACTGAGGCAATGAAGTGCGTTTTCAGCAGGGCGCGCCATCACTCAGACCAATAAACACCAGCACCTGGGGGATTGCATCCATCAAAACCTGAGAGGAGATGTTGAAACTATCTCCGATCTATCTATCATTTAATTTATAAAAGCTATTGAAAAACCGTCATGACTCGTGAGAAAGAAAGATAGAGAGATATGGGAGGTACAGTAACCACAGCAGATAAATTGCAACTCCTGCAGCTGATCTGTGACCTGCTGTTGCACATTGAGAAAGCATTTAGGATGACTGGAGATAGTGCGTTTAACCCCAATAGAGGACCTGAGTGAGAGCAGGACCTGGCCAATAACTCTACCCATAATTCATAGCAGGGAAGCAAACTGGGCTAGCATGAAGGTATTTCAAAACAGCAGGTACACCTAGCTTCAGCCAAATTTTAAAGTAACATATAGCATTTAAAGGGGTCATCGGATGCCCATCGGATGCCCAAGTTGATACGATTCTTTAAAGGAACACTCCACTTTTTTTGGAAATAGGCTCATTCTCCAACTCCCCCAGAGTTAATAAGTTGAGTTTTACCGTTTTTGAATCCATTCAGCCGATCTCCGGGTCTGGCGAGAGCACTTTTAGCATAGCTTAGCATAGATCATTGAATCCGATTAGACCAGTAGCATCGCGTTCAAAAATGACCAAAGAGTTTCGATAGTTTTCCTATTTAAAACTTGACTCTTCTGTAGTTATATCGTGTTCTAAGACCGGCAGAAAATGAAAAGTTGCGATTTTCTAGGCCGATATGATTAGGAACTATACTCCCAGTCCGGCGTAATAATCAAGGAACTTTGCTGCGGCAGCAGGCGCAGTGATATTACGCAGCGCTTGAAAGTAGTCCCCGGCTATATTATAACTAGCTGGGGACTACTTTCAGGCGCTGCGTAATATCACTGCACCTGCTGCGGCCATGTTACGGCAGCAAAGTTCCTTGATTATTACACCGGAATGAGAGTATAGTTCCTAACCAAATCGGACTAGAAAATCCCAACTTTTCATTTTCTGCCAGTCTTAGTACACGATATAACTACAGAAGAGTCAAGTTTTAAATAGGACAAATATCGAAACTCTTTGGTCATTTTTGAACGCGACGCTACTGGTCTAATCGGATTCAATGATCTATGCTAAGCTATGCTAAAAGTGCTATCGCCAGATCCAAAGATCAGCTGAATGGATTCAAAAAACGGTAAAACTCAACTTATTAACTCTGGGGGAGTTGGAGAATGAGCCTATTTCCAAAAAAAGTGGAGTGTTCCTTTAAGGTCTTAATGAAACGTCTATAACATACTTTGGTTAAAATTGCTCAGTGGTAGTGTAAAATAGATAGATAGATAGATAGATAGATAGATCTATCTATCCCTTTTTCCCCTATCAAAATCAACTGTTTTCAGCTAGCCGTTTTTAGTCCATGTTGCTTTAAATGCTAATGAGCTCTTCTGACTCCGCCCCTCTCTTCCGTGGGGTGACGAGCAGACTGTAAACTTCAGCTGCCAAACTGGCTAACTAGCACATTATTTGCAAAGATTCATCAAAAAACCTTATACTCACTTCTTCTCTAGATGCAGCTGAATCACGAATGATTTGCGCAAACATAGACGCATTTAGGCAGATCCGGATCAGCGCATTCCCTTCAGAACAAAAGTAACATTAATCCTCTGCGTCTTCAGCGGCTCAGATGTCAGGAGTAAATGACGACTGCTTTATTCATTATTATATCCAACAACTAAACACCTCAATCGCTTTATCAGAGACATCTTGTCCTCCCCTGCAACGGAGGCGGACAGCTCTCAGCTCACTTGGGGCGGGTCTAAGGTAAGACGGTCCTGTCAGTCATCTATCGTGGGAGGGGCTTGTACAGAACTACCTCATTCTGACAGGAACCTCAGAACAGCCTGATTTGAGAAAGGGGATTTTAAAATAGGGATTTAAAAAAAAAAAACACTGGGCGGATTTTTATCATTATAGGATGGATGTGTACACACACTTCCAACACACATTTATGTTCAAACAACTTGTAAAGTGAATTTTGCATCCGATGACCCCTTTAAAAAACAAAAGAATTTTAAAAGAATTAAATAGAAATGTACAGTAATTCTTATACTCTCGCTCTCTGTACTGTATATAGAATATATAGTATTAAAAATGGAATACAGTAAATATTTAAAAAGAATAAAAATTATATACACAGTACAGTGTATGATACATATGAAATAATATATAGTAAATTGCACGCGCGCACACACACACACACACACACACACACACACACACGTATATACAAATAAAATAAAACTGGCTGACATAATACTATGTATGCGTTTTCCAAAACCTAACGTGAATATTGATCTGTAAAACCTTTAATGTCCTTTCTGCAGTTAAGTACGACCTCCCCGACCACCTAAAAAAAAATCAATATAAGTAAATAAATAATAAATTAACAATACGTTTTTCTGCTGGTCGCCTTCAGGACCCTGAATTAAGACCTCTGACCTACAGAAGCATCCGTGAGGTCACATGCACACATCCCACTCTCTCTTTAGAAGGAGAAGAGGAACTACAGCACAAAGAATCAGCAGGTTTTGAAAAGGGACAAAAATGTTGGAGAGGAAGTCAAAGAAATGGAGAAATGACGAGAGCCTTGGACGGACAAAAGCAATTAGGATGATGGTGGGGGCAGCCGTAGTGGTTCAACATTGAGAGATGGAGAAACATATCAATGGGCTGGAGGCCTTGAGTGAGATGAAAGACCCCCAGAGTGAAGGAGAGGCCCCCGAACAACAGGACTGGAGTGTGTGTGCGGGGGGTGTTTCTGTATCCCATATTGGCTGTAAACCTCTTATGATTACCCCCCTCCCCCCAAAATTGTATAGTTGGGATGGCTTCCATCATGTCGCTATGGCAACATAGAGTGGTCCGATGAGGGGATTGAAACAGCATTTGAGAGTCAGAGCACAGACTAACAGTGCATAGATAGATAGATAGACAGATAGATAGATAGATAGATAGACAGATAGACAGATATAGATAGATAGATAGATAGGTAGATAGATCTACTACTAGATACTTCCTTATACTATAGATACTCTACTAAGAGTATATTTCTTAGCTTTGTGTTATATGTTGTTCACTTTTTAACTTACATAAAAATATAATGGTTTATTCATGAACTAAATGTGCAGATGACGTGTGCTGAAATGCACGTTAGTGGACAGCTGTGAGCGAGATGCCTCTGGTGCCCCACAGTAACGTGGACAGTTGACATGTGACCCCTGTGGGAGCAGGGTCAAAGGTCAACAGGGTCACAGAGGGTCAAGCTACAAGTAATTATCTGACCAAGCTAAAGCACTACACCGATTACAATGACAGATTCTCTATCTATCTATCTATCTATCTATCCGTCTTTTTTATCATCTATCTGTCTTTTTATTATCCATCTATCTATCTATCTATCTATCTATCTATCTATCTATCTATCTATCTATCTATCTATCTATCTATCTGTCTTTTTATCATCTATCTATGTATGTATCTCTCTTTTTTATCATCCATCTATCCATCCATCTATCTGTCTGTCTTTTAATCATGTATGTATCTATCTGTCTTTTTTATCATCTTTCTATCTATCTTGCTTTTTTCATCTATCTATGTCTTTTGTCAACCATCCATTCATCCATCCATCTATATACCTATCTATCTATCTATCTATCTATCTATCTATCTATCTATCTATCTATCTATCGTAATTGTAATTAAAAGGGTATGTGGTGTAATTTCAGTTGTAATTCTTTATTTAATAGTCTCTCTTCTCATTGACAGTGATAAGTGAATTACGCCGGCCACAGCGAGTATCAGGTGAGCGTGTCTGGGCATGTAGAAACCATTCTCTCTGACCGACAGGAGCGTGTACAGACAGCTGGTCTGTCATCACACCCTCATCCCCTCCTCTTCCTCCAGGCCCACAGCCACCGGCACCACACAATTATCCATCAAATCCAAACCGACAGCACTTCAACCCTGAAAAATAAAGACCGTGAACAACGTCCTGGGCCAAACCGATTCTTCTGAGCCCTAAACATTGCTTTTCTGATCTGGTCCCATGCAAACATCTTTCCTGACACCTGCTATAATGGCAAGACACGCTTGTGGGCTAATTTATGCGGGACACACATTCACTCTCCACTGGCAGGGAGCCGCTGCCCCATATTTTGTCCTGACAAATTCTCCATCTGGCATCAATTACATGACAGAAAACCAGGGAATTGAGGTTTAAACACTTAGCGTTCATATAAACACTAGTATTATTAATTTATGATGCTAATGAATTAGCATAATGTAGTGCAGGCTAAATTAAAAAAGTGCATATTTTGAATATACACAATGATTTTAAATCACAAAACTGCTATGACAGATATTAATGAGGTATTATTAAAATCTTGTTAGTTTTGAGTGATGAGGTCGTTTGTATCCAACACCTACTGTCTTAATTGCATGGAAATGAGCCAAACACAGACGATAGCCACAATAAAACTAAGGTTAAATGTGTTTGAGAAAGATAACAGTAGCATATTTCTATGATTAAAAATGACCAAAGCTTCCAAAAATGACTGCATTTGTCAAAACGCTCAGTATACAGCACAACAAACCTCATACTATCCACTGAAGCGAGGAATGAATGTAAACAGTAGTCGATTTCCTTCGTGACTTGTTATGCGATTGGGCGGTCAAAGGTTAAGATATTCATATTATTTTACACAAAATAGATTAAAACACAACATATCTGTATTTAATGAAACAGGCAACCTCATGCGGTCGTGACAGTAAAAGCTGCGTTAGACTATCGCTACAGTTTCTCACATTATATTAGGCAGCATTTAGTGTGCAGTATGCAGTGAATAGCGGCATTACGCCTCAGTGCAATGGCGCCCTCTGGTGGTTCTTTGAGGAGTTACAGTATCGTGTGCTGTGTCACGACTCGACTGGAACTCGCTTGTTTTCTGCACTAGGTATTGTGTATCTATTTCGTTTAAGGTTGAACGATACCATACTCTTGTTTTTTTTTTTTTTTTGGTTCTGATCTATTATTTAAAATTTAAATACGCACCTTCTTTGATGTAGCCAACGTGTTTTCTGAATGAAATTAATTTCTGAATTGAAAGTAAATTTGATACTGATATTTTTGTTGGTCCAGAGATAGCAAAAAGGGGATGATTAAAGTCTCTAAAGGAGAAAAGTGGTTTTACATGGTCATTTATTATTATTATTATTAATCTATTTATTTTTTTCTTTTATTAAAAATAATAATAATCACAAATGCACTGGAAAAAAAAGATTAATTGAATTTACAAAAAAATAAAAATAAATAAAAAATAAGGTAAGTGGTTGCAATCAATTTATTTTAGCTACATTTAAATAAAATTTAGCTGACTAACTTTCCATTTTTTTTTTAATTAAATGTAGCTAAAATAAATTGTTTGCAACCACTTACCTTAAAAAAAAAAATTTGTATAATTTTTTTCAGTGTATTAAAATCAGATTTAAAAAAAAACAAAAAAACTGATGCTTCTAGGGTTAAATTGAGTAATACCATCAAATAACATTAAATCTATACACACTTTATAAACAACATTCAAACCAAAATTTATTCAGACACCTTCAACATTAACACAGTTTATTCGCTATAGTTTAGAAAACGGTAATAAAATATGACAAGAACTCAGAGTTAAACTGTGTCAGAACAAATTCATCTTGATAGAGGCTGTGTTCGAAATGCCATACTATCATACTACTCTTACTATTTCTGCAGTATGTATGCTGTGCATAGTATGCAAACTTTCTGTATGCATGGAATACCCTGATGACCTACTATATTTGCCAGAATCTGCTAAACATATCCCAAGTACACTGAAATCAGTACAGACGCTGTGTTCGGAACGGCATACTACCACACAACTCCTACTATATTGCAGTATGCTGTGTGTATACTGTGAGTAGTATGTGAATTTACTGTACACTGAAAAAAAAAAAAAAAAAAAGAGCCAACTTAAAATTTTAAGGCAACCAGCTTCAGCAGATTTTTGAGTTTGCTCAACTTATTTTTGTGGGAGATTCTCAAATTTGTGTTGTATAAACTTAAAACGACAAGTTGAGAAAACTCAAAAATCTGCTGAAGCTGGTTGCCTCAAAATTTTAAGTTGGCTCAACTTTTTTTTTTTTTTTTTTTTTTTACAGTGTATGCAAGGAATGCCCGGACTGCCTGCTACATTTGCTGAAATTTGATGTATGCATCTGAAGACACTGCATGGGATACTGTTTCCCAGAATGCAACGCGCTCCATGCGACATTTCATCTTCAAACGCGTGAGTGAACTGGAGGCGGGGATTAGCAATTATAGGCTAAATATAAGACTTGTATATATAGTTCAACTGGGCAATATAGCATTGTTTACTAGTTTGACGCCTTTTTAAAAAGAATGATTAGCACATTTGTTTGTAAGGTAACAACCTTGACAGCTGTGCTGAGTTAATATTCAGTGTCTGTCATGTGACAATTAAGCATACTATTCTAAAATATTTGTTGCTTATTGTATACTATTTCACACACTATTCTTAAAAAAAAATAGTAGGCAGTATGCACTGTGTACTCAGCAGTAAGCAAGTGTGCCATTTCAAACACAGCCAATGTCAGATAACTTTGATAGAAAGGCATGTAATGAACTAGACCGAATAGCTGTTAAATCTAAAAACACGATTAGATAATACCAAATTAGGTCAACCAATTACCAAGCGATGCTTCGTTTTGTTCAGTCTGAGCTGTAAAAAGGTTGCATCAGCAATTAAAGGAAAACACTTAAGCAAAGCATGGTCAGGTCAAAGTGTCTGAATAATTTTTGATCCCAAGTTATCAGTTTTTTTTACTGTATAATCAGATATATTAATGATTTCACTCATATTTCCTGTAATAATTTGAATATTTTGAACAAAACTACATAGGCCTACTATTGTATATATTATAGGCCTGTCATGTTTTCTGGGGTCAGATAGATTTTAATACAGTTTCAATGTACGAAACAAACACAAATGCAAAGATGACATTTCTAAAAGCATGGCATGTGCATTTAAATTCGATATTTTTTTTATTTCTTATATCACCCCCGTGTAGTTCTCACAATGGTAACGTCGTGTTTGAACGTTTATAACCTTTGAAACACACCCGTCTGCATTTCCGCCTGATTGTGTCTTAAAATTCCGGTTGGATAAAAAGTTTCCGCATCACACAGAAGAGTGAGTGTGAGTGAGTGAGAGAGTGAGAGAGAGAGAGAGAGAGAGAGAGAGAGAGAGAGTGTGTGTGTGTGTGTGTGTGTGTGTGTGTGTGTGTGTGAGAGAGAGACAGAGAGAGAGAGAGAGAGAGAGAGAGAGAGAGAGAGAGAGAGAGAGAGAGAGAGAGTGTGTGTGTGTGTGTGTGTGTACCTGCACGCGCTGCTCCGTTAAACCGCCCACATTCTGTCACACTCTTCCGCTGTGTGTCTGAATAAAAGCCCATTTTTCTTTGTTTGATATCAGACGGGCGTGTGAACAAACACCTCTGCGGGTCCTCCGGTGTAATCCGGGCTCGACTGAACGTCCTGTTTGTCTCAGCCTGTCTGAGCAGGTCTGCAGGGAGGTTTGTGACCCTCGGTAAAGAAAAGCGCTGTCTTTGTTTGTGGATCAGCCGGAATCTGGGAATGAGGGTCAGGAGATCAGGAACTTCGACAACATTCAGAAAATCCACACAAGAACACGATTACGTAGATGATATTAATTCAGTTTCTTATTATTCATATATATTTTTGCTTCTCCCCACACCCGTTTTATGCTTTATTGAGCAAATAAGTAGCATTTAAAACGCGCGCGCGCACACATCGTATACACCCATTTGTAAAACTAACATTTTTCTATGCTTTAAAATGTAAATATTTGTTTGTGTGGGCTTTTTTTATTATCATATATATATATATATATATATATATATATATATATATATATATATATAGTTTAAAACTATTGTCCTGTTTCTTGGTTTTCTTTATTTTGTCCTGGTTACTATTAAAGCTATTTTAGCCAAAAAAGAAGTAAATTAATAATAATATAGCCTATGCATTTTTTTCTTTTGTCAGTGTAAACGTTGAACTATTGATATGACCTTTTCTGCTATTGCCTTAATTTTAATTAATTTTATGAATTAATATCTCTATTACTGTTTTTTTTCTATCCCTGATATTTGATTATTTAAGAGAAATGTGGGATTTGTCAGACAGTTTAATGTACTGCAATTAACTAATTATTTAATTCACTTAAGCAATCAATCTATCAAATTTAAAGAGTTAAATAAATTAATAAAATTAATTGATTCTCCCCACTTTGTTAATTGGAGTTTGGACAAGTCTTCGGTGTCTAGCAACAAATCATTTTGTCATCGTCGACTCATCTTTTCTTCTGAATCTTCAGAAATGATCTGACAAATGTGAAAATATAAAGATTTATGGACTAACTTAAGCTACAGGACTTACCAGGATAATTTTCCGCTCTTCAAGAGCTGATCAAACGTACGGAAAACAATTAATTCTAAAAGAACAAAACATTTTGTGAGGATCTAAAATGGAAGCATCACTATCAGCGATGCATTATGGGCCTTTGGACGTCAAGATACACGAGATGTACGACTATTCTCATTTATTACAGCAGAGACACCTATTTCACCTGATGTTTTGATTTGGATGTTTTATATAAGAGGAAACTTAATAGAGCAAAAATGTTCAGTTTTGACATCGGATTTATAGTTATATAGCTAAAAATATCTAATACCATAATAACATACTGATTTAACATCTTGAAATATATATATATATAATTCATTCACTTTAACATTATGTAAAATATAATTATCAAATATATTTGAAATATGCATTTTATTTAATTTTTTTATGTTTGTAGTCAATAAGAATGTTAAAGAGGTGGAAAACCGTTATGTGTAAACATTTATTGGTTTCAAACTGAGATAAAAACAACTTGCACCAGCAAACATTTTACAGCCTTTCATAGTCCACACATCTTGCAACGAAAATAAAATAATGGGAAAAAAATGCAAGAGAGAGAAAAAGGGGGAAAAGACGTGAGAGAGAGTGCAAACTTTTATTCCAGTGACTTTTAATGAGATAAGAATTCTAAAAACCCATAAATGGACTGCTGTCCATCGTCCCAAAGACAGGAAATGAGAAAGAAAGAGATAAAACCTTCCATTTGGCCGCTGTGCCGTTTCCATCAACGTTTAAATTAAGTTAAAAATTCAAAAACACTCAGTCCACATACTGGAGAGCCAAAAACCAAGAAGACACTCAGACGAAAAAAGAAAAGAAAAGACTTGCTTATTTGGATTCGGCTACAGTATAAATTACAAATTTTTGGACGTTGTTTTTCTGGCTTCGTCGTTGTTCGGCGTAAACAGTGCGTCCCTGCTCAAAGGCACAGGTCGAAAAGTGTTCCCTTGTGTCCCGTCTTCATGTTCATGGGTCAGTTGTAGCATGTTTGGTTGTTTATTTCCATTTGTTTAAGAAGAAAAAAAAAAAAGAAGCGATTTTTTTCGTATGATGTGACATTTGCGATAAAAAACCCAAACAACGTGCTCTGGTTTCAGTTTTGCGATCCTGATCTATTCAGGATGAACAGAAAAACAAGCCAAACGTGTTTCATTTGAATTCGTTTTGGTTTTGTGTAAATAAAGCTAGATAATTTTTTCTGAAACCGTGAAAGAACAATTTAACTACAACATTAGAATTTTTTTTTAAACAAACTAGCGTGAAAACCCCATTCGAAAGTAACAAACCCGTTTTGATCAAGCCATAGTGGTGCAAAAACAAACAAACAAAAAAAACCCAGGAAGGTGTGACTGAAATGGCAGGAAGTGAGCCTGAGGCAATGGTGGTGATTGGTGGAGAGAGAGGAAGGGGCGTGGCCTCACTGAGAGCTGGATCTTGCGAGCGTGTGCTGTTCGTTATGTTCCTTGCTAGTTCTCAGTTTGAATTTGGTGATGGAGCAGCTGAGTTTCTGAAGCGCGTTCTGCGCCATGTATTTCGACGGGAACAAGGCCAGGATGGTGTACGTGGACGCCAGGTCATGAGGGGGCGGTTTGGGAGGGTCAGAGTTCGTAACGTCCGCTCCCTCTGATTGGCTGGAGGACGAAGGTTTGGGCAGCCATTTAATGAGAGCGCCAACTTTGCTCAGTTCTGCCAGTATAGAGTCCGCTTCCACTCGACTGATGCCAGCCGGAAGGTCCGTCACCTCCAAAACACGGCCGATGTCTGGACACACAAAAAAACATTTTAGTGAAAAACTGATCATGTTTAACAAAAGTCGTAGTGATACATGCACTTATTTTGATTAACTAAAAATAGTTTTTTATTTTTATTTAAAAGGTAAATTTTATTACCAGTTTTAATTTAAATAATTTCAATACGTTACATTTATATTACATACCAATTTTAATACGAGTATTGTAATACCAAATGTTTATATATATATATATATATATATATATATATATATATATATATATATATATATATATATACATACACATACATATACACACACACATACATTATACACACACATTTTAAATATAGAACTTACATATTTATTTCTGTTTACATATGACAATATTTAATCTCTCAATATTTCTGTACACATATAGGATGAGCTCCAATAAATAAATAAAAATACATAATTTTTTTATATTTATATTTTATTTTTGAAATTTATATTACTACTAATGCCATTATTCAAAAGGTAAATATGGTTTAATTCCATTTTAACTGCATATACTTCATTTAATTATAATGCATAATATGCTATTAAAGTAACAGAAAACTTAATATTCCATTTAAAAACAGTTAAAACAGGAAAAAGGTTATAAAACACACACAGAGACAAAAGTTTGGGATCAGCACGATTTTTAATGTTTTTTTAAAAGAAGTTTCTTCTGGTCATCAAGGCTGTATCTATTTGATCAAAAACACAGAAAAAAACTGTTATTTTGTGAAATATTATTGCAATTTAAAATAACCGTTTTCTGTTTTAATATATTTTAAAATATAATAATTTATTTCTGTGATCAAAGCTGAATTTTCAGCATCATTACTCCAGTCTTCAGTGTCACATGATCCTTCAGAAATCATTCTAATATGCTGATTTATTATAAATTTTGTGATTTTTTTTTTAGGATGCTCTGATTAATAAAAAGTTAAAAAGAACAGCATTTATTTTAAAAAAGAAATTTTGTGTTACAATATACAATGCTATTCAAAAGTTTGGGGTCAGTACATTTTTTTTTTTTTTTTTTTTAAAGAAATTAATACTTTTATTCAAGAGGGATGTTAAATGAATAAAAAAGTCAGAAATATTTACTAACAATACAAGTGTTTACTATTTTGAACAAATGCTGCTCTTTTTAACTTTGTATTCAAAGAAAAAAGTATCACATGTTCCAAAAAACAATATGAAGCAGCGCAACAGTTTCAACACTCATAATACATCAGCATATAAGAATGATTTCTGAAGGATCATGTGACACTGAAGACTGGAGTAATGATGCTGAAAATTCAGCTCCGCGTCACAGAAATAAATTCTATTTTAAAATATATCAAAATAGGAAACCAATATTAGAAATTGCAATAAGATTTCACAATATTACTGTTTTTTTCCGTATTTTTGATCGAATAAAGACAGCCTTGATGAGCAGAAGAGACTCCCTTAAAAAAAAAAAAAAACATTAAAAATCTTACTGATCCCAAACTTTAGAGCGGCAGTGTAAACACACACACACACACACACACACACACACACACACACTAATGTTGATTTAGTGTGTGTGTGTGTGTGTGTGTGTGTGTGTGTAAACACACACACACACACACTAAATCAACATTAGTTAATTATACGAATTTACAGAAAAGTGTGATTTTTTTTTCCATAATACTTTCCATACATTTGCACTATATTAAATTATATTTCAATTATATAAAGGCAATATAACAATACACAGCACATAGATGTTGACATGATTAAATCAAAGATGCTCTTAAAACATCTTTCATAACACTCATACTAAACTTAATTTTAAATTACAAGGCAAAACCCCCACAACATCATTTTGGATATGTTTTAAATATTCAGTATATCACCCAATGTGTTTATGTTTCTGATGAAATCATTTTAGAAATGTCCTCAAAGTGAAAACACTTCAAACACAGACTCATTAATATTTTAAATGAGTTGTAAATGTGGTCTTTTAAGCATCAAACTCAATCTTTATCTAACCGCATGTTCATAATTCAGTTTTTCATACCCATTTCTCCTGCACTCATGTCAGTAGACAGTGATTTCTTTGTGGGTCTTCGACTGCGCATGCCGTGCCGGACACCCACAGGACCCTGAGACACGACAACAGAGCTGAACGTAAGCCGATGTGCATGAAGAATGAGAAAGTCCCGTGTTTAACATGACAATGGCGATGAAGATGATGCTAGATGTGCATTAATGTCGTTAGATCGCCTGATCTTGAGTGTGAGAACAGTGTGTGTGTATGTTCAACCTGGTGGTGATGAAGATGATGATGATGGTGGTGGTTGACCACATGAGAGCCGTGCATTAGTGGGGGTCTGATGGGGGGGTTATACTGGAGGGGCTGCCCAATCAGAGGAGGATACCTGCCATCACCTGTGGATACACCAACACCAACGTTATCCATCTAAACTATACCAAAAATATACAATATATACCAAAATATAACAAAAAAGTGTCAGAATACAGCAGAAACATACCAAAAATATATATACTAAAAAACATTAAATATATAACAAATACTTCTCTTTATACCAAAAATATACCAGAAATTACCAAAATACACAAATATACTAGATATATAAAAATATGTGAGATGTACCAAAATATAAGAATACCAAAAATACACTGTACAATATGCAAAAATATACTAAATTTTACAATATACAGAAACATACCAAATATATCCCAAAAATCTACAAGATATACCAAAACTATACGGAAAAATAAAAATGCAGGATGTACCAAAACATAATAAAAATACCAGAAATATACCAAATATATACCAAAAATATGCAAATTGTAAAAAATTATAACAAAAGTATCAGAAATATGCCAAAAATACCAAAAAATAAAAACGTAGATGCTCTCTGATCGGCTCACCTTGGCCTGGAGCGTACGGGCGGGACAACTGAGGCATGATGGGAAAAGGGGCGTGGCCAGGACGAGGCCCCTTCATATTGGCCAGATGGGCGGGAGCAGGTGAGTGAGCCGGAGAGGGGGAGGGGCTTAGCAGCTGCTGTGGATTATTCTAGAAAGCGTGAAAGAGAAAGGTTACGAATGTTGCGTCATGTGAGAATGAGGTCACATGGGACGTGATGCAGGTGATTGTACCTGTGTGGTGTCCTGCGGCGGCAGGTCGCTGGGTTTGTAGTAGCGGCTGGGTTTCCAGTGCGGTGGGGACGGGACTCTCGGCTGCTGGCTGGGAGGAATGCTCAACTGCATCATCACTACGCCACCAGCAGGGGGCGGCGGAGGCACAGCTGAAAATCACAATGCATACTAGAGATTTCAGTACATTCAAATGTGTGTATTAAAATATATAAAGTGTATTAATAAATATGAAATATAAGATAGGCATAAAATATGAATAACATTACTAAATTACGAATTGCAGTAAAATAAAATGTTTAAAATAAAAACGTTTACAAAAAATAAGACGATATTAAAATTAAAGGAAAATTACTTGTAATTTTAAATGATGAATTATGCAGCAACATGCATTATATCAAATAGTAAAAACAGCAAAAATAAATAAATTAAAAACTTTTAACTACATATTCACACATTTAATACCATATTTTTAATATTAAATTACGAACTGTGATGAAATACAATAAATGTATTATAATGTTACTTTTATTAATGTATTATTTTTATTAACACTATTTACATTATTTAATATAATTTGATAATAAATAGTAAGAAAAATAGATCGTAATAAAATAAAATAGAAATGCTTTAACATGTTTTGATCTAAATCTAAATTTTTTTTAAAAACTATTTACAAGTGTGTGTACACACAGTGTGTATATATATATATATATATATATATATATATATATATATATATATATATGTGTGTGTGTGTGTGTGTGTGTGTGTGTGTGTGTGTGTAAAATATATTTAGTAAAATATGAATTGTATTGCATATATTATATATAATAAATATTAATTTATATGAGAATAAATTTGTCTAACACTAATTTAAATGTAATCATCAATCAAACAGACTCATTAAATTGTTTACATGTCACGTTCTCTTATTCTTAATATTATTATATCTCATGCACACATACTGCAGTATTATTCTTATTAACCTTTAGAGTTGTGAATCTTCACTAGTGCAGACATATATCATCCCTGGTGTTAGAAATACAATGTTTGCTACTGAATTATTCAACAACAGACAAAAATGAGGAACTGCTGCACACAATGCACACACCGACCAATTAAAGTGCTTTATTAAACAGTGAAAGGTCAAAGAGTGTGTGGATCTCGCCTCTTCCTCATTAAAAACACCCTCTTCTTCAGCAACATAATCATCACCTCACACACACACACATACACCAGCTGAGCGTTCATTAACACTGAGGTTTATTCAAATAAACATTGATTGTTCTCACTGCTTCTCAAACGTGTGATGAGCTCTTCACAAACGCCGTAAGGCACGAGCAGAAACCAGAATTGTAAACAACATTTAATTAAACGGCTAAGTAAAACATTTTGAAAATGAGAAATAAATGCTCAAAGCTCATTATATGCACTCAGCTTATTAACTGAGAGATGTGCAAAGACTTAATATCTAATTAAAAAATACCTGCCATTAGTAAATGACGCAGAGCTATATTCATTAATCTTTAGATGCAAGTTTCAGTTTTCACCATTAAAAAAAAAAAAAGTTTATATAGATAACCAAGAAATGATTGAGAAAAAAATTCTAGAAAAAATTACTATTAAGTATTAATTATTATTAAATTACTACTATTTTTAGTTCATATTTAGTCATACATTTTAAATTTATATTTTAATTTTCAATTATGGATACTGTATTTTCTGGAATGAAACCCATTTTTTTTTTTATTATTACACATTTTTTATTATCAGTTTTATTATTTTTGTTCTAAATGTGAGTTATATGATGTGTGTTTTGTGTTTCTTAACGCAATTTTCACCCGGTGCCTTTTATAATCAAGTGTGACAAATAAAATAAAATAATATAAAATAAATGTGTGTGTATAATCAAATATATAAACATTACTCCAAAATTATAAAGGAAAATAATTGAATAATATTAAAACTGTATATATATATTTTATATATTAACTGTATTTTTTTTATTTTTTTTTATTTATTTAATTTGTTTTGAAAAAAAAAAAAACAGATAATTAGGCACTGAAATTAAAAAAAAAAATAAATAAAAAATCCTCTCAGGCTTATTACTTTTTCTAGTTGTTTTGTGATTGGTTGTCATACCTGTGCACTGCTGGCCTGTGATTGGCTGAGAGCCACAGGGAGAGGGCGGTCTGGGAAACTGCATCTGCTCTGAACCCGGCGGGGGGAGGAAACCAACGGTTGAACTGCACGAACACAGGAAGTTCACATGAGACACAGTACAGAGCCAATCACATTCAGCAATGCTTAAATCTGATTGGTTGACAACTGGATGCATGTATTACCTGATGCTAGAGTGCTGCGTCGGCGGCATCATGCTGTAATACATCTGCATGCTGGTGGAGGGCGCTGGCGTCTGATTGGTCTGTCCCTGCAGCAAGATCTGTTGCTGATAGGCTGCCTGAGGAACGCTCTGAGAGCCCTGCTGCACAGACACCTGACAAACACACACGTCACCTCATCAAAATCACTGAAAAAACAAAAAACATCAAGAGACGCGTGAAATGCAGCACTCTGATACCTGATACGGAGGCATTGTGGGATACTGCACCATCACGCTCTGAATCTGATTGGCCATTCCGGCCTGAGAGCCGACCAGCGATTGGTTCTGAGTCTGCTGAACTCCCATCATGCCCTGGTAACTGGGGGGTTGAGTGGGCATGACCGTCTGGAAACCTGAAAACACATCAAGACAGCAACATATTAGCATAAACAACAGCCAACGACGAACAAACAACATCTGGAAGCAAAACATTAAGAACAAAGTGCAAAAACAGAGTTTTATGCAACATTAAAGCTGTAAACAACTTTTAATATCGCAGTTTAATTACGAAAAGACTAAAATATTTGAAATGAGGTAAAAGACGGTGTGAATGTGAGCGAGAACAGATGGACGTTTATGCGCGTGGAGTCTCAGACTGTTCACAGTTTACGAGGAAATGGCAGCGCTTCTGAAGAGAAATAGTCGCTGACTAAGGATTGTGGCACATTAAGCAGCGAGAAAATTAGACACGCAAGTTTGCAATGTCTGCAATATGGTGGCCATAATAAGAATAATTGGTTATTTATCTGCACTTTCGGAGAGAATCGGTGATGAATGTTATTATTCACGAGCCAGACTGATAGGGTTTATAATGATCTGTTTATAAAAATAATAAATATAAATAATATTATTGCCATATTTAATGCATAAATTAGTAATACATAAATAGGTTTTTAATGATTGGTTTAAATGAATGAATATTGTATTATTGTAGTACTTAACATTTATATTTAATAAACATTAAATAATTAAATATGTAATATAAAATATTAATATAAAATGTTTAATATGTTATTCATTTACAAATATGATCTATACAGTAATATGGGTTTATACATAAATATAAAATAAAATATAAAGTACATTATCTGGTATTAATTATTTCATAATTTCTTAGTATTATAATATTTACTAAATATTACATTTAATAATAAATCGCTCATAATATTGATTGCATTTAATGATTTAAAATGCTTAATAAATGTTTATTAAATGTGACCCTGGACCACAAAACCAGTCTTAAGTCGCTGGGGTATATTTGTAGCAATAGCCAAAAATACATTGCATGGGTCAAAATTATTGATTTTTCTTTTATGCCAAAAATCATTAGTATATTAAGTAAAGATCATGTTCCATGAAGATATTTAATAAATTTCCTACTGTAAATATATCAAAACTTCATTTTTGATTAGTAATATGCATAACTAAGAACTTCATTTGGACAACTTTAAAGGTGATTTTCTCAGATCCCAGATTTTAAAATAATTGTATCTCAGCCAAATATTGTCTGATCCTAACAAACCATACATCAATGGAAAGCTTATTTATTCAATTTTATATTTATAAAATTGACACTTATGACTGGTTTTGTGGTACAAGGGTCACATTTAATAAACATTTATTAAGCATTAATGTGTAATACATTTACAAATAAATTATATACTGTTATATGGGTTTATACATAATTATATAAAGTATATTATTTGGTATTAACCATTTCATATTTTCTTAGTATTTAATAATGTTTACTAAATATTATATTTAATAAATGAATACTAAATATATAACATTGAATACATGTATAAACAAAATGTATACTATAATAGTGGTTTATAATGATCGGTATAATAATAATAATAATAATAATATCATCTATAAAATTAATTAATATTTTATTTATATATTTATTGTTAAATAGAATGGCATTAATTATTTAATGTAATAACATTTATATTTAATGAATACTATATAGTTAGTAATGTTATATATATTATATTCATTTAATATCTTTAATAAATGTTATTAAATATATCTATAATTGTATTTTTATTACCTATAATATTAATTATTTTATCACAGAAGGCTAGCAGGGATTTAGTGTGGACTGTGATCTATAAGGTGGTAGATCATCGAAACTCCGCTGATTCTTCACTCAACTTCTGCTCTCATCAGATCCAATACAGATGAGCGGACGGCTTCTCTCCAGTGAGTGTGTGTGTGTGTGTGAGTGTGTGTGTGTGTGTGTGTGTGTGTGTGTGTGTTCGAGTACACAGCTATTTTTACCTGCCCTTACAAGGCCAAAGTGAAGAGAATAAAAGCCTGTCGATTTAGACCATTCAACCCCATCCCCCCACACACACACTCGAGTGCCTGTGAAATGGGGTCTTTCAATGTCACTTTGCACCAGGTCTGATTTTTTTCCTCTTCGCACACACACACACACACACACACACACACACACAGCAACTCTGCATCATCTCTCTATTTCTTAATTTTTTTTTTTTATTTCAGTTCGTACAGATTAAAAACAAGGCACCTGAATGTATATATAATAAAAACTCACCTGTCAAACTAAAAGCCTTCATTTCTAGCCACAGTTTTGCATCTACAGAAGGAAAAAAGAGTGATGCTGCCCACGCAGCACTTACTGACATGCATGGCTGCCGTGGTGTTGCTATGTGGTTGCTAAGGCACTCTGATGCTCTCATTAGCATGTTTCTATCGTAATAAAAACTAGTTTAAAGATAATCGGCTAAATTATAAGAAGTTCATTTCTGGAAACATTGTTGTAGAATGAGTGCTGATATGGCAATTAATATTTATTTATTTAATTTATTGCTTGTTTGTTTATTATGAATATAGCCATTGCTAATATGGCAGTAAATATTTATTTATTTTTATATTTATTGTTTGTTTGTTTGTTTATTATGAATATAGCCATTGCTAATATGGCAGTAAATATTTATTTATTTTTATATTTATTGTTTGTTTGTTTATTATGAATATAGCCATTGCTAATATGGCAATGAACATTTATTTAATTTATTGTTTGTTTGTCACGAATACAGCCTTCGGTGAAATAGCAATGCACATTATTTATTTGTTTGCTTACTGTTTGTCATGAATATTATATAATAATACCATTAATATTTATTTGTTCATTATGTACTGTTAATAATGAAAATATCTTTTGGTGATCAATATTTTTGTTTGTTTGTTTGTTTGTTTGTCTGCATGTATTAACTGCTGGTCACAAACATAACCTTTGGTAACAAAGGAATGAATCTGTATTTGTTTGTTTATTTATTTATTTATATAACTACTGTTAGTTATGAATATAGCCTTTGGTGATATGGCCATGAATATTTATCTGTTTGTTTGTTTATCAAGAATATAACCTTTTGGCAGTGAATAATTGATTGATTTGTTTGTTTTTCTCTGGTTCAACCTGATTGATTTGAACTGTGTTTTATGAATATTTTCTCAGTGTCCGGTAATAAAAATCCGCCAGCAGAACAGTGGAGGTCAGAGGTCAGAGGTGAGAGGTGAGGAGTGAGGGCTGGGAAAAGAGACCGGTTCACTGTGAGAATGACTACGAATCTCATACAGTGACACGGCCCCGTCTCCCAGCGCTCCAATCACAAACCCTGCAGGAAGTGCCCATTCAGACAGGAAGCGCGCGTGTTTGTACCTGTCTGCTGCGGTGGCAGCGTCTGACTTTGGGGGGCGCTGTAGTGTACCGGCGTCATGGCTCTGTAGTGTTGGCTGGAGTGCGAATACTGTCCCGGAGCGCAGTAACACGCCGACACCTGCAGAAACACACACACGTGCACGTGTTATCCTGAACCCTTGCGTTGGCGGTCACATGACGTGGGTAACGTACACATGTGTGTTTGTACCTGCTGCACAGGCTGCTGGATGTATCCGTGCGGCTGCAGGAGCGCTTGATTGATGGCTGAGGGATGGGGGTAGGCATGGCCGCTCATGGGCTGTCCCGCCGATGGAAGCATGTAGCCAGTGGGCGGAGGGTTCTGGAGCACCAGGGATTGTGGGTAGAGGCCCGTGTGGGGGTCCGGAGCGTCACCCGAAGGCTGCCGGACAAGATTCATCTGACTGAACTGGGCACTTAAACCATCCTGTTGCTGTTTAAACACAAATACACAAGAGAACAGCTCAGCTTAGTTTAAAAGAATGAAGCCAAGCTAACTAAATATTAAAAAAATAAATAAATTTAAAAGAAAATATATAATAATAATAATAATAATAATAATAATAATAATAATAATAATAATAATAATAATAAAGTAAAATTCAATATAATTATTTAAAAAAAAAAAAAAATACTTTGTGGTAAATGTTTTTACAATTTTTTTTTACAAATCTGCAAAATGTGTGTATATTTAATTTTATTATAAATATTTAATAAAAATATTTGTTAGGGAAAAACTACTAAATACTTTATAAACTACATTATTTTACATGTAATTTTAATACATTACTTTTCTTATATATATATATATATATATATATATATATGTATGTATGTATGTATGTGTATATGGATCAATAAATAATTAATTTCAAAATAATTATTTAATTAAGATTATTTATGTGAGAAAAAAATAGATTAATAAATTTTACAATCTACATTATTTTAAATGTGATTTCATTGTACATTAGATATCTGAAAAACAATTTTCTATTTAAAAAATAGCTTGAAAAATGATATAAAATGGAGCTATTTCATTCTATAAGAAATATTAATTTGTTGAAATTGTCAGAAACATATTTTATAATTTACACTACTGTATATGTGATTTTAATACGTTTTAAATTTGTGTGTATTTATTTTAAAATCTTTTTTTATTTAAAAAATATTACACACATCAATTTAATAAATGAAAGTTAAATAAATTAATGAAATGAAATTTCATTTATTAAATTATGTGAGAAGAAAGAGTTTGAGTGAAACTAACTCAGCTATGTAGGAAATCATTGACTTTAACTTATTTTTTAACACTACTTTACTACTAAAAATTAGTATTAGAAAAGGCCATTTTCCAAATATAAATTAAATAATTAAAAAACTAACATTAAAGTAGAATTGGGTCATTTTTACAATCAATCAATCTCTCTCATTTGAAGCCCAAGAGTCCGTCTTCATTTGATTATGCAACAAAAGGAGATATTTTTGAAGTGGAAGTGGATCACGCTTTCAAAAACTAAACCAGGGCGTCACATGGAGGACTTTAAGCTTTAAAAACCAGCACAGATCAAAGTCCGGCCCAGCATCCACCAGGACCAGAGACCCTGCCTGGTGCCACAACCGCCACACGTCGTTTTATTAATAAAGTAACAACATCTGCTGCCATTAATTAATGATGTGGTCTGAATTTGTTAATGAGGGTGTTATATTTGGTAGAAACGGGTCACACAGTAAGAAATATGACAGAAGTGACCTAATTCAGTCATGAGCCCCTCCACCGGGTATAACCAACTCACATGGGGCTCGTTTGGAAACTTTGGAGAGATTAATCAATAAAACTGACAGAAATAAACTGCACTTTCTTTGGTTTCCTGCGACACACTGAGATCACAAACTGGATGGCAACAGAATATGGAAAATACTATTTTTTTTTTTTTTTTTAATTACTGAGGAGAAGAATAAGGGGCAAGGCAAAAGGAAAAAAAAAAAAAAAAGACTGGGAAAATGAGAATAGAAAAAACTAAATATTAAAGAGGCCATGTTGTACACTTTTGTAATGTTTATTTGTATCATATACTGAATGTATTAAAAACCTAAAAATATCTATTAAAAAATAAATAATTTAAAATGGCTATTTTATATATATATATATATATAGAATTTATTGGAAAAGAACAAAAAAAATAACAAAATAAATTAAATAAATATAATAATAAATAAGAAAAATAAAGCATTTATTAAAGTTTAATAGTTGTGAATATTCTAGTATGAACATATTGTACATTAAACTTTCTTGAAAGAACAAGAAAAAAAGAAATTCTAAATACATTAAAACTTTAAACGTTGTGATTATTATGCATGTATGTATCATATTGAACTTATTTCAAAAGAACAAGAATAATAAAATCATAATGAATAAAATGATAAATAAAAAGTAAAATTAAAACTTTAAATAAAATTATTAAAATGAAGTTCAAATCATGTTATGAGCGTCGGAAAGGTGCTATATAAATTAAACATTATTTTGTGAGATGTGGATATTATGGTATGTATGTATCGTAGAATGAACTTATATCAAAAGAACAATTATTTCCATGCTTCCCATGATATGGCCTCTTTAATAAATTCGCGGGAGAAAGAGAGAAGAGACGTGTACAGAAGGACAGGCGTTAATGATGGAGTGATAGTGAAGGAGGAGAGAAGTACCACAGTGTACTGTTGAGTGAAAGCACCAGGCAGGAGAGGAGGACAAGAGACCGCAGCAAACTGCACAGGCTGAGCAGACGACTGCAGAGGAGAGAGAAGAGACACGCAGACGCACACAGAGGAACAGACCATCAGACAAACACAGAAGAGCCAATGAGAACCCAAGAGACGGCAGAGAAGCTAATATTAACCACTGAAGACAACTAACATTTTCACTAGCACCATACATAAAAATGTAGGGGGGAAGTTTTACCATATTAACAAAACAACATATATTTTTGTGTTATGACAGATAATCAATATGATGACCAATACTTTAAATGTATACAGTATAAACAGCAAAGGAAAAATCTGAATAACAAATCTCTTTTTTGTTATTGTATTTTTAAGGATAACTGTTGAAACTGAGAGATACTGACAGTCATCAGGTATATTGTTATAGCCGATAACCAATATGATAACTAATCATTTAAATATCGCTTTGACTGTAGACATTTAAAGATCATTAAATCATAAAAATTAACTATCATGAATCATAAGAGAAAAGGTTAATTAAATTGTAAATTAATGTAAAAAATATATATTATTTGTAAAAATCAGACAAATTGAACTTAATTAAAAATAAGAAAAACTAAACTAAATAAAACAAACTAAATCTTTGAAAAAAAAATAATAAATTAAGTAAACAATAAAATTATGATAAAAACATATAGATATAAATATAGATAAATATACTATATTATAATATATTTTTAAATAAGCAATGTGATTAAATGTAATAAATTTAAATATGAACATTAAAAATAAGATATTCATCTAAAAAAGAAAAACTTTTAATACTTAATATTCAGTTTTAAAAAATGAGAACTAGTAAATATAATTTAAATTTAAAAAAAGTAACTAAATACATTAAATATTAAAAATAAGATAAATTCAACTAAAAATATTGTATTCATTTTAATTATTTTATTTTTATCTAATAAAAAATACTTGAAAACACAATGAAAATGTATTAAAATTGTTACACTAAAAGTGAAACTAAATTATTTAAATGTAAAAATATTAAAGAAATAAAAAGAGTAAGTTAAAACATTTTGTAAAAATTAATAAACAAAAAAAAAGTACACTCAAATAATGAAAATGATTATTTAAATATAAAACTCCAAAATAAGAAAAACAAAACATTTTTGAAAAAAACTGAGTTTCTCCTGACCTGTGCTAGAAGGTGATTGGCTGGCTGAGGTTGAGGGGGAGGAGGAAGAGGCGGAGGAGGAGGGGGCGGGGGAGGATGTAGAGTCATGGGCTGCTGGCCCCGCCCCTGCTGTGATGTCATAGTGGGGTTGTAGATCACTGGACTGCCATCGGGGTTAACAAAAGGCTGACCTGTAGAAGACAAACCAAACAAACTGTCAGAAAACCAAATGGGCATTGAACTCGATTTCATTTGCGCAACAATGAATTAGTACGAAAAGTTAGTATCGCGAATAAAAACTGACGCAACGTAACCTCCATCCTTCGAGATACTGTAAGAGTCGGTCAGATGGTACCAACCTGTCTGTGGATTGAGCAGCACGCTGCCCGGCGGGATGGCACTGCTGTCCAGAGGAACGATGTAGAAGCTAGCGTTAGTATTAATGTTAGCGTTAGTAGTCGCGCTCTGAGACACCGGGGCCGGTAGAGGGGCCGCAGGGGCCACGGTGAAGCCCCGACCGGGCTGGGGCAGAACGGGGGCGGGTAACGGCAGCTGAGTCGGCCGAGAGAGCGACCCGGAAGAGGAACCTACGCTACTAGAAGAGTCTGAACCTGAAGGAGGGCGAAGAA
Organism: Acrossocheilus fasciatus; assembly: GCA_036784905.1. Lineage (NCBI taxonomy): Eukaryota > Metazoa > Chordata > Actinopteri > Cypriniformes > Cyprinidae > Acrossocheilus > Acrossocheilus fasciatus. The sequence continues at coordinate 13,551,077 of CM071959.1, read as the reverse complement.
CGAAAGAGCTTTTACTGGCACATACAAGGTATGGAGGATGAATGAAGAGGGGTTGATGGGCGGGGCAAAAACTAAATGACAGGAAATTATGTCGTAAGGAAGGAAAAAGAACCATGCATGCTGGATCAAATAGAAATCAGCCCCAAAAAGAAGAATCCGATGATGGTTCTACTAGCTATTTTTTACAAAAATTAGAATTAGTAAATTATCAAATAGTTTTCTTATTAATTTGATTAAATCTTTCTTACTTTTCAATTGATATATCAATATTTTTTATTTATTTAAAACCTATTGTTTTTTTAATTAATTAATATTTTTAGTTAATTTTTTATTCATACATATACTATTATTATTTTTCTTACTTTTTATGGATTTATTCAGAATAGTCTCAAAAAGAATCACAATACATCACAACTTGCTGAAAACTACTTAATCTTATTGATCGGACTGAAAAGTATTTCTAAAAAAAATGGTATTTGAAATAATCTAATTAAAAATAAAATTTTACTAAATATTGATATGCCTGCAAACCACATAAAGTACTATTTTATTAGTAATTAAATAAAAAAATATATATATATATATATAAAATATTAATAAATTAAACAAATGATTTTTTGTTAGTAAATAAAAAAAATAATGAACTAAAGTTAATAATTAAAATAAAAAATAAAATCAAATAAATTCACAATTTCTTATCTGATGTTCATATTTTGAAGCAACCAACAAATAAGACAAAAGATAAATCCTGATGAAACCACTGGATAACAACAAAGAATTAATTATTTAATAACTAGTTTTATTATTAATTCATAATTAGTAATATTTATTACTTTACCTTTAATAAATGTTTATATTTTTATTATTTAAATCTATTGTTTTAATTAATAATTGTTTTATTTATTGTTTATTAATTAATATTTTTTACACAGACTGATTAGACTGAAAGGCATTTCTTTAAAAAACAAACAAAAAAAACACCTTATTTAAAATAATCTGATTAAAAATCAAATTAAACAAAATATTGATATGAAATAATAAAATAAAAAAAGTTACTAATTAAAATAAATTAACAAAATAAAAATTAAAATAATACATACATTATTTCTTATGTGTTTATATCTTGAAGCAACCAAAAAAAAAAAAAAAAAAAAAATCCTGATGAAACCACTGGATATCAACATAACACCATTTGCAATAATTTGTAGGGCTGTTCAAATGCAACTGGGCAGGAGGAACGATCCAGCGGTTGCTGAGCGGAAGAGGAGCGTCATTAAATATTAAAAATTATAAATATATATTGGCGTCAACTCCTTGAGCTTCTAAATGCCAGAGCATAAATAACCAATGAAGCCGGAGAGCAGACAGCTCAGAATATCAATGTGTTCTCTTAGCTGTTCCTCAAATGGACATGAAATGGGTGAAAAGAGGGCAAAGAGATGCTTTCCGCCACACACATGCACATACTCAATGCACGGCTGCCTAAAGCAAGAACAAGAAATGAAGAAAAAAAAAAAAAACATTTAAACAAAAAAAAAGGTCTTCAAAAGAACAAAATGATGAGCATAGCAAAGCAGGACTGGGATGGTGAAAGTCAAAACACACTTGGAGGTATCTGGACACTTAAGACAAACTAGAAAAGATCTCAAAATGTCTAAATTACTTCTAAAATAGCAGTATTTTTGGATTTAGGGCTCATGTTGGTATTATCCCCAAATTTCTAAACAGTCAAAATCGTTTACATCATTGTCGAATTTGGAATTTGAAAACTTTTTGGTTTATAAACAAATGACAGTAATTCCAACATGAACTGCAGTCTGTAAAAATTATATTAGCTTTATTTAAAAACCACAGACATGTAGGGATGCACGATATATTGGGGACTATAATCAGTATGGACGAATATTAAAATGTTTTATTTTAAATTTGAACTTTAAACCATCTGATTAGGCTGAAAATTACTTTAAACAAACTTATAAATGCCAGAATTTAAATGGACTGGACACTGAAGCTCTAGCGCGAACATTCATTTTTAAATCAACACTATTTACAGAACACTATTTTAAAATTAACGCAAAACTAATGTTTGCAACTTATTTGATTCTGTAACGTAACATTCCAAGCGAAACAATATGCAGTGTAAAAAAATATTACTTTAGGAATTTCATTTTATACGTCAAGATTTAAACTTGATGATGAATAGGGTTTCAATATGACAGGAAGTTGAAGGGGAGGGGCTTAAATATAAGGCCTTGATAATGTCAGCATAAACGCAAAGTTGTTTTTTTCTTCTTTGGAAAAAAGTACTTTAACCATTATACAATCTCAAAATGGTCAAATATTAAAATATATTTGTGTGACAGGAAGTTGAAGGGGAGGGGCTTAAAAATAGGGCCTTGATGATGTCAGCAGAAACATTTGTCGTTTCAGAGGCAAAAACAATTATTATTTGTTGCTGAAAGTTTATCAAGACAAAATTTTTGCTTTCGAATAACTAAAGAGAAATATACTATGGAAGCCCGTTTCCACCACTGAACAAATAAAGAAAAAAAGGAAATTGCAACTTTTTCTCTCATAATTCTTTTTTCTCAGAATTGTGATACAAACTCGCAATTCTGACTTTTATTCTTAGAATTGCGAGATATAAACTCGCAATTCTGAGAAACTGAATCAGAATTACAATTGATTTTATATCATGCTATTCTGACTTTATTTCTCAGAATTACGAATATATATCTCGCAATTCTGACTTTATAACTCGCAATTGCGAGTTCAGTCAGAATCGTCATATAATAAACTCGCTAAGAGTCTTTTTTCCCCCTCAAAACAATTGCGAGTAAGACAGAATTGTGAGATATAAACTCACAATTGTGAGAAAAAAAACTATATTTAAAGACTTTATTTCTTGCAATTTTGAGTTTATATCTCACAATTCTGATTTCATTTCTCAGAACTGAGTTTATATCTCTCAATCCTGACTTTATAACTCGCAATTGTGAGTTTATATTTCACAATTCTGAGAAAAAAAATCAGAATTTCGAAATTAAAAAGTCGCAATTACCTTTTTTACTTTAATTCAGTGGCTGAAACGGCCTTCAATAATATACTACTTTTATACAAGTTGAAATTGAATTTTGTACATAAGTCTCCAAATATAAAATAATTCTAAAAATGGCCAAATATTAATTGAACAGTATTTCAATATGACAGAAAACTGAATGGGCGGGGCTTAAACATAGGGCCTTGATGATTTCAGAGGCAGGAACAATTATGTTTAGATGAAAGATTTTGCAATAACTTTAAGAACGATTAAGTAAACTGGCTTCATTTCGATTTCATGTTGACGCAGGAAACAGGATCGATTTCTAATCTAAAAAAAACATCCATCGTTGGTGCCACTCAAAATCCGTCTATCGTGCATCTCTACGAAGTCTCCAGGTGAAGGAGGGTGAGTTATTTACTGGTTTTGGACAGTTTCCCGGTGCTCTTGCTGCTGGCTGTACTGTCTCCTCGGATCAGCAGGCTGATACCGCTGAAGCTGTTGGCTTTAGTCATGGCAGGCTTCAGGTTCCTGTGGGAGCTGTCTGAATCCGTGCTGCTCCAGGGCCGAGGGTCCGAATACTTCAGCTCATTCTCGGAGCTGCTCTGACGACTGTTTCCCGAGTGCCCGTCTCTCAATCTGAAGAAAAAAAACAAACAAACAAAACAGGGCTACCCTTTAGTAAAATGCGTTAAACCAATGACTCTTAAAATGCTACATAATTAAGCAAATAAACAAAGCACACAAAAAAACTACCTGAATATCTGTCGTCTTTGCTGAGTGTTGATGAAAGTCACGTCCTCTTGAATTCTAGAGGGAATTTAAACATTATAATTAGATAAGATACATAAGACAGACAAACAATTGAAAAAAAAGCTCTCACAGACAATTTGCCAGCAATGCCATGTCAATTTTTTTTACCTGTTATCAAACGGGAAATGTTCTTGTCCCTGCAGATGAAAATAGACACATTTTAAAAAATATCTATCTTGAAACACAACATGAAAATTTCCAGCTTAATATCGTAGTTGTAAGGAACTAAAATATTTATTAATTACACTTAAATGAACTATTATACATTATAAAACATTTATTCTGATAATAAAACATTTTATTTATATATATATATATATTAAGTTTATTAAATTATATTTACATATAGGCCACTTAAAATATTGAATAAATAAAAGCTACTTTTGTGAATAAAATAATTGTGAATAAAAATGGTATTTTTGAAACATAACATGAAATTTTCAAGCTTTATCTAAACTGTAAAAAATTAAATCAATTATTAATTATGCTCAAAATAACTATTATAGATTATAAACATTTAAAAAAAAAACAAATTTGTGGTTTATTCTAATAATAAACAAACATTCTAGTTGTGTTTATTAAATGTACTAATTTATTTATATATTTAACAAAAAATATATATACTTTTATAAACAAATGCTAAAAAAATTTTGTGAATAAATTAACGCTACTTTTAAAACGGAACAATTTTTTAGCTTTATCTAAACTACAAATTCTAACACACTAAACCATTTATTATTACGCTCTAATTAACTACTGGTAAACATATAAGCATTTATAAAACAAAGTTGAGGTTTATTCTAATAAACACATTCCAGTTATATGTATTAAATTCATATTCACATAATATATTCACAAAAAAATATTGTGAATAAAATTGCTATTTTTGAAACAGATGAACATTTCCAGCTTCATTTAAACTATTGCAATGTAAAATTACAATTGTAATGAATTAAACAGCTTATTAATTATGCTTAAATTAACTACTACAAATTATGAACATTTATAACACAAAGTTGTGGTTCCTTTTAATTAAAACATTCTACATTATTTTAATAATAAACACTACACATATTCATTATTAGTGTTATGTATTACTTATTCTAGTAGAAATAAACAAAAATAAACTAATAATAAATGTCATTAGTAAATAACAGGTTTATATTAAGATGTGGAGACGCACGTCTTGGGCAAAGATCCTGTCTCTGGCTCGCTGGTACTCCTCCTCTCGCTCCTCTATCGATTTACTCCGTCTGTCATCCTTAAGACGCATCCGCAGCTAAAACACACACACACACACACACACACACACACACACACACACACACACACACACTTTATATTCCTGACTGCTTTATTGCACCAATTATTACACATATTACATTTATTTGTTGGTTGTTGGATTATTTCAAGGATAATTTATAAGTACTACATTTTTATCTTATTGAATGTTAGTATATATTTCTCACCCTGCCATCATCCTGGTCCAGGCTGGAGTTATCTCTCTTTAAGATGTACCGCTTTTGGAAATCATCTGTTTTATCATCTTTAATGTGTTCAGAAAACTTCTGATCTGGACTGTAAGAGAAAAAAACAGTGTTACATTAAAAAAAAAAAAAAAATTATGTTATAGTTTTGACAACCGAGGTTAGTTGAAATGCACACATACATTCTAGTATTGCTGGTTTTGTTGATAATGACTGATTTCCCGGTCTGATCGACATTATGGTCCAGCCCAAAATACGCCGCCACCCTGTGAAGCAGCATCCTGTGGTATGATGTCATCGGGGGGAACTTCCTCTTCTGACTTCTGTGACAAGAATACACGAATAAATAAATAAATAATTATATAGAGTTGCCTACATTAATATGCTCATTTAATTATGATTATATAATATAAATATATTTATATATTATAAAGGTGCATTAAATCCATGGATTTTTTTTTAATGACTGAAATCTAAAAAGCAGTGCATTAAAATTATATTCATATTTTACATAAAATTCTTATTGCCTGGCTGATATATCAAGCCAAAACTGATATGCATGAAACAATATAAAAAAAATTACTTTTTTTTTTTTTTTTTTTTTAAATCAGAGGCTAATGTGTGTTTAAGAAATGTAAATTATTTACCTACATAAAACCTCATTTAAAAGATGATAATATAATAAATAGATTATAAAATAAAATATTTTATATTTATGTACATTGTCCAATGTCTAAAAAGCAGGGTGTAAAGAGTGATTTATTGATATATAAATACAATTGTATTATTAAAATGCTCAAATAAAATGAATTAATATTTTACACACAATTCTCTACATTCATTCTACAAACCATATTTAATGAAAATCTCAAATGGACAAATATTGAAATATGTCATTTTTAATAATCAGCCTGGCTGCTGATATAGCAATCTAAAACTAAAAATTGTAAATGGAAATTTAAAAAAACAAAAAATTACATGTAAAATAATAATATGTATAATATAATATTATTATTACACAAACACATTTTATGTATATGTAAATGACACATGAACTTAATTACTTTTCAAATATAATATATTCAAATAAGCAGTTTCATATATTTTGACTGCACATTTACACACACACACACACACACACACACACACACACGACCCTGGACTACAAAACCAGTCTTAAGTCGCTAAATACATTATATATTTGTAGCAATATCCAAAAATACATTGTATGGGTTAAAATTCTTGATTTTTCTTTTATGCCAAAAATCATTAGGATATTAAGTAAAGATCAAGTTATTTTGTATATTTCCTACTGTAAATATATCAAAACTTAATTTTTGATTAGTAATATGCATGGCTAAGAACTTCATTTGGACAACTTTTGCACCCTCAGATTCCAGATTTTCAAATAGTTGGTGCTAACCAAATATTGTCCGATCCTAACAAACCATTTCAGATGATGTACAAATCTCAATTTCGAAAAATTGACCCTTAAGACTGGTTTTGTGGTCCAGGGTCACACATATACATATATATTTATTTATATTTATATATGTATATGAATGTTCAGTCAAAATAATATACATACATGCAAACATATAGACCTGAAACATGAAAAGAAATTGTGTAAATTTCAACTGTTCTTCAGTTTTTTTTGGCTCGACTTACTCGATGTTACTAATGAAGTCCAGAATATCTTGCTCGAGTTTCAGCAGCATCATTCTGTCCCTGTAAGAACAGCGTTCATTAGCATTTATCACAGCTCATCAACCTGATGAGAATCCAGCACACAAGAGCCACAATATTCAAATGTCTGCCTACAAGCCCCACATTAACACCCGACAAGAAACGCAAGACACGTGCAAAACAGCATTCCTCTTATACTTTAAAAAAATAAAAACATTACAATTATTAATAAACATCATATATTATTAATATAACAAAGTATAAAATAAAAAAAATGTATGCGTCTCTATTTAAAGTACACAAGTGCACGTTTTAAAAAGGATTTTTGGAAGGAGCTGAATGAAGCGACAGGAAGTAGCGGTGGCGCTCGTGTGACGGCGGGGGGATTTTTCACACACCGGGGGTTGTTCTTCAGCGTGTTGACCAGAAACTCGTGGAGGTTTACTCCTGTGGAGTCTGTGTAGTCCTGACTGGGATCTGAGAGAGAGACAGAGAGAGATTCATCACACACATTCTGTTGCATCCATCTGGCCGGTGAGAAAACACCTCGTCTGCCAAAAAAACAAACACACACACCTCTTGAGAGCGTCTTCTTGGACAGTGGGTCTGTTTTCTCTGGCTTTTCTGAGATTTTCTCACTGTCCTCATTTTTGATGGACGTTTCGTCTTTTTCGAAAGACTGACTGAGCTCGATATGAATCTTTTCCTGTTAAAAACAAACACATTATAGAACACATTTAGAAATGATAAAAGTGCAAAGAGTTTTTCCATTATTACAAGATATTGATATTATCACACATTCACATTCAGGAAGCATTAAGAACGTTTATATATTTCCCCAGTCACCAAAAACTAGACTTTTTTTGATGATTAGAAGACAAACAATGGCTCTTTTTTGTCATTATGAACTGAGAAAGGTAATTTAAAGCTAATTATGATCTCTTTCCCTTTGCTGCAGCTAATCAGAGGAGTTTGATTAAAATAGTTTGCGAAGTGAATTAGCAGAAGACTTTGTAATCATCTCAAGTAATAAAGACTTGCCTTTTCTCACATAATCACAACAAAGAACAAAAGAAGTTCAATATAAACCCTAAACTATCAACTAAAAACTATTAAAGCTAAATTACGAAATGTTCCATAATGCTCTGCAAAATATCAAAGAAAAAAAAAATCCTAGTTTGAATTTTAGATTTGTAATTGATCAATGTACTCGACATAAGTCAAATTTCTTAAGATTTTTTCTTTATATACATTAGTAACATACCAATATATCAGACAATAATATTGTAACAAAAAATATTTAACTTATTAGACTTATTAAACTCACCCATTAATTAAAATCAAATTAATAATTAAATTAATTTTTACTAACTGATATTTTAGCTAAGCACATACTACTACTACTACTACTAATAATAATAATAGTAATAATAACAACAAATTACAACAATACTAATAATTTTAGTTTAATATCAGTGATAGGCTGATATATCAACTGATATTTGGCCAAATGTCACAAAAGGGAAAAAAATCTAAACCAAAGTCAATATAATAATAATAATAATAATAATAATAATAATAAATTCTGATAGTTCCACCATAAATAATAATAATACTACATTCTGATAAACAAATTCCAACAACAACAGCAGCAGCAATAATAATAATAATAATAATAATAATAATAATAATAAATCAATTAATTGTTTCAGTCTTAGATTATAGTATATTGTCATCTCAACTGATTTTTGTCCAAAAGTTACAATAAAAGGGGGGAAAAAGCTAAACCAATATCAAATCTATCAATCCTTTGTTCAAATGCAAAAACTTCATTAAAATGTAAAAAAAAATAAAGATATATATATATAGGCCAGGTACTTTTTGAAAATAAACCCACTGATGGATAATCATACATACTTTGTGAATGATTTACACAAATTTATTTCATTATAATCATATTGTAAAGTGTATTACATTGGAACCCTAACAGTCAAAAACTACTCTGTACAGTGACAGTACAAGCAGAAAGTTCATTATAGTAAATATATTCCATACAGGTGCGCGGCTTTCGGGTTTAGAGGGCATTTGGCCGTTTCCACTGCACATGAATTTATATTTCATGAATGGGATTTACAAACTCCCTCAAGGAGAAACATGAAGGATTGTGGAGGTTATGAGATCATTCTGCCCTTCTGTGAGCTTTGGACTCGATCCCGCCATGATCCTTCACTCTGATGCTAAAACTCGGCTTTATTTCAAACACAGAGCGAGAGGAAGAGCAGCCAAATGAACAGCAGTGGCTTTAAAGAGATAGTTCACCCCAAAATATAATTTTGTCATCATTTATTCACTATTTTAATCCCAAACCTTCTGATTGACTGACTTCGATAAAACAGAAAAGGAGACGTTTAGAAGAACGCTCACGCTGCTCTTTTCCATACAATGGAAGTGAATGGGAACCAGGGCTGTCGAGCTCCAAAAATGACTAAAAGCATCATAACAATGAACGTATAAATTCAGAAGACACAGAATATCGCATATTTACTATGTTTATGGCTATTTAAAGCACATTTTTGATGCTGAATGTACGAGAAAAGAGCGGCAAATCATTTAAGTTTGAAATAGATTTAGGGCCAGATTTACTAAACAGGGCAAACTAGCGCGAGCGCGCAAAACAGCGCCGATGGGCGTGGAAATTTCTGCAAGTGATTTACTGACAACATGCCAATTAAAAGAACACAGACGCAACATCTCATTTACATAATCGACCAACGCAATATACCAAGTGCAGCACAAATTAGCGTAGTCGCAAATAAGTAGAGCTGTTTTTTTTGGGTGTTAAATTATTACGCAAATACACGTTGTGTGATTCATTTTCATGCACTAGTTTTAATACTCTCCCCCAATAAATTTTGCCTCTGAAAGGGAAACTACTACAAATGCATATTAAATAAGGTCAAGTGCAAAAGCTGCTTTCAGCACTAATTCTTTACTGTGTATCTTTAGTAGATCCTGACAGCACTATTTTAATGCCAAAAGATGGTTTGCGCTGGCGCAAGCTGTTAGTAAATCTGGCCTTTAGTAGTAAACAATAATTGGTTTCATTTCTGCAAGCGTTTATGTTCGTTATAATTCGTTAGCCGCTGTTTTTTTCGGTCTCTGGCTTTCTCTTCACTCCTCTAGAGAAGAAAGACCGGCCCGAATTAGCTGTCGAGCTTCTGAATGAGGACAAAAATGTCACGCTACACAAGGGACGGTGAGAGAGAAGACAAATGGACGGATCGTGAATGAGAAGGTTGTCAAAGAGCGAAAGAGGGGAAAGGTACAGAGAGATGAGAAACGTCTATGAATAGAGACCCTCTTTCCTCAGGGAGGAAGTCTCGTTCACTCGTTCAAGGACGTACACTTGATTAAGGACATTTATTCGTCTTTCAGACGGTTCGTCCACAAAGACCTTGAGTTCTTTTCTTTCTCACCTGCTCTCACACTGCATGACTTCCGATTGAGAAAAGACGACAATCGTTTCTTTTTTCAAGGTTGCTCAAAGGACATCAACACTGTCTGACGCCGGTCTCTCAAATATTATATAGTCAAGTACTGACATATTTATAAAAAAATAAAATAAAAACAATAAATAAAAATGCAAGTCAACAATAACCAGTATGGCCTGCACATGTAATGTATTGTTTTCTTCACAAATGCTTATGATTTAAAAAAAATAAACAAACAACCACCACCTTTGCTTTACTTTTGAAAAACTTTGAAAATGTATAAATATACATAATCTACAAAAAGGTTTAAGTGTTGTAAATAAATAGATAAAAGAGATATAGATAATATATGCATGTTACCTAAAAATGAGGAAAACAAATGCATATAAAATGTATATAAAAACATTCATAGATTATCAAGTGTAATAAATCAATTATATAGACATAGATAAAAAAAATACAAGTTATTACTTTATTATATTAATTATTTTTTATATATTATACTAAATTTTAGTGTTTTTATAAATAAAAATAAATGAATAAATACATATTTAAAATAAATAATATAAAATTATAAAATATATAATTGAATATGATGAATATTATAGATTTTAGATATTACAGAACATTATAGAATTTTATAGATTCATATAGTGTTACTTATAAAGCGACAAATACAGATGAATATATATAAAAATGGTGAAAATATCAATTGTACAGACATGGATGAATGATACAAGTTACTACTTATTTGTTATATATTATACAAATTAATTTAGTGTTTTTATAAATAATTAAATATAAACAAAATACATAATTAAAATAAATATAAAACTATAAAATATATAATATATATGAGATAGTATAGAACATTACAGAATTTTATAGATTCATTTAGTGTCATTTATAAAGCGATAAATATATATATATTATATATATATATTTTTTTTTAAATCTACACCAGGGCTATCAGTTCTTTTTTATAGATTTATGTGTTATTTATATATACTTTTTCCTCACACACACACACACACACACACACACACACACACACACACACACACACACACACAAATAATAAATAAATAATCAATATAAATAAATATTGAAATAAATAAATAAATTAATTAATTAATACACTTGAAAATAAATGAGTAAAAGAAAGAAAGACAAAAAGAAAGGTTCAAAGTTGGTGCTTGTCAAAAAAACAAAAAAAACAACAAGTAGTAGAAAAAATAAATAAGCAGAATATTTTCACAAGTATTTTAAATATATTTTTAAAACAAATATTTAAAATTCAGGGTTGAAACCTAAATTATTGATGTTACATTGTGAAAAAAATAATCGTGACGTATCAATATGCGACTATTGCAAAACCCTTTTTATAAAACACCCTATTTTCGCAAATCACCATCAATAACCTCCCTACGAAATAACCAAACGTGCAAATAAAGTTGCAGCCTCATACACAAAGAGCTGATGGTGCTGACCGCCCGCGGCGAGCTCTGGGCTTCCTAATAGCGGCTCTGAGCTGCAGACTAACCTAATAAATAGAACAAAAATGGGGTTCGGATAAGAACAGGCAATTATAGCAATCCACTGCGCTCGGCAGCTGAGACAGGAAAATTGTATTTGGTATAGATGATGGATGAATGCAATCGTGCGCTGGGGACGCGTGTGCACACGAGCACCTTCAATAAACGCACAGCTCTATTAAACGCGCACGCGCGCAAAACCCACTTCAGACACACGCAAGCGTCTTTACTACTAAGAGCAGTGCTGACGCTTTGACAGCGTTATTATTGTAGGCTGCAAGGACAAAGGTTAATCGGTTTGATGTTTCTGAAAGACGCCTCTTACGCTCATCAAAGCTGCATTTATTTGATTAAAAATAGTAAAAACTGTAATATTATGAAATATTTTTACAATGTAAAATATTTGTTTTCTATTTGAATATATTTTAAAATGTAATTTATTCCTGTGATGCAAAGCTAAATTTTCAGCATCATTACTCCAGTTTTTAATGTCACATGATCCTTCAGAAATCATTCTAATATGCTGATTTGCTGGTCAATTATTATTGGTACTATTGTGTAAATCATACATTTTTCCTTTATGAACAAAGTTCAAACAGCATTTATTTGTAATAGAAATCTTTTGTAACACTAAGAAAGATGTTGTTAATCAGAAAAAAGGAAGGAAATTTGGATCATGTTATTAAAATGTTTTTTGTCAATGTATAAATGACAATTACATATAAAAATAATGAAAATGTTTAAAATTCAAATGGATAAGTTAATGTATGGTAAAAAAAAAAAACTTAAATATTTTTATATTAATTATTATTTAGTATTTTATATATTAATCATAAATTAATAAGTAATAAATGAAATACTAAACATTAATTTGTGTAACAGAATATAAAAAAAGTTGGTCGTTTTGGTAGTTAGAGAACCATAAACTATTAATAAATGGTTCTTATTACAGTTTTTTTTTTTTTATACATGATGATACATTTTTTCCCCTCAGGATTCTTTACATTATTAAAAACAACATTATTTATTTGAAATATAATTTTTTTTAATAACATTATAAATGTCTTCATTGTCACTTTTGGCCACTTTAATGCATCCCTGCTGAATAAAAGTTTTAAATATATATATTTTTAATTTATTTGTTTATTAAATGTAGTTTTTCACAGTTTCCACAAAAAATAAAAATGAAATGGCACAACTGTTTCATAATTTATAATAAATCAGCATATTAGAATGATTGATTTCTGAAGGATCATGTGACATTAAAAACTGGAGTAATAATGCTAAAAAATTTAGCTTTGCATCACAGGAATAAATTACATTTTAAAATATATTCAAATAGAAAAAAAAAAGTTATTTAAAAGTGTAATAATATTTCACAATATTACCGTTTTTACTGTATTTTAAAATCAAATAAATGCTACCTTGATGATCCGAAAAAGATCATTCTTCCAAAAACAAGAAAAATCGCAATCGGAAATGTACTATTTCTATTTTAAACAGTTTGTGAATTAGTAAGTAAACTAAGTCACATAACCTAAAAAGTAAGTAGTATGCCAGTCCGTACACACACCCACACACACGTTTACCTGTTCGTGCGTCAGTTCTCGGAGCGGAGGCGGAGACGGTTCCTCACACACCGCCAAGCTGCGGACTAACTTTAACTTGCCGTTGGACTGGAGGAGAGTAACCATGGTTACCAAAACGTCTGGCACTCATTTGCAAAAGAACGTCCAACAACGCAACTAAAAATACACAAGCACCATTTTGCAGCGTCTCAGGAGACTTTTCAGAGCTCAGGGAGGGGTTTGCGATTAGATCGTTAATTAGAAGCGTGTTTATTAAAACGGACGCTTACGTAAAGATCTGTCACCCCTGAAAGTCTGAAAATCTCAAAGTACGAACAACACAAAACAAACAACAAATAAGCAGCTTGACAGTTTTTCATGTGCAAATTATTATTTTTAGAAATGATAATAAACACAAGAGATGGTTGGCAATGTCAAAACAACTAAAAAGAAAAAAAAACAACGTATCAATGCACGCACTCAACATAATCGCAAAAAACAGTGCGGCTGTTTAAAATGCAGTGATGAAACAGCATCAAGAGCAGAGCAGAATTCGCCACTGTAGGTGGGAAAATCTCCAGAGGCGGCGCTCGGGTCTTACAAACCCCCAGCATCTCGGTACATGCTGCAGAAGTGCTAAACGCAGCATCCCCCCCGAAGCACATTTATTATTCTTTACTGACTCGAGCAGGGGCTTTTATTCCCACAATGCACTGCCGAACTCTTTCTCTCTCTCTTTTTCTCGCAAGGCACACAGAGTGCAGGCAAACAAAACACAACCAATGGATCCAAAAAAAAAAAAAGAGCAAACCAATTCATGCTGTGATCATACCATACCTTGGACCGTTTAATAGTCTGTGCTGATTGGCCGAGCTGTTGGTAATCAGAAAAATGGGAGGGAAATGCACATAGTTTGTCATAGCATATGAAATGCTTAAATTTTTCTACAATTTTATATACATCATATACAAATATATAATAAATATATAAAGTATATAGAGATACATTTCTGTGCTTGATGTGAAATATAAAGAGGTTCTTATAAATGTCTTCATTGTCACTTTTGGCCACTTTGGCCATATATATATGCTCTAAATGCTCTATTTTATATATTTCTATTTATATTATATAATTTGATGTATCGCCCAGTCCTGGAAAATTATGTCAAATCCAGAAGGTCAAAAAGTTGCGTTGCACGTTATTGCAGGTAATATATATCGTTAAAGGAGTATGTGCACCAGTGAAGCAGCTAATTGTGCAGGAGAGGAGAGAGAAATGAACAATGAGAGAGGAATAGAGCTGAGATCAGCATGTGTTTCAATGCACCTGGCCGCTGCCCTTTCTCAATGCACCAAGAGCAGATGGTGGCAAAGTCACACGCGCGCACACACACACACACACACGCTCACACACCCTGAGGGTTTGCAGATAAACCAGCAGGATTTCAGGTGCAGATTAACTGTCCTCCCTCTCTTTCCTGGCATTAGCCAATCACACACCAGCTTGAATCCGACTGGCTGATTCTACTCATCTCATTGTCTTATCTCTATCTTTAAGCAGAGACATTAGGGTAATGGAAACCACGGCAACAGCATACCACCATCCCATAACAAGTCATTAGCTAGAGGTTACAATCTCATCTCTTTCTGCTGGCTTTGGACTACATTACCCATAATGCATCACTGCTGTCACCAGGTTTACCTGAGTTTGATGGGAGGAACTTTGGTCTGTCACACACTCCTGGGCGTGTGTGCCGTTGTTCTGGGGCGCGTGTTGGGGGTCACTGAGGGTCGCGGGCGGTTCGGCCATGTGTGGCGCGTCACTCTCCAGAACCTTCATAACGTCACAACTTCTGGTGTCCAGAGAAGATTCAGACATTATCCTCAGAAGCAAGACCGAAAATCACCACCTGTGAGATAATAACACACACTGCTGATTTAGTTGACAGCTTAATGATGTTTATGTCAACTTGTGATGTCAAAATTACTGGTTCTTCACTAACAAATTGAAGTTAAAAATTGTAAAAATGTAGCAGGTTGGGCAAAATTACAAATTCTACAATGCCAAAGGCTTGCCTCATGAATATTAATCATGTATGAAGCTGCTTCGTAACCTTCCTGGAATGTGCGGTCATGTAACCCAATTAATATCCATTTCCCATAGTAGCATTCATTAATTAGCCACCTGACTAAGTGCCTAATTATTGATCTCGGCCAATCAGTTAAGCCTACAGGCTAATGTCAATCTACATAATTAAAATTCATAAGTAAATTCATTTCGAACTCAATTTGGGAACTAAACGATGTCTTTGAAGATCTAAAACGAATATTATTAATCATGAGTATCAATAATGTCATGCTGAGTTTGAGTCATAACCATTTCTTGAATGCGGAGTCGCAACTTCATTAACACTCGATGCGTTTATGAAGGCTTCACCACAGGATTTGTAATTTTGAGATATAGTGTCAAAATATCAGCTTATTAATTAGTCACTGATGTCATAAAAATTGAGAAATCATGTAAACGTAGTAATATTAAAATATGCATTTACATAGTCTGTAACTATGTGTTATGCAAGTTGCGTAACTATCAAAATGTAGATACGCAAAAGAGAATGCATTTAAGTAGTCTGTAACTGAAAGTTATGCAAGTTATGTAGCTATTGAAATCTAGATACGGAAAAGAGTGTGCATTTTCATAGTCCGTAACCGTAAATTTTCCAAGTTACATAACTACTGAAATGTAGATACAAAAAAAGAGAATGAGTTTACTTTGTCCATACCTATAAAATATGCGAGTTACCTAACTATTTAAATCTAGATACACAAGAAAACAATTAACGTAGTATGTAACAATAAGTTACGTAACTACTGAAATATAGATAAGCAAGAGATATTTTAAGAATTACTTTCATTTTTTTTTTCAGAAAAAAAAAATGCATTTCGTAGTCCATAACGAGTTACGCAAGTAACTATTAAAATAAAGTAACTTACACGAGTTACGTAACTATTGAAAGGTAGATATGCAAATAAGAATGCATTTATGTAATCTGTTACTGAAAGTTTCAATAGTTACGTAACTATTGAAATCTAGATATACGCAAAAGATATATTTAAGACATTTTCAGATGTTTTGGTTGAAAAAAATGTGCATTTATGTAGTCTGTAACTATAAGTTACGCTAGTTACATAACTATTGAAAGGTAGATCTGCAAAAGAGAATGCACTGGCGAAGTCCGTAACTAAGTTACGCAAATTACGTAACTATTCAAATCTAGATACACAAAAGTGATTGAATTTAATTAGTTTTACTATTATGCAAGTTATGTAACTACTTAAATATGCAAAAGAGAACTAGGTACTTCTATAATATTTGTTTTCATTTTTGACAAATTAATGGGGAATTAATAAAATTTCATATTTCATGATAAAACCAAAAGGTATTCGTATTTATAAAATGACATAAGTACCAAAGAGACTGTGTTTACCGGCTGTGCTGTTTTCAGGACTGGGCTGGAACCTTAGGGAGCGTAGGACCCTGGGGCCTCTGGAGGCAGCGGGGTGGACTGAGAGACGGACAGGGGGCAGCAGCAGTCCCATGACCCCCGTCACCAGCGCTCGGGTCGGGTCGCCAAGCCACGGCTCACGCACACGCTCCGCATCACCCTCGGACACCTGTCACACACACAAGGACAGAGGTCAGGGGTCAAACACGGCGAGGTTAAGAGGTCAGGGACGCATGGATACAGTAGTGTTCGTGAGGGAGAACTGAAGTCGTTTGACGGAAAGTCTGGAAGGTCTTTCGGGAGCAGAAGCACTGCAGCGCTTTTGAAAAAGTGTCAGGGTGGTGACATGAATATGGAGAACAGACTGTGCCGCAGAGAGACAGGAACATTAAAATACACAGAGAGGAAGTCATGTTTAACGCTGAACCTTTGACGCATTTTAAGCATTTCAGTGAGCTATAATGAATACAAAGCCGATAATACGACTCCACCCTCAATTTATTAAATATTTTGTGTTGATTATAATACAATAATAGTTGCTCTGACAGAACTGACTCAGTTCAGTACGACAAGGTTTAGCTTATGCATATTAATTAGGTCTAGCTGATGTTGCATCTTTAAACTTCCTACAGAGTACAATAACTTTAATTAGTTAGCTAATTTCTTAAGTCAAGAACTCTCCATCTTCAGAAATTTGTGGTTGTTCCCATTCAACAAGAGTTGCTACTATTACAAATAATGAATGGTAACAACTAATTTGACAGAACTACAAATCTTAAAGATTTTTTTTTTTTTTTTTTTAAATTTCCACTTTTTCATTTAATTTTTTTTAGCATTTTTTAGTGTTTCAATTAATTTCAGTTACTTGCCAAAGCAATATTTCTAATTTCATTTAAGCTTTTAATCTAATATTAATATTTCATTTCATTTCATCTTAATACAGATGACCAAATTACTAATCCTGCTAATTTAGTTGTTAAATTTATTAGAAATAATGATTAATTTTAGTTTAGTTTATTTGGTAATATTTTTATGTGCCTTTGCTATTTGTTTGATTTTAATTACATTTTTTATTTTCTATTTTGGTTTAATTTGACTTTTTATTTTTATTTTTTATTTCTAGTTAGAAATTTTACTGCTTTAATTTCAGTTAGTTGGTGACATTTCTAATTATCATTTAAGTTTTATTCTTTTATTTTAGCTTTATTTTAATGTTTTCAGTAATGTTTTTTGTTAAATTGTTAAATTTTTAGTAATTTTATGCACCTTTGCTATTTGCATTATTTTATTTTTATATTTAGGTTTAATTTGATTTTATCATCACTTTTTTTAATTTCCAGTTAACTGGCAACATTTCTATTTTTCATTTAAGTTTTTCATATAATATTTTTTTAGTTTTCAATAGTTTGAGGTAATGATAAATCAATACAGCAGCAAATTACCAATCCTACTGATTCAATTCATTAAAAGTACTTGAAAATAATGTTGTTTCATAAGCTTCCTATCATGCTAAAGTAATGCGGTCATAACAGTAGGATTCATCCATTCAAGCTTGTGTCCGAATGAACTGAACATATGGGCCAGTCTTCACCTGGATATCAATGACCCAACAACCCCCCCACCCCCCTCACCCATCCTGCCAGCACCAATCAAGAAACCCTTGCCAAATCAAGACCCACCCTGTATCTCGAGGTCAAATGGGCCTAACCTAACTCGGTAATCCTGCAAAGTACGCCAACTGGGTCCGAATACACCATCCAATCTGAGTCGGGCTAGAGATTGGTGTTACTAAAACCCCCAGAGAAGATGCATAGTGACACACACACTGATCAAAATTCAAGGGATTAGCATCGCTTGCGATGTGACAGTAACGCAGGTGGCGGCAATGACAAGAACAGGTGGGTACGACCACACACGCGCATACAAACACACAAGCTGTCATCCAAACAGCCAGACGGTCCATCAGAATGATCCGAGACCGTGCCATGACTTTTCCATGAGTGTTTGCGCACAGGTCACTGGCGTTATCCCACGTCACCGCAGGAAGCACGCGTCTCTTCATCTCCTTTGGGCTCAAGAGCCGTTCCAGGTCGCGGGGACAATGGGCGGCACAATTGCGCACCAAGTGACGCTCTCAAGGACAATTATGACTTATGAGAGCGCTTTTCCACCCACACATGGATCGAAACGCCTACAGTTGGGCAGGAATTACGCGAGCGCTGTTCATAAATATCAGAGCATCTCTCTTGCTGCGGGCTAATCTCGATGCTGCCGTATCTTTTTCTCAGTTTATGTCGAGGTGAAGTGAAAATCTGAATTTGCATTTCAAAATACGCCCTCCACCGCAACTACCCTCCCCTCCTGCTCACACAACAGTTTTCACTCCATATTCAATAAGTTCTTCCGAGCATCACTAGAGAGAAAAGACTCCCCGTGGACCTCGACGGCTGTATATTTTCACAAACTTGACAGTACAGATGTCCGAGTTTGACGCTTGAGGATATAAAAAAAACAAAAAAAAAAGCAAGAAAACCAACCACCGCAGAAACACACAAATACTCCGGCTGGGTTTCGAAAACTACACTGCATTTTCGAGCATTTCTATTCGAATAAATGTCCAAATAATGTATAACGCCCAAAAATGATGCCTTGGTAGGCAGTACGCTTGTTATGATGTCCAAAAAACACGAAGTATGTTGACTAAAAAAGATTTCTAGGTAGATAAAGATTTTCAAAAATGCACATAAAGGCAACTTACTATATATGAAATCTAAAAACAATCATGATATTCCTATAATGAAAGGTAAAATACTCAATACTGAGGACTAGATAAAGACCTTACATAATTTCTAAGCCATGATGCCCAAAAATCTTGTCGTGTTAGGCTGCTCACTAGGTTGACAACGTTGTCTATAAAGACAGCTAACTAGCTTTCGGGGTCTAACACCCCCAAATGATACCTAGTATTTGTAAGACGCCCAAATTTGCTGTCTAGATAGGTTGCACACAAAGTACGATGCCGTTTAGGGAGACTTTCAGCAAAGCCATCTAGGTAGGCAGCTCACTAGATTATGTATAACACTCACTAGGTTTGATGCCAAAACATGCGGTGTAGGTAGAAAGCTCATTTGGAACAATGCCCAAAAATGTTGTCTAGGAAGGTAGCGCACTAAATATGATGCATGCAATTGTTGCCTAGGCAAACAATTAATATGATTTTTCGGCATGAAAATGCAGTCTAGGTAGGCGGCTCAATAGATATAATGCCCTAATAAAATGCATCTTGAAAATCAGTTAGCTTCATGTGCTGGCCAAAAACGCTGTCTGGGTAGGCGTATAACAAGTTTTTACATTTAGATGTATGCATTAAGCAGATGAAAATGATGTCCGAAACTGCTGCTTAGGCAGCTCAAACAGTATAATGTCCTAACTGCATCTAGAAAGGCAGTTCACAAGGTATTATGCCCAAAAATGCTGTCTAGGAAGGTAACGCACTAAGTATAATGGATGATTGCTGTCTGGGCAAACAGTTAATAAGCTTTTGATGTCTGAAATGCAGTCTAGGTAGGCGGCTCAATAGGTATAATGCCCTAAAATGCATCTAAGAAACCAGCTCACTAGATTTGATGGCCGTGAATGCTGTCTCGGTGGGCGTATAACAAGCTTTAACATTTACATTTATACATTAAGCAGGCGAAAATGCTGCCCAAAACTGCTACTTAGGCAGCTCAAACGGTATAATGCCCAGAAATGCTGTCTAGGAAGGAAGCGCACTAATTACGATGCACACAAATGCTGTCTAGGCAAACATTTAACATGCTTTTGATGCCCAAAAATGCAGTCTAGATAGGCAGCTCAGTAGGCACGAGCTGAAAAATAAAAAAATGCTGTCTAAGTAGAAGGCTCACTAGGTGCAATGCCCAAAAATGCTGTCAAGGTAGTTTACTGGGTTTTGAGATCCATAAATCAGTAATTCTGGGATGGATATACAGACATAATGAAAACATCAGCCCACAAACAAATATCGCTTTTGTTTTATTGTTTTCCTTTTTTTTTCTTCTCATTTTGTTACAATCGCAAACAAACCACTAAAACAAACAGAAGACAAAAAACAGACAATACATGCAAAGTAAAACAAAAAAGACAAGCACAGCCACAACTTTTTGACCTTTTCACAAAAATTTACGCAACATTCATCATCCTGCTCTAAGCGTGTTGTCCAAGACAATAAAGCCCATCCGTAATTTCCCATTATCAATTATTAATAACCATATTTCAGGAAGCAACGAGCACTTACCCTCCTGACAAAAGAAGCGCATCACCGCGCCGGGCTCCAGGCTACACGTATTTCACTTCACCCCTGTTTTAGACTAATATGCAAATGGCCCATATTTCTGGATAAAAGCGTCGCTAATGGTTTTCCCTCCTTTTTTCCCCCCTCCCGTCACAATCCGTGTTCTCAGTGTGTGGCCGCTGTCACAGTCGAGCTATTCTTCTCCTCTCCTCATCAGTTCATTTACACGATTCGCCACATTAACGATATTAGCCGGGCTGCCTTCGGCTGTAATTTACACCGACACAAACACCCAGCTTTCCACTGATAGCCGCCTCAGGCGCTTTTTTAAATTATAAAATAGAGCAATTATGAGAATGTCATTACAAAGTGCGCACGCACACACACAGACACACACACACACACACAGACAGGCATGGAGTGTAATTTGCTGACACGCAAATTTATACGCAATGAATTTAACATTTGCATTTAATAAATTAACAGTAAAACAAATTTTGATTATTTTTATCAAGTATGCTTTCGCGTATAATTTGGAATATATTTGTAAAGACAAATCGTATAAATTTTATTAAGTCTAAAGTGACCTTGTTTCATTGTTAAAAAAAAAAAAGGTGCAAAATTTAAATTTAACAAGTTTTTTTTGTTCACCTACGCTGCAATTTAAACAAGCAAGAAAAAACGTCAGCATACAAATCAACACGTCCAAGACTTCACGCACACACACCTGCCTGGCGTTCATGATCCGCTGCTCGGCTCACATCAATAGTTTCCATAGCAGCCCGAGTGCCATCAAACGGAGCGCGCTCAGTGCAGCTCTGCTCTCCTCCGTCTGAGCGCGGAGCGTTCGCGTACCTGCCCAAAGCCATCGCTGCCGCAATCCTTCCTGATTCTCCTCTCTCTCTCTCACGCACACACACTCTCCGCCAAATCAACAGCTGGCCTTTGTGATGTCATCCCTCCCCTGGCCAATCAGAGCGCCCTGAGGGCTGGGTGCAGTATGTCAGCGCTAAGCAGGGCTCCACCCTCGAGAGCCAATCAGATGGCCCCTGTGGACCGGAGAGAGAGGCAGACGGCAAAGACACACACACACACACACACACACACACACACACGACCAACTGTGGCGAAGTGCCACTGTGGGACAGTCTGTCAGGGTAGGAGCACGCCAGCACTGCAAATCCACCTTATTCGGTTGCACATAAGCTACCCGTCGGACCCAGTGCCGCAGTCGCACACACGCCCTGCTTAAAGTGACGTCCCTTTGTGCCTCAAAAAAATCTCCAGATTTCTGTGCACATTTTCGCAAACAAAAAATGCCTTAAGTTAATTGGAGGGAGGTTAGGTAGACGCCCAGGTTTAGCGAGCGAACGTCTTTGCGGTTGCTGACCGACGCAGGCAGGTGAGGTCATCGGGAAAAGTGGGTCACGGAAAACGGTTTGCGCATTACTGACGAAATGTAGCCAAAACACAAATGACGGACCGAAAAGTGGCTTTGAATATGAACAAAACCACAGCAAACCAAACATGCTTTTGGACATAGGCAGCTCATTCGATAGGGAGCTCACAAGGTTTGGTGCTCAAAAATGCTGTCTAGATAGGGAGCTAACCAGATAAAATGCCCAGAAACACTGTCTAGGTTAGTTTACTAGGTTTGATGCTTTAGATAGGGACCTCACTTGTTTTGATGTTTAGCAATGCTTTCCAGATAGTGGGCTAACTAGGTAAAATGGCCAGAAATGCTGTATAGTTAGGGAGCTCACTTGGTTTGATGGCCAAAATGATGTCTAGATAGGGAGCTAACTAGGTTTATTGCCCAGAAACGGGGTTTGATGCTCAGAAAATTGCTGTCTAGATAGGGCAGTAAGTAAAATGCCCAAAAATGCTGTCTAGAAAAGGAACTAAGCAGGTAAAAATGTCAAGAAACACTGTTTATGTAGGTGGCTCACTAGGTTTGATGCTCAAAAATGTTGTCTAGATAGAGTGCCAAGTAAGTAAAATGCCAAGAACCGCTGTTTATTGTTAACGCCCAAATTTTTGTCCATTTAAGCAGCTTGCCAAGTATAACACCAAAAATGCTGTCTAGATAGGGAGCTAAGCAAGTAAAATGCCATGAACCACCATTTATGTAGGTGGCTCACTAACTTTGATGCCCAGAAATGCTGTCTAGATAGGGAACTAACTAGACAAAATGGCCAGAAACACTCTAGGCAGATGGCTCACTAGGTTTTTAGGTCCAAAATGCTGTCTAGTTAAGGAGCTCACTAGGTTTGATGCTCCAAAATGCTGTCTAAATAGGGTGGTAAGTAGGTAAAAATGCTGTCTAGAAAAGGAGCTAAGTAAAATGCCAAGAAACACTTTTTATGTAGGTGGCTCAGTAGATTTGATGTTCAAAAAATGCTGTGTAGATAGGTGGCCAAGGAAGGAAAAAAGCCAAGAAAAACTGTTTGTTGTATAATGCCCAAATTTCAGTCTTCTTAATCAGCTCACTAAGTATAAGACCAAAAATGCTATCGAGCTAATTAGGTTTGATGCCCAAAAAAGCTGACTAAATAAGAAACAACATTTATGTAGGTGGCTCCCTAAGTTTGATGACCAGAAATGCTGCCTAGGTAGTCAGCCTACAAAGTATGACTTTTAAAAGACAATGCAGTATATGGAAGCAATTCACAAGATTTGATTCCCAAAAACAGCTGCCTAGGTAGTCAGCTTTCCTGTGTGATGCTCCAAAATGCGGTCTAGGTAGGAAACCCAATATGTTCGATTTCCAAAATGTCATCAAGGTAGGTAGGCACGACGCTCAAAACCGTAGTCTAACTAGACAATTCAAAGCAAACACGCTTCCAGACTAAACAATATACCCAGACAAAACTACAAATTAACAAACAATCGTCATCTTGACGTGATTGTGACTGACTGCGCCGACAACTACCGCCGTTTTCGCTGTAGAGAAAGGGAAAAAAAGTCGAAACTGACAGTTGCACAAAGCCAGTCAAGTTAAAGTAAAACTCCCCATTCACCAAGCAGCTCCTTTCAGTGAAAGAGAAAATCTGCAAAAATTCCAGCTAAACGGCGCATTACATGCGTCTCATTTGCATAACAAAAGACCGGAGGGGGGGTGAGGACTGGCACTGCTGGCTAATTGTAGCCCAAGATGCCGTTCGCCTGCGGAGGAAACGTGACAGCCGCGTTTATTCTGCTTTCCCCCGACGGTGTCCGCAAGCATGGTGGGAATAGCCTCGGGATAAGGGGCGAAATTTCCAGACGCCTTCTAATAAGCATGTTGGGGGTGGGGGGTGGATAATGTTGCGCTTCAGGACTAGCTTGACCAAGAAACATTACCTATGCAAAACAGCAAGAATAAATGAAAAAGATATGGATTACTAAAGCAGCAGAGGCAGCAGGAGGTAGCACAGTAGTAATTTGTATCGGATATTATCTCATTAGGGAGAAACGTCCAGCACCACGCTGATTACCAAAAGAGAGAACAGGTCAATAACTCTGTAGCGCCCCAAAATACCACAGCGCCATAATTCACCACACCGGTCATTATTCTCGTTAATACATAGGGAAGAGAGAAGGTCTGCTGTCCGCTGGCTTTTCCAGCCATGTAAGAACAGAATGAGAAAATGTGTTGACATTTAAAGGTGACCGGTCACAATGGTCATTTCTCTGGTCCAGGTGACACCTCTGGGCAGCTCCGAGACCTGGACGCATACAAGAAAAATGAGCTGATGAGGGTTTTGTGGAAATCTGGATGTGAGAAGCTCTCAAGGCGATAACAAATCTTGCTGTAAAAACAAAGTGGTCCTGCTCTAGATTCACAATACTTATTGGGTGAACAGGGAGCAGAGGGTGAACAGGTAACATTCAGGATGATGACAGATTTTTATCTAAAAGCATAACAAGACTTTGACCTCTTTGGGACATCAGTTTAACTGCATATTATTGTTCATTCATTTACACAAATGTCTAGCTTGTAGATTTAATCTATTTTTTTGGGTGAACAAGGTGCACAGGGCAAACGGGTACAATCCTAGATGACAGCAAATATTTTGGCAGAAGCATAACAAGGTGATCTTGACCCCTTATTTGAACAACAATTCAACTACACACGTCCAGCTGTGAATTCTCACTTTTTGGGTGAACAGGGCGCACAAGGTGAAAAGGTAACATTCAAAATGATAACTAATATTTTGCCAAAAAGTGTTTATGTCCTTTATATCACTATACTTTCATTAACACACAAATCTGGCTCTAAATTCACACTACGTTTCGGGTGAACAGGGTGAAGATGTAATAGTCGATAACTCATTTTGGTAAAAACGAATCAATTTAACACTAATTCAACTGCATACTGTTCACTGCTCCACATAAAAATTTGGCAGAATGATTCAATGTACTTTTTGGGTGAACAGTGTGCACAATGGATACAGTTCTATTTATTATAATATCTATATATTTCAACAAAAGCATAAGGTGATTTTGACCTCTTTTGGACGCTAATTTAACTGTATATCACTATACATTTAATAGCACAAAAGCCTGGCTCTAAATTTTCACTACTTTTTGGGTGAACAAGGCACACAGGGTGAAAAGGTAACATTCAAAACAATAGCTAATACTCTACTAAAACTTATCAAGGTGATTATGGCCTCGTTTGGACACCAATTGAACTACATATCACTGCATACTCCTAAACAAAAGCCTGTTTCTAAATTTACAGAACTTTAATGGGTGAACGGTACACATGGTGAAAAGGTAACATTCAAGACTAGAAGCAATTTTTGGCCAAAAGCATAACAAGGTTATTTATACCTCATTTATTATTATTATTTTTACTGCTCGAGTACTGGACATAAAAAAAAAGGGCTCGAGCACCCGAGGTGGGCTATTTTTAATTTCTGGTTTGTGTATGCATGTGTCAGATGGACATCTTTGGCTGTTGCATTGTGTTTCACGGATTTTAGAGACGCACAGTAAAGGCGTCAAGTTTTTAAAAAGGTGTCAAGTTAAAAAAAAAAGCCTCTCAATACCTAAAGCCCCTCATTACCTAGCTTAAACACAAAAATATGCCCAATCAGGATAAATGCCCCTTAATCCTCTCCAAAAAAGCAAGAGAGCATATGAATAGTTCTTGTCCGAACTCTAACAATCTCTACATATTAGGTAATGTAACCAATCGCAATATTAAACCAATTAAGGATCCTGTTTTACATTCATGCCACTTATTGGATGAACAGGGCGCAAAAGGTGAACAGGCAACAATCAAGACAATAGCAAATATTTTCTCAAAAGCATAACCAGATGCCTCTGACCTAGTTTGGACACCAGTTCAGCTGCATATCACAATACTGGTTGTACTTCTTAACATAGAAGGTCATGTTCTAGATTCACTGTGCGTATTGGGTGAACAGGGCACATATGGTGAACAGGTAACATTCACAATGACATGCAAAAAAAAACATTTTCGGACACCATTTCACTGTACTAGTTTAATTTCATAAACCTAAATTGTGAATATTGGTTGAACAGAGAGCAATCACCTACTAGGCAAAAAGTCATTAAGTAAAAGTCATATCATTTTCTATAACGAATGCGGTGCTGCAGAATGAAGTGATGCTCAGGTGAAAGGGGGATGGGGGCGCGCAGGTGAGAATCCTCCTGTGGTGATGCAGATGAGCTTGTACGAACAGGAGCTCGTGGATCATTCCTTACCGCAGCGCCTCTCACGCACGAACATTAATATTCGGCGTGACAGAAACAGGCCGGCGGCACAGGAAACCAGGACGCCTAACAATACACTGCATGAGTGTTTAAAAATATATATAAATAAAAAAACAACAGCTGAACAATCGCAAGGTCAAAAAGAACCCCAGTGCAAGACTATGCATCATGTCAGCGCTTTACAAGAAAAATTAAGTTCACGTACCAGAAACAGGTCACAAAAAAATATATTGTTGGGCTGCTGGAAATCTGAATAATTAAAGATATGGACTGTAAATGCAAAATCTTGCAGATTATAATATCAGAGATATCACTGACGTGACCTTGAGTTGGACACAAAGTGGACCAACTGTCACTGTAATTGATCTAAATCTGGAATGATAAGAAGCATTTGGTGACTAAACTTCATAATTTCATGCCAAAGATATAAAATGTAAAAAAAAACACATTTTACTAAAAATATTTAGAATTATTCATGTAGCAAATGCTTAAAGTTGTCATATGACGATGCTAAAAATAACATTATTATGTGTATTTGATGTAATGCAATGTTTACGTGGTTTAAGGCAAAAAAAAAAAACCATTATTTTCCACATACCGTATGTGTTGCTCCTCTCTGCCCTGCCTTTCTGAAACGCAACGATTTTTACAAACTTCATCGTTCTGAAAAGCATGGTGTGTTCTGATTGGCCAGCTATCCAGTGCTATCCAGTTGTGATTGGCTGAATACCTCAAGTGTGTGACCGAAATGTTACGCCCCTTACCATATTTGGAAACATACATTTGTCTCCATGACATGGTGGCGGCGGCGGCAACAATACTACAGTGAGAATAAAAGTTACACCACCTTTCTGTACGTAAACATTTAGGCAGAGTTATGCAAATCTTCCCACACAGTGACGTATATATTTGAGGGAGTGTTTTATTGAGGCATTTTAGGACGGCGTGGTTGAGTCTTAACTCTTATAAAGAATATCTTTTTGGGTTTGAGACTTTAGTCTGTGCAACTTTATGGATTTTACATATGCACGAACAGCTTGTAACACTCCAAAGATAGGAAAACTTGAAATCGTGTGACCCCTTTAAATGAAAAAAAAAAAAAACACTCACTAGGTTTGATGTGCAATAAATGCAGTTTAGGAAAGGAGCTCACTTTTTTCAGTTTTGTATAGCACCAAAAAAATGCTGTCTAGATAGGCAGCTCACTAGATGTTTTGCCTAAAACTGCAGCCAAGGTAGCAATCTCACGAAGTACGACACCAAAAAAAAATGCAATTTAGGAAATGTGGATGATCAAAAGCATCCTAAAATCAGATACAGACATATATTACTATGAAAATATTCACAATTAATTATTCTGTAATGTAGAAATAAAGAACAAAAAAAAAGGCAAAACTCTACAATATTAGATGTGATGTTGGCACACAACAATCCAGAAATTTACAGCCAATAGAGATAATTTTATTAGTATATCTTTATTTTATTCATATATATTTTAAATCTATACTGTTTAGTTTACTTTTTTGAAAATGTGTTCAAAAATTGAAGCGTCAATGTTGAAATTAGGAATCATTTAAAATACCATTGTACCAGACTATTCCTCCAGTTTATAGTATAGTATTGCGTACTGTATGCAATTTTTTTTGTATGATTGAATACCAGGATCATCTGATAAATTTGCGCAAAAACCTGAAAGTATACAACAAAACATACTAAAACTGATACTGTATCCCACAAAGCAACCTGATTGACTTTCCCACCATGACAAGAGAACTAATATATATATATATATATATTTACATTTTTTGAGTGATAATAATGTTGCACGTCTACAATGAGTGCAGTGTTTGTGTAAAATAATCAAGTACAATGTAAAAAAATAAAAAATAAAGCAAAGATTATTGGAGTAGGTTTTTACAAAAATTTACTATTTCAGTCTTTTACTCAAAATCTCAAACCCAAAGCCATTATAATGTAAAAAAAAGTTTGAAATCTTAAATAATATGGAGGGCAAAAAAAAAAAAAAAAACATAATATGGTGCAAAAAAATATTAATAACTGCTAAGTCTGAAATCTGCCATATAAACCTGAAGAAATGTCTAATATCAGCTTGTATCAATACGCTGATATATTGCACATTCCTAAGCAAAACCTCAAAAAGGGTGTAAAAAACAAGTTAATTTAGCGTCAAACGTAAATATAACACTTAAAAACGAAAAAAAAAACAATCTTGCTTTAAAACAAAAACACAGTTATTGTCTTTACACATCTCCTCCTGGTGGTTTAATCACCTGCACAGGCCCTTATGAATGAAGCCTGGAGCTTCAGCAACATACAAAGATCAACCCTAAAGCTACAAAAACACATCAGTACTGCAGCTAGACGAAATCATAATAAATAAAGCACATGAAAGCATGAACCTATCTGTGATTTATGCACCTGCATGTTTATTTACTCTTCATGTGTTTGATCTCTCCTTGGCCCTGATATGCAAGATCATTTATCACGTTTACTTCAAATATATGATTAGCAAAACACAGACGGTTTATCAAACACACTTTGAGACTAAAAAGGCACGTTGTCAGTCATCTGAGGCTGATGTTTGGTTTAAAATCATTAAAAAAGACTAAAACACTGTGGTGTGCTAACACACATGGTAAAGCTAAATGAGTTTAAACACACATACAACCTTTCCAGATCACTCAAAGTGACAGGAATTCCACCAAAAATCGTGATATTTAAGGGTTAAGGATGTTAATATGCTGTAAGCTTACCTGTAGGATAGATAGACGTATAAATATTTGGAGGAATGAAGACAAATAATGAGTCTAATGGCTGCTAAAGGCTGAAGTCAAAGCTGTCGGTCTGTCAGCGGCATTGAAGACAAAATACTCAAAACACCTGGAAGGGAAAATAAAAATGAATGCGGTGAAATAGCAATATTATACCTAAAGAGGGCGCAGCGTGGCTCAATAATTCAACTTCAGGATTAGTTCAAATGAATATTAATAGCTTTAAAATTATTAAAAACATTATATTTATAGCCATTTTAAATAGAGTTGTTGTTCCTTAAAAGGCTTTCAAGAATTCGAAGATTCTTAAAATTATTTGAAATAAAAACAAAAATAATGTAATAATCTAATTATTGTAGAATAAAAGTATAATATTCTTATGATTTTTATTTAATTAATAAGTAAAACATAAAGCTTACATAAAGCAACTTTAAAATGGAATTAGCCTAAATTTAATTGAACTTTACTCATTAAAAAACAATAAGAAACAATATGTGTAAGTAAATTAATAAAACACATTTATAAAAATTTAACTCACTCATAAACTAAATATTAATAATAGCAAATATATGATTCTTTTATTATTATTATTATTTTATTGAACTTATTGTAAGTATAAACTTTTTCTTTTGGATTTTTGAGGCGAAGAGCTTTTTCTGTCACGTGACGCTAGATTAACCAATCGAGGATCAGTTCTCACGTTCCGGAAGTACAGCTCTGTTTCAACTCTTCTCCGCTCTAGGTTTTGTTTACATTTCTAAGATCTACACAAGGGTGAAAGAAACCCAGTGAGTGGCATTTGCTCTTACATCGTACTATATTTGATTAAAAATACACCTTTGACTGTTTTATAAATAGGAGAACACCGAGGCACCGTAACTTATATAATAAACAAATCTGAAGAAACCAAACCTCCTTAATTAAGCGTCTGTGTTAACCGTTAGTATGCAATGAAATCTCTTATAAGTCAATAACATAAAACTAACATACATTATTTTATGACTGCAGATATGTATGTAATCATTTCTAAGAAATAGCCACTCGTCGCGCGGATATGACGCACGGTGCGTTTTGTGACGCCACTGACTGTATTAGCGCGAAATGTCAAATCATGGCAGCAGGATTTCAGAAGTGATCGTCTCTTGGTGAGTGTGAATGCAGTATTATAATAGTATGCATGCATAACTCATTTAACTGCAAACCACAATGCATCTCATTCACTTATGAATCTTTCTGAATATATTTCTAATGTACAGAGTATGAAAACCATGAGAAGTCAAGGCAGATCTGGTCCAGATGGGGGTTCTCTCCATGGCAAGGATGCACTTCAACTCCTTCCACAGAAACTCCGGGAAAAACTGATGCCCTTCCAGAGAGAAGGGGTCCTTTTTGCCTTATCAAGGGATGGACGGTCAGTTTAGTTAAAGTGTCTATTTTTCTTTTCTTTTTTTCCCCCCTACAATTTTCTATTTATTCCTAAATGTGTAACATATAAAAAAAAAAATTAGGCAAAATACGATGTATGGTGGAGATGAATGATGAATTTTGTTTTTAAACATTTGTTTTAAAGTTTATTTTTTATTTTAAACCTTCAATACAAATATCAATGAAATGTTAAAAGTGAGAGGAATCTCAATTCTATTCTTTTTTTCTTTTTTTTTGCACAATTCTTTTTAACTATCAATTATACAACAAATAAGGCAAAACAAGAAACTACTGAGTAGAACTTATAACAACAAACTGTTTTTAAACTTTTGTTTTAAAATTTAATTTACACTTTTTCTGCATTTTAAACCTTTGATGACAAACTTCAAACGGAGCTGTTTATTTTGCTTAAAGTTGTTTTATTTTACTTTCATTTTTAAATTTTAAACTTTTGATGCAAATAACAAGTAAATGAAAGGTGAAGATGATCAAATACACAGAATTTATTTAATAACAAATTTTGTTTTTAAACGACATTTTAATTTACTTTTTCAAAATATTAAACTCCAATAAAAATAACAAGTAGATGAAATGTTAAGACTGATCAAATGCGCAGAAGCTATGTAACAACATAAATTTAGTTTTAAAATTTTTGTTTTAAAAATGTCATTTTATTTTTATTTCTTTCTACATGTTTTGATACAAATATCAAATAAATGAAATCTGAAATGCACACATATATACATTAATGTTAAATTATGCTTCAAATAATTGAGGAATCTAAATAAATATTTTTAAAAAGTACAAATAAACATGTTTAAACATTTTGGTAACTCTTACAATTACCAATAATCTCAATAACTTTTTTATTTTTTTATGAATCTTAAGGAACTAATACTGAACTCTAGTTCACACAAAGAAATTTTAAAAAGACATTGGATGTTGATCAATTTGGCTTCATGTGCAAAGAATTTCAGAAGAAATAATATATAGTTTACAATATAATCACTGTTTGTATTCTCCAAAATACTTTACAATAATACATGCATTTTTAATCCACTTAAACACTTCCTTGACAAATTTATTAACGATAGGACCTGAAAAGACAAGATGAACCAATACATTAGTTATTGCATGTCGTGTCTATGAACTGAACACCATTCACTCTTCATACGTCAATCTGTGTGTGTGTCTATCTCTTAACCAGTGCCTGGTTTAAGCAGGTGCGAATCTAATTTACTGCAGTTCTGTCAGTCAATGTTTTGGGTCAGACGGGTCAGTTCGTCCACGCTGCCGAGGGTCCCGGATCGATGACAGGACACACTGTTCTGTTTGGTGCAGACAGGGTCAGTCACTTAATTAGGCAGACATTCAGCGGGACGGATATTACAGAATCCCAAAGGAGTTACAGTGGATGATGGGATGGATGTAGTTACAGATGTCTGATTTTTTGGTTCAGTAGCTTTATTTAAGGGAGAGAACAAAAACATAGCCAATTACTGACAGGAATATTACAAAAAACCTAAAAAATGTTGTTATTTATAAAATGAATGTTAAGTGAAATAGAAAAGCCAACATTTCTTCTAGTTTGAACTGATGTATTAAAATAACTAATTAAAACAAAAGCCATAAAATGTAGTTACTTATCTATTTAAAAAAAAAAAATAAAAAAAAAAAAATATATATTATGTATATTTATAAACATTAGAAATATTTTTCAATATTTAAATATAGTTTTAAATATTGAAAATTAATCAATTTTGTACTAAAATAAGTTAAAACTGAAATAAAAAATACTATGTAAAACTATAAAACAAAACTAATACAAATGGCGAAAAACACAACGAAATGACTAAAACTTACAATTAAGTATATATATAAAAAAAATAATAATAACACAGTTATATCTCATCTCAGTTATACAAAAATAAAAATTAATTTACATTTTAATAGTGCACTTAGTATTTTAGTTTTCTTAAATTTGAAAATTAAACGTTTTTTTGTGTGTTTTTTTTAGCATAAAAAATTATAAAAATATTTAGCAAATGATAAGCAAAACTCATATGTATTATATTAAGTATGCACTTATCGGCATCCAAAAATGTCTGTTTTCATGTATTTCTATAACCAAAAACAGATATTTTGTCAGCTAACATGACTTTTATTGAATGCTTTATTAAATGAACAATTTCATGCTTAAAAATATATATAAATATTAATTTACTATTTTTAAAATATAACAATATTTATTATATGTATGAGCAAAGCTGATAAGTATTACATTGTGCCATTTTATAAACCCCCCAAATTTTTTTTTATTTTTTTTTTTTATAAATTTTATGTTTTTGCATCCACAAACAGGCAGATGTCTTGTTTACTTTAAGCTGCCATAAATAATGTGACTTTTATTGAACGAACAGATCTAGAAAACACTCAAACACAATTTCACACTTTCCACACTGATGGATTTGGCGTAATGTGTTTGCTGCTGGCCTCTTGACACGGATGCTAAGGGTCAG
Organism: Acrossocheilus fasciatus; assembly: GCA_036784905.1. Taxonomy (NCBI): domain Eukaryota; kingdom Metazoa; phylum Chordata; class Actinopteri; order Cypriniformes; family Cyprinidae; genus Acrossocheilus; species Acrossocheilus fasciatus. The sequence continues at coordinate 13,517,195 of CM071959.1, read as the reverse complement.
TGCTCGGTTTGAGCGGCCTTAAGTTAAGCAAACCCTAATAATTTTAAGGGTATTAGTACTAAGGCTTTTCTTCCTTCAAGCGGTCTGGTGCATCTGCCTGCAGAATAAACCAGCTTTTATTGACTGTAATCAAGTCTGACTGTAGTCAGTGAGCCGACACTAATGTCCTCTTTAACTAGACAGGTAGTGTTTCGCAGTGTGCCAGCTGCTGTTAGATAACTCTCTTCAATTAATGCATATTGTCTTCTTCACTTTCATTCTCTTCATCCAGTATTAGATTGTTTGATGATCTGAAAACATGTAAATGACTGCCGTATCCCATGATGCAACATGCTCAACTTGGCCTTCCATTTGCAGTGTGACATTTTTACATAAAACTAAATAAATAAACATTTTTTAAACATTCAGAATGAAACAATGTTGCATGTTTTTGTTTTTTAATTTTTATTTTTGTGCAACGTGTACCATTTCACCTATTTTCAGTTTTGAACAATATAAAAGATTGACAGACTGAATAAAAAAGATTGACAGATATTTTTGTGACCAATTGAATTATTTATTATATATATTTAAGTGATATGCACAACCAGCTTTAATTATTTTTTGTGCATTTTCCACAATAACAAAATTATCATTAGAATATAATGTTAGAGGTGACTTATATTATATCATGATTATAATTGCATGTTTAATATCTCCTCAGTTTAATTTTCAGTTTTTATCTCTTAATTATCTAATTAATTTTAATGCAACTTTGTATAAAAATGTCAAAAAAGGAGATAAGTGGTTGATATTGTTACTGGAAGTCAATGGATGATCAAGTATGAACTGCATGCTATTTTGTTTGTACACTTAAAAATATATACTGTATTAATATTTATAAATATTAGAAGTATTTTTCGAATATTAGAAAATTTTAACGAATTTTGTACTAATAAGTTAAAAAATACTATATAAAAGTATAAAACAAAAACTAATACATATGGCGAAAACACAACGAAATGACTAAAACTTAAAATAAAATAATTCATAATAACAGTATCTCAGTTATACAAAAATAAAATTTACATTTTAATAGTGCACTTAGTGTTTTTGTTTTCTTAAAGGCATAAGTTTTGAAAATTAAAAGGTTTATTGGCGTATTTTGTTTGTACACTACAGTTCAAAAGTTTGGGATCCGTAATTATTTTTTATTTTTTATTATTATTATAATTATTATTATTTATTTTTTTTGAAAGAAGTTTCTAAGACTGCATTTAATTGATCCAAAAAATAAATAAATGAATAAACAAATAAATAAATAAAATAATAATATCGATATATTATTCATATAAATATAACAGTAATATGGTGAAATTTTAATATAATAATAATAATGCGGCATTACTCCAGTCTTCAGTGTTACATGATCCTTCAGAAATCATTCTAATATTGCTCATTTGCTGCTCAAGAAACATTACAAATCTTAAAAACAGTTGTGCTGTTTTTTGTGAAATCCATGATACTTTTGAACTTTTGTTAAAGAATCCTAAAAAAATGTAATAAATCTTAAATAAAACCATTAATTTCTTTAAAAAATATATCTTACTGACCCCAAGCTTTTAAACACTATTATATACCATTCTAAACAAACTCTAAATATCACTTTCCACGGAGATTCATTTGAATGCAGTGTCTCTGTTCAGTGTCCTGTGTTCTCTGTTGGATCTAGATACTCTTGATAACAAAAGCAGCTTAGAAGTTACTACATCAAGCCGACGCGCATCTAAATCGCCGCATCAGTCACCTCTATGAAGCTATCACTTTTATCCGAACGGGCGCGAGGTTCGTCCTTTGTTTTTTGTTCTTGAATCTAATTTAGCGATTAATTTCCCCTTGTGTAGCGCTTTGATCCCACTAATCAGTTAGTATGCGGATTACAGCCCCAGATAATTGCTCTCTAATTAAATATGTAATCTCCACTCCAGCCAATAACCCGAGCAATCCTCGACTGTAATTACTTTATCCGTACAGAGACTCTCCACCTACCATCTAATGAACCGGGACAGGCGTCCACACGGCTTTGTGTCATCTCCAATGACTAGCCATGTTTCATTTAATGTTTTTTGCCTTGGGAAATGAAGGTGGTTAGTTACTGTTTACTTTTCATATTAGGCTTGACAGACTTAAGAGAAAATCTCATTAACGTGGACGGTTTTAGATCAGCGTCGATGCTAAAACGGTAAATTAACCAGCGGAAATTTGCTAGGGTTTTTTTTAAATGTTGACTTAACATATTGAGCATTTTATTTACTTGTTTTTCACTAATTTCAACATTTAATGTCAGATCATACCTTGTTTTCTTCCTCCACAGCAATTATTGAAATATACTTGTTTCATTTAGAAATTCAGCAATTGAATTGGTTGCAAGTTGGTTTGCGTGCAAATTGTGTATAAACAAGCTGGTTTTCCATGTTGTTTTCAGTGTCAGATTGTTTATCCGAACGAGATGTGTCAGTATTATTAGAAAGATATTTTAGGGGGTGTTTGAACAACAGTTTTCCACTAAAAATGGAAAACTCTTTGTGCATTTTGGCAGTTCATTTACCTGCCATCGGCATTTTGGGGGCCTGAAAATGCAAACTTTTGAAAACATGCAAGTTTTTCAAAATTACATGGTTATTGTCTCTGATAAAACTATAAAAAAGTGTTTCTTTACAAAATGACATCGCCACCTACTGGCCTGGTATGCATAATGCAGAGTTTTTATTAGTTTTTGTGGATCCGTGTGAACGGATTTTTTTGACAATGTTGTCATCTGTATGCAAAACTTTTCAGAAATGCAAAGGAAAAACTATGCGATTTTTAGTATTTCTTTGCCATGTAAACGTACCTTAAAGGTTTTGCAAGTTGTCAAGTATTATATCTAAGCCTATAGATTACGAGAAAAACCTAAAGTAACCACAGTTTCATCTAAAATAACTTACTTGGATATTGTTACTACAGTAAAATAATAGTAAGTTCATTTGGGATCTAGTTCAAACAGAAATCTGAATTGGCTTGATAGGTTTAACAGTTAAAGTCTCATTAACACGGATTATGTTTTCTGTCTATAGATTTGTGCGCAGGCGAGTGAGTAGTGTTTCTTTACAAAGTAAAACTGCCAACTGCTGGTCTTGCATGAATATTACAGCGTTTTTAGACGTTTTCGCAGTTCCGTGTGAATGGGGATCGTTGTTGACAAAAACGCAAAGAAAAAATATTGCCATTTTTAGTACTTCTTTGCAATGTAAACATACCCTTAAACATTTTGCACCTTGAAGTATTAGATCTAAGGCTACAGATTATGAGAAAAAACTCAAAGTAACCACAGTTTCCTCTAAAATACCTTATTCGGATATTGTTATTACTATAAAATCTTAGTAAATTAATTTGGGATCTCATTCAAACAAAATTCAGAATTGTCTTGATAGTCTTAACAGTTGAAATCTCAATAATATACTGTTTTAGAGCAGCAAATCAGTAAATTAACAAACGGAAATTTGCTAGCGTTTACTTAACGTTGACTAAACGTTGCCACATTCGTTTTGTGCATTTTATTAGTTTGTTTTTCACCAATTGCGAGGTTTAATGTCAGATCATACCTCGTTATCTTCTTCCACACCAATTACTGGAACATCTTGTTTCATTCAAATTCGGTTGATTTGAGTGCAAATTATGAACAAACAGTTTTTCAATGTTGTTTCCACTGTCAGATTGTTAATCCCAAAGAGATGTGTTACTATTCATAAGGAAAGTGTTTGAAATGCCTTGTCGTCACAGTGGTTAGCACAAGTGCTCTTGACTCAATGAGCTGTGGTGCTCAAACAATTGTTGACGTTGACGTAATTGGCACATTCTTTTTTGCCATTTTATTTGTTCATTCTCTGCAAATGTCGAAGTTTAATGTCAGATGATATCTCGTTATCTTCCTCCATACCAATTATTGGAACATCCTTGCTTCATTCAAAAACTTAGTAAAATCGGCTGTTTATAGTCTCAGGTTGTCTACATCTTTGATGTCGCAACACTACAGATATGTCGTACACGGTGGAGTACAGTTACGGCCACATGAAATACCTCAGGAAACCGTGGCAGGAAGTATTTAGTGGTGTTTGTGTTTGTTTACGTGTTTGGAGAGTCTGTTTCGTTTAATCGCGTGAATCTTTACCTTGCGGTTGGAGTAGATGTGCCTCTCATGTAATAGAATACAACCACTCTGTGTTTTCTAAACCATCGATTTCCGTTTTTTCTCTCTCTTTATCTCCCACCTCTCTCTCTCTGCAATTCAATAATCCCCCTGAAGCAGAATTGCTTTTTTTTTTTTTTTTTTTTTTGTTACAGCACAGCCAAACCACACACTGAGACACGATACTTGCTCAGATGATGCAGTGTTTTAAGCTGCACTGTGCTACTTATAGCGAGATTTCATCAGCGGCTTGTTACCAGTCGAGAAGATAGATATCCACGGTTGCTTTCATATCTCGAAAGCACAAAAGGTGAACGGCAGCCATTACTTCATAAAACCTTACTTGAGTCTTGAAGTATTAGATCTAATGCTGCAGATTACAAAAGATTACTATAACCACAGTTTCTTATAAAATAACTTTGTCGGTTATTGTTACTACTGTAAAATCACAGTAAATTAATTTGGATCTCATTCAAACAAGAAATTATACTTAGATTTTTGTCTGGTAAAATGAACAAAAAAAGATCTAAATATTATCAAATTTAGAGGTGAGCTCTTTCGATCAAAGCAAGCACTTAGCAACCAACCAAAACACCTTAACAACCATTCTGGGACTAATAAATGTAAAAAAAAAAAACTGAAATTTAATGTAATTTGTTTGCAATGGTGGCTAATGCTAAGTTTTACCGTAGTAACATTAAGGTGAAGGTATTCATAAAAGTAAAAACTAATTATTCCAGTAGTATGACACTGAGTGTTTTTTAACAAAACAAGCACCTAGCAACCATGCAAAACACCCTAGCAACCATTCCAAATATCTTTGCAAAAGAAACATGTTAGCATCGTTTTTGCAAGTTTTAGACTAACTTTTTTTTTCCAGAAATCTAAAAAAAAAAGAGAACAAAATCTTATTTTTTTTATTTTTTTTACTTTGCTGGCTAATGCTAAGTTTTACCACAGTTTTACTGTTGTAACATTAAAGTGGAAGTGAAGCAGTCAGTTAAGTTTACATTTTTTAGTAAAGTGATTTCCACTTTGATTAAAAAATATATAACCAACATGATTAATGTAACAATTTTAAAGAAAAAAGGATGTTTTGTTATAGCTTTTGGAGCAAGGGCGCCGCCATCTTGCAGTACCACCGCGTGTGACGTCACGGGGGTTGGTTCCCTGATAGCACACGTACATCTAGGAGACGTCTATTTGACATCTGCATTTACATCTGCAAGACGTATTTTTTAGAGTGTTTGCTCATCTGCAATACGTCTATAGGACGTCTCCTTTTAGATGTCAAATAGACGTCTATTAGATGTCTTTAAGATGTTTATGATTTAGAATGTATGTAAAACTGACATCTTACTGACGTCTGTCAGACGTTTATAGACAGCAGATGCTTTCCAGATCAACAGATCTTTAACAGACATCTTGCAGACGTACGTGTGCTATCTGGGTTCGCTCCGATGGCCAGTATAGTAATATAAGCATTTCTTTACATTTTGAACACACAAATGCTATTTTAACACACAAATAATTTGGTTTTCATCATAATTTGGATGAATATTCAACATCAAACTGGCTATATGCTAAGTTTTATCGTGGTATCTCAAACATTGTTTTCGTAATGCGAGGCGCTACTTGATGTGAACAAACAACGCTTCATACGCATTCATTCATACAGTATCATTCATGTCGCATTTTATTGTTATTCAGACCATTCAGACATATGCATTACATTGACCTGTTCACCAGTTGTATGTATCATATTTTAGTTCACCTGCGAATACAATTAGCTTTCCTGCTGTTAGCAGGTCGTAGTGTTTAACTAATCACTTATCTGAACAATCGGGCCAGCACTGCTTCCTCAATAAAGTTGATCATTCTCACGTGTTTTAAGCCTTGTCAGTTTAAATATTGAAGTGTTTTAAGCCATTCAAGCGTGAGACAGCACGAAATAGATTTCAATGCGGTACTTACACGCTGTGAAAGACCTTTTCTGAAAGAGATTTAAATGTGGTACTCGCGCATTGTGATAGATAATTTCTGTTCGCGCCGGTGGCACCACACACACACACACAGAAAGCCACAGCTCGGCTCGGACAGCACGTGAGTACCAAATTGAGCTTTCTTTCTCGCCTTAATCAGCAAATGCACACAAAAGCACACCGGAATGACAGTCTTGAGGAGGATCCACATAAACGAGTATTGTTTCCGATCCGCACATTACCCCAAACCAGCAGGTTCATGACTTCTCCAACCCCTAATACTACTTGGTCCCATCGTCAAATGCATAGGCAATTGCACTTATTATGGACTCATTAGTGCTTTTAAGGTGATCTTCCTCCATTTCAAAACAAGCTTGCGTTCAAAATGCAAAGAAATGCTTATATTACTATACTGGCCGTCGGAGCAAACCACCCCTGTGACGTCAAAACATCCTTTTTTCTTTAAAATGGTTACATTAATCATGTTTCTTATATTTTTTTTATTAAAATGGAAGTAATGTGAACATGACTGACTGACTTCATTTCCACTTTAAGATAAATGTATTCATAAAAGTAAAAACAGAATTAAAATATGTCAAAAAGAATTCAGAATTGGCTTGACAACCACATAGCAACATGTTAGAATTGTTTTCTGACAAACTTTTTTCTTTAGCAATGTAAAAAGGTTCAATGTTGTTCACTTTGGTGGCTAATGCTAAGTTTTACCAGTTTTATTGTGGTAAAAGTAAAAACAAATCATTATTCCAGTAGTTTAACACTTGCATGGCACGAGTTAGAAACAAGTTAGCATTATTTTTGTGAATTTTAGACTAACTTTTTCTTCAGTAATCTATAAACAAGTTCAGTGTAATTTCTTGTGTACAGTGGTGGCTAATGCTAAATTTGACCACAGTTCTACTATAGTAACATTAAGGTAAAGGTATTCACAGAACTACAAAAAGCATTTTATAGATAATCTAGACTAGCTAATCTGTTACAGTATACATTATCTTGTTTGTTGTTTTAAGATTTTTGTTTCCACAGAACAGCTAGCCAGTTAGCAAAATGCTAATTTAGTTCTCTGTGTGATAGAAGCCCACGTTTATCAATGCCTCACTTACACGCAACACCCTCACGCCACATTAAAGCTGCTAATAAAGCCATAATGCACCAGCGTATGGACTACGACTAAACGCTAATTCATCATATATGAATGATGAAATGCTACGTGAGGGCGGATTAGCATACGCCGTGCTGACACAATTACTGCAGTTTAATGAGGCCTGAACTCTAACCCACCAATCAAACCGCTACACTGTGAGCCACCATGTGACACACAGGAGCTAAACTATCTCTGTCTCCGCATCGAGCGCTGTGGCCGAGACGATCGATAGCTATTGATCCGAGATGGAAGGATGTAAAGAAGGGATACTGTACGGCTGCTTATAATTGCATCAGAGGTGCAAATGAAGGCATGGAGGAAGATTAAGAGATTATTCAATATTACGCTTGTAACGAGTGTGGAATAACAAAGTGAATTAGCGCAAATTAAGTCGTCTTTGCTAGTATCGCTGGCCTTCATGTCAGGGGCAATGACTCAAAGGGCAAAAAAAATGACAGGTGTGTATGAACTATAGATTTAAAATGCCTTCAGAAGGTATTAAGTGCATAATTATATATATATTTTAATATTTAACATTGTTTGTTAGCTTTGATGTAATATATAAATGCTGTTTTTTCCCTAAATGTTGACAAAATTTGAATTTACTAGATAAATGTACAGTTTTTCTCCTCAGGAAAAAAACATAAAATATTGATGACATCTTGAGGCCATTTCAAATTTGTGTTCAAAATTGATGTATTTAATATAAATGTTGTTTTATTGATACTTTATATTTTATTTGTATAATTTTCACAATTGTGATCAGGCATCTTATAATATTCGATATAGAAAATATATCAACAGGATTAAAAACTGGCTTGTCAAGTCATTTTGTATATTTTATATAAATTTATGTACAGTATTTATATAAATATTATCTGTATATTTTATTTATGCATTTATACTTTGTAGATTTTTTTTCACTGTTGCGATTACATCATACTTGAATAGGAAATGCGTTAAAACAGGGGAAAAAAATTATATAAAGCTTTTTTAAATAATATTTTAGTATTATATAAATTTATATATTTTATTTATACATTTATATTTTGTTGTATTTTTTCTTATGTCTTTTATCTTATATATTTATTTTACATAAATATTATTTTGATATTTTATTTATACATTTACAGTCATGGCCAAAACTATCGGCACCCTTGGTAAATATGATCAAAGAAGGCTGTGAAAATTAATCTGCATTGTTAATCCTTTTGATCTTTTATTTAAAAAAATTCACAAAAATCTAATCTTTCATTGGATAATAAGAATTTAAAATGGGGGGAAATATCATTATGAAATAAATGTTTTTCTCTAATACACTGGCAACACTTAACGGCACCCTTTTATTCAATACTTTTTGAAACCTCCATTTTCCAGTTTAACAGCTCTAAATGTTCTCCTATAATGTCTGATGAGGTTAGAGAACACCTGACAAGAGATCAGAGACCAATCCTTCATCCAGAATCACTCCAGACCCTTTAGATTCACAGCTCCATGTTGGTGCTTATTCTCTTCAGTTCACTCATTTTCTACAGGGTTCAGGTCAGAGGACTGGAACGGCCAGCAGAAGCTTGGTTTTGTGCTCAGTGACCCATTTTTGTGTTGTTTTTGAGGTTTGTGTTTGGATTATTGTACGGTTGGAAGATCCAAACATGGCCCATTATAAGATTTCTAACAGAGTCAGTCACTTATTGATTTTTTATCTGTTGGTATTTGACAGAATCCATGATGCCATGTGTCTAAACAAGATGCCCAGGACCTCCAGCAGAAATATAGGCCCACAACATCAAAAATACAGCAGTATATTTCATTGTACACATGGAGTACTTTTTATCCCTGTGTTCACCAAACCCATCTTGAGTGTTTGCTGCTAAAAAGCTAATTTTTTAGTTTCATTTGACCGTAGAAGTCAGTCCCATTTGAAGTTCCAGTCGTGTCTGATAACTGAATATGCTGGAGATTGTTTTTGGATGAGCGAGAAGAATTTTTCTTGAAACCCTCCCAATCAACATGTGGTGATGTAGGTGCTGTTTGACAATTTTTTTTTAAAAGGTTTTCTGACCCCGAGACTCAACTATTTTCTGCAATTCTCCAGCTGTGATCCTTGGAGAGTCTTTAGCCACTCAAACTCTCCTTCTCACCGTGCATTAGGACGATATAGACACACGTCCTCTTCCAGGCAGTTTCGTAACATTTTATGTTGATTGGAAATTCTTAATTATTGCCCTGATGGTGGAAATGGGAATTTTCACTTTTCTTAAAGCCACTTCACTAATTTGTGAAGCTCAATTATCTTTTGCTGCACATCAGAAATATATTCTTTGGTTTTTCTCATTGTGATGGATGATTAAGGGAATTTGGCTTTCACAGAAAGCCATAGCTGGATAATTTCATTTACATTTACATTTATGCATTTAGCAGACGCTTTTATCCAAAGCGACTTACATTGCATTCAAGTTACAGTGTTTACATTTTATCAGCTCTTGCTTTCCCTGGGAATCGAACCCATGATCTTGGCGTTGCTAGCGCCATGCTCTACTATTTGAGCTACAGGAAAGCCTGTGATTATGAACATGTAATTTCATGTTCATAATCACCCTGGAGTGCTCAAAATTGTGAATATGAATGGAAATATACTATATAAGAATTTCTAGGGGTGCCAATAATTGTGTCCAACGTGTATTAGAGAAAAACATTTATTTCATAATGATATTTCCCCCCATTTTAAATTCTTACTATCCAATGAAAGGTTAGATTTTTGTTAATTTTTTTAATAAAAGATCAAAAGGATTAACAATGCAGATTAATTTTCACAGCCTTCTTTGATATTTGCCGATATTTTTGGCCATGACTTTATATGCTATAAATTTTATTAATATTGTATATTTATAAAATAATATACAGTTTATATCATAATCAGGCAACATTTGTACTTTTGAGAATTTTGATATGGCTCACCCCAGCTTCCTGTTTAAATAGGAAATTCGTTAGAACAGAAAATAAATCTTTAAACTAATGTTTATATTATTTATATTTATATATTTATTATAAATTATGTATAATTCTAATTATATTAATAAATAAAATATATTAATAAATACATGATATTTTTCCATATTAACATAATGAACATATTTCCTATTCTAACAAGAAAAACATTAAATGTCAAGCAAAATAAGACTGACCAATATTGTTTCAAAAACCAAAACTGTTTTAAGTTACATAAAGAGTGTATTTGAAGTTTTCAGTAGTTCAGATATTTTTCATTGACATTTGTTGTAATTTATGTAAATTTCTTTATATTTAATATATATATTATTCATCTACATTTCCTTTCATTTGATATTTGATTTCTTATTTACTACAGTGAATTAGGAAGCCTCACGATCTGAAACATTAGCACTTAAAAACATGCTAGAATTAAGTTGATGGTGTTGTTGACAGGCAAATCAGACGGGGCCTCCTTCAGGACACAGCGGTACGTCGGTTGCAATGGCGTTATTTAAAGAACAGTGATTAATGTGTGGAGAAGCAGCGCACACACACACCTGAGAGGCACTCGAGGCGTGTGAGAGCACATTACACAGCGCTAGCAAGTGCTCCAACAATTTGAAGGCAAAAAAAAGCCAGTGGCAGGACAGAGGCTGTTAATCATCCTTTCACAGTGAGGGAGGAGAAAACAAGATGAAGAGGGCATCATAGCTGTCTCTCTCTCTCTTCGTCTGTCTCTCACCTCTTTATCTTTATTTGTGCCTCTGTTGCTTCTAGACATTTCAAGAGGTCACTTTATTCTCTTATCGATACTGATCAAAATATAATATGGCTATATTAGCTTATTTCTACGCCTTATTACCTTGATAAAAAAAAGTATTTGGGCCATTTCATGGTACAGTGACATTAATACCGTGGTACTTTGATATATAGTGGCTATTTTAGTGGGTTTTCATCCTGAAAATAAACCGAAAGGTTTAGTTTTTTGATTATTTTGAAACAAAGAAATGCTATAGAGATTCTGGACTATCATTTCCCACAAATAATATACAAATAAACTGAAAATAATAATAAACACTAAATACAAATATATTTGTAGAGACAGATGTTATTTATTTGTATAGACGTAGAATGTTAATCATTTTTAGTTTTTAGTTTTTTTAAACCATTATTTTGACCAAAATATTACTTTTAATATTTAAAATTTTGGTAACACTTTACAATAAGGTTCATTAGTTAACATTAGTTAACAACATTAGTAAACATGAACTAAGAATGAACAGTACTTCTACAGCATTTATAAATCTTAGTTAATGTTAATTTCAGCATTTACTAATGCATTATTAGTAATAATCACAAGTTGTGTTTGTTAACATTAGTTAATGCACTGTGAACTAACATGAATAAAGAATGAACAACTGTATTTTCATTAACTAACATTAACAAAAATTAATAAATAGTGTAATAAATGCATTGTTCATTGTTTGTTCAAGTTAGTTAATACAGTAACTAATGTTAACAAATGACACCTTATTGTAAAGTGTTACCAAAATTTTTAAACGCTCTAATATTAACATTTGTATATTTTTTATTATTACTACTACTACTACTACTACTACTAATAATAATAATAATAATACTAAATATTATAACTATATAATAATAATAATAATTTATTATTATTTATGTATTATTATTATTATTATTATTACTACTGTTATTAGTAAGTATAACTATATAATTTATTATAATTAAATTCATATATAAATACTCATATGTGTTTATATATATATATATATATATATATATATATATATAGGTGCTGGTCATATAATTAGAATATCATCAAAAAGTTGATTTATTTCACTAATTCCATTCAAAAAGTGAAACTTGTATATTATATTCATTCATTACACACAGACTGATATATTTCAAATGTTTATTTCTTTTAATTTTGATGATTAGAGCTTACAGCTCATGAAAGTCAAAAATCAATATCTCAAAATATTAGAATATTTACATTTGAGTTTGAATAAATGACCATCCCTACAGTATAAATTCCGGTATCTCTTGTTCTTTGAAACCACAATAATGGAGAAGACTGCTGACTTGGCAATGATCCAGAAGATGAACATTGACGCCCTCCACAAAGAGGGTAAGTCACAGAGGGTCATTACTGAAAGGTGTGGCTGTTTACAGAGTGCTGTATCAAAGCATATTAAATGCAAAGTTAACTGTAAGGAATAATTTGGGTAGGAAAAGGTGCACAAGCAACAGGGATGACTGCAAGCTTGAGAATACAGTCAAGCAAAGCTGATTCAAACACTTGTGAGAGCTTCAAAAGGAGTGAACTGAAGCTGAAGTCAGTGCATCAAGAGTCACCACGCTCAGACGTCTTCAGGAAAAGGGCTACCTAGCCACTTCTGAACCAGAGACAACGTCAGAAGCATCTTACCTGGGCTGTGGAGAAAAAGAACTGACTGTTGCTCAGTGGTCCAAAGTCCTCTTTTCAGATGAAAGTAAATTTTACATTTCATTTGGAAATCAAGGTCCCAGAGTCTGGAGGAAGACTGGAGAGGCACAGAATCCATGTTGCCTGAAGTCCAGTGTGAAGTTTCCACAGTCAGTGATGATTTGGGGTGCCATGTCATCTGCTGGTGTTGGTCCACTGTGTTTTCTGAGGTCCAAGGTTAACACAGCCGTATACCAGGAAGTTTTAGAGCACTTCATGCTTCCTGCTGCTGACCAACTTTATGGAGATGCAGATTTCATTTTCCAATAGGACTTGGCAACTGCACACAGTGCCAAAGCAACCAGTATCTGGTTTAAGGACCATGGTATCCCTGTTCTTAATTGGCCAGCAAACTCGCCTGAGAAAATCTATGGGGTATTGTGAAGAGTAAGATGCGATATGCCAGACCCAACAATGCAGAAGAGCTGAAGGCCACTATCAGAGCAACCTGGGCTCTCATAACACTTGAGCAGTGCCACAGACTGATCGACTCCATGCCACGCCGCATTGCTGCAGTAATTCAGGCAAAAGGAGCCCCAACTAAGTATTGAGTGCTGTACATGCTCATACTTTTCATGTTCATACTTTTCAGTTGGCCAAGATTTCTAAAAATCCTTTCTTTGTATTGGTCTTAAGTAATATTCTAATTTTCTGAGATACTGAATTTGGGATTTTCCTTAGTTGTCAGTTATAATCATCAAAATTAAAAGAAATAAACATTTGAAATATATCAGTCTGTGTGTAATGAATGAATATAATATACAAGTTTCACTTTTTGAATGGAATTAGTGAAGTAAATCAACTTTTTGATGATATTCTAATTATATGACCAGCACCTGTATATGTATATGTATATGTATATATATATACATATTACTATTATTTTTTAAACTCTTTAATATTTAATAATCTCAAATAGTCTAATATTTTAACTTTAGTATTAATATTACATTAACATGTTATATTACCTTTTTCATAAAATATTGTGTTTGTGTGTATGCATATAAATCTATAATATGTGAATACATACACGCAGTATATGTATTTATTTATCTTAACCTAATACCATAGTACTTTTTTTTCGTATAATAAAAAAAGATGGATTTGTTTCTAAAATGGTTACAATATATTGTCCTTCTGTTGAATGTGCTATTGTTTAGAAAGCACACTGTATTTGTACACCGTATGCAAATATGGCATCAGCATTAGCTAAATGCACTGCTGTCAAGGGAGCACGTTTATAACGGCCGTCCAGTACGTCGCCGCCAACCGAGGCGTTGCTGGAATCCACATTAATAATAAACCGAAAAGAGCAAATAAACAAAAAAGATGCAAAGCTCTTTCATTTTGTGGCCCTGCATGTATCTGCTTCATTTGTTCCCAGTAAATCCTTGAACATTGCCTGACGCATGAGCAATTAAATTTTTTCCCCTGAAAGAATTCGCAGAAGATCAGTGTCTCTCGGCATTACTTAAAAAAAAAAGAAGTAAAGAAAGAAAGCAAGATGAAACAGAGGAAACATCTCCCCTCTAATGAGTCGATCCAGTGTTTGAACAATAGATACGGGGTGACATTTCACTAACTGCAACCAGGAAGGTCTTGATGCTTTGCTTCCTCACTGGGATCACCAGGACATAGACGAATGTTGTAGGCTGTTTCACTAGATTTGTTTGCATCGGTCTTCAGGTGGCATTCGAGGAAACTTGAGATCTTGTGGATTTGTCATACAGTAAATCCTGGAAAAGTGAGGAAAAGAATATACAATGTGTTCATAAAACACTTTTTTTATGTGTTCTTTTCTTCTGAACTTGTTTGATGTAGTATATGTAGAGATTCTATACTGTACTCTAAAGATCACAATGCAAAGCTGCCTCCCAAGTCTACTTCATTCAAAATGTACTGCCAAAAAATGGTTTATACAGAAATGTCAATAATAAAATTTTCATTTAATATTCTGATATGAAAATTTTAAGTTTAATATCAGAAATATATATTTAACATACATTCACATCTATCTATATCTATCCATCTATGTATTTGTATTTATATGTATGTATGTATGTGTATATATGTGACTTACAAATGATAATAATAGAAGTAGTGCTATCAATCGATTAAAATAATTATTATCAAAAGTATTTCTAAATAAATACAACAAAACATTTTCTCGCGACCTTATGTGAAGTATTATAACAAAATGTATTATGAAGGAGAATTGTACCTGTTCTGCAGCTGCATTAGAGCTAACATTAGCATCATGCTACATAAGACAATTTATGAGATTAATAGTACACTTTTACTCAGAACTCACTTCAAACCACCATCGAGTGTTTGTAATAACTTCCTTTTGCGATCACGTGTGGAATTTGGTCATTTACTGTTGTTAAAATAAGCTATTTATAGCCTTTTGCTGCACAAATTAGCATTTCAGATGCACACACTCATTTCAAGAAAATCACATACAGACCATATCTATCGTAATCGTGCGTTTATTATCTTATATAATCTATAGTGGCTGTTGTCATGTTTATTTCTGCTGTGTAAAAGCCTTAACATATATGCTCCGCTGAAACTCACGTTGTTTGTGATGTTACAACCGCCTCTCCATTCTTAAGTTGCCAGGGATACATTCCAAGTATAATACACATTAGTAAAAGGATCTATTTTAATTTTTATTGGTCTATATATACTTTGGGCGGCTGTGGTACATTATAAAAGGAGCCCAAAAAAAACGCAACCCACGGCTCTGTAATTTTTCCTGTGACTGTATTTTCAAAATAGGCCACTTGTGCCGTTACCCTGGCTACACTGGTTCTGTATCCTCATCACACAATGATAGATAACCTTCCGTGCTGCGATGACGGGAAGAAGATGGGGTCAAACCTTATCAAACGATTAATCTGCGTTTAAAAAATATTAACGCATAAAGATTTTTTTTGATTAATCGCATGCGTTAACGTGTTAACGTTGACACCCCTAAATAGATGCCATCAAAACCAACAAAAGAGCAATAATATGCAAGTGCTATGACATATGTATATATATAGACTGTATTATATATATATATATATATATATATATATATATATATATATATATATATATATATATATATATATATATATATATATATATATATATATATACAGAGGTGGAAAGTAACGAATTACATTTACTCGCGTTACTGTAATTGAGTAGCTTTTTTGTGTACTTTCTACTTTTTAAAGTAATTTTTCAAATCTGTAATTTTACTTTTACTTATGTATATTTTGTTTGAAGTATTGTACTTCACTACATTTTAAAACACATTAATTACTGAGTAAAAAAAAAAAATTGTTCCCTTGAAATTACTGCAGTAAATAATGGGCCGGAGAACAAACTGGCGCTAAAACCACAAGAAAGATGCAGACGGACAAGACAGGCATTATGGTGCAGACCCAGCTGAAAACCAAACCCCGTCGTATTCTGCTGAAGTTGAACTTGAATGAAATAAAGTGTACCCCTGGCCATATTTACGCTCTATTATGCAGTATAAGCTGTGTTTGCCAAGGGAGACCAAACTAGCAGCTTATAGAATCTCGACATCAACCCTTCGCAAGCATGGAGAGGTAAGGTAAATACTTGCATTGTTGCATTGGTGGTTAAAATGAAGCTTTGACAGTTTAGCAAAAGGTTTTGCACAAATTAGACTTTGCAAAGAATAATTTTGTTGATACTGATTTAATTTGCCTGGTAACAGCCCAAATGTCTTATTATTCTAAATAACTGATTCCTTTAATTAAAAACAACTAGTTTGAGATTTATAGGCCTATCCCAGTGGTGTCAAACTCAGTTCCTGGAGGGCCGCAGCCCTGCAGTGTTTAGTTCCAATCCTGCTCCAACACACATACCATGCAGTTTTCAAATAATCCTAAATGATTAGATTAGCTGAATCGGATATGTTTAATTAGGGTTATATCTAAACTGTGCAGGGCTGTGGCCCCCCCAGGAAGTGAGTTTGACATCCTTGGCCTATACCAGTTTTGCGTCCCTCCCACTGTTAAAATGTAACTAAGTAATTTTTACTCAGTAAATTTTAAATGAGCTACTTTTTACTTTTACTTGAGTAGATTATTAGACTGGTACTTTTACTTGTACCTAAGTAAAATTTCATTAATGTAATGGTACTTTTACTTGAGTAGAATGTTTTTGTACTCTTTCCACCTCTCTGTGTGTGTGTGTGTGTGTGTGTGTGTGTGTGTGTATATGTATATGTATATATTATCTTACATAAACAATTTAATATTCAAACTTTCCTTTAAATCTTAAATGTTTATTTAACCTTTTTAAATATTTTAAATGTTTTAAATTAAAAATACATTTACCCCGGGTTTCAAGGCTTAAGCCTAGTCCTAGACTAAAATGTAAGTCTAAGCTGTTTCAACTGAAAGAAACTTGCACTGATTGATCTTAAAATATATCAGTGCCATTGTTTTGTCTTAAGATGCACACCAGTAATTAGAATTAGTGCTTAGAAAAAAAACAAACATTTTTCTAAACACGTTCATAAAAATTGCTTAAATGTCCTAATTGAACTTTGATCAAATCCTGGCTTAGTCTAAGCCCCGTCTGTGAAACCGGGCCTTAGTTTATTTGAATATTTTTTTACTTTTTTATTTTATTTCCTCTTTAATATTTAATAATAATAAAAATAAATTATATATATATATATATATATATAGAGGTGCTGATCATATAATTAGAATATCATCAAAAAGTTGATTTATTTCACTAATTCCATTCAAAAAGTGAAACTTGTATATTATATTCATTCATTACACACAGACTGATATATTTCAAATGTTTATTTCTTTTAATTTTGATGATTATAACTGACAACTAAGGAAAATCCCAAATTCAGTATCTCAGAAAATTAGAATATTACTTAAGACCAATACAAAGAAAGGATTTTTAGAAATCTTGGCCAACAGAAAAGTATGAACATGAAAAGTACAGCACTCAATACTTAGTTGGGGCTCCTTTTGCCAGAATTACTGCAGCAATGCGGCGTGGCATGGAGTCGATCAGTCTGTGGCACTGCTCAGGTGTTATGAGAGCCCAGGTTGCTCTGATAGTGGCCTTCAGCTCTTCTGCATTGTTGGGTCTGGCATATCGCATCTTACTCTTCACAATACCCCATAGATTTTCTCAGGCGAGTTTGCTGGCCAATTAAGAACAGGGATACCATGGTCCTTAAACCAGATACTGGTTGCTTTGGCACTGTGTGCAGTTGCCAAGTCCTGCTGGAAAATGAAATTAGCATCTCCATAAAGTTGGTTACCAGCAGGAAGCATGAAGTGCTCTAAAACTTCCTGGTATATGGCTGTGTTAACCTTGGACCTCAGAAAACACAGTGGACCGACACCAGCAGATGACATGGCACCCCAAATCATCACTGACTGGAAACTTTACACTGGACCTCAAGCAACGTGGATTGGGTGCCTCTCCTCTCTTCCTCCAGACTCTGGGACCCTGATTTCCAAAGGAAATGCAAAATTTACTTTCATCAGAGAACATAACTTTGGACCACTCAGCAGCAATCCAGTCCTTTTTGTCTTTAGCCCAGGTGAGACGCTTCTGACGCTGTCTGTTGTTCAAGAGCGGCTTGACACAAGGAATGCGACAGCTGAAACCCATGTCTTGCATACGTCTGTGCGTAGTGGTTCTTGAAGCACTGACTCCAGCTGCAGTCCACTCTTTGTGAATCTCCCCCACATTTTTGGATAGGTTTTGTTTCACAATCCTCTCCAGGGTGCGGTTATCCCTATTGCTTGTACACTTTTTTCTACCACATCTTTTCCTTCACTTCGCCTCTCTATTAATGTGCTTGGACACAGAGCTCTGTGAACAGCCAGCCTCTTTTGCAATGACCTTTTGTGTCTTGCCCTCCTTGTGCAACGTGTCAATGGTCGTCTTTTGGACAACTGTCAAGTCAGCAGTCTTCCCCATGATTGTGTAGCCTACAGAACTAGACTGAGAGACCATTTAAAGGCCTTTGCAGGTGTTTTGAGTTAATTACCTGATTAGAGTGTGGCACCAGGTGTCTTCAATATTGAACCTTTTTACAATATTCTAATTTTCTGAGATACTGAATTTGGGATTTTCCTTAGTTGTCAGTTATAATCATCAAAATTAAAAGAAATAAACATTTGAAATATATCAGTCTGTGTGTAATGAATGAATATAATATACAAGTTTCACTTTTTTAATGGAATTAGTGAAATAAATCAACTTTTTGATGATATTCTAATTATATGGCCAGCACCTGTATGTGTGTGTGTATATGTTGATATATATGTATATGTATATATATTTAATATTTTAATGTCACATTTAATTTCATAATTTAATATTTGCTTATATTGTTTTCAAATATTTACATTAAAAATATTAAAAATATAATGATTAATACATTTAACCATTTAATATTTAATTTCAGAATGTTATGTTTACTCAAATTGTTTTCAACTACTTACATTCAAAATATTTGAAAATATGATTATTTGAATTAATATTTCCATATTAACATTTCAATTAATATATATTAATATTTAACAATATTTTGGTTCTTTTTATAATAATATTTGTGTATTTATATATTTTTTATAGTTTATTTATATTTATATTTCTTGTTATATTTTTACTATTTTTGATTAAACTAATATTTAATGTCTAAATCTTAAATGCATAATATTTTAATATTTCATTTCATAATTTAATGAAACTATTTTCTATATTAAATACTTTTCAAATATCAGCCGACTTGTGAAGTACAGTAACAGAAACAGCTTGTTTAATTCAA
>CM071959.1:13487500-13495000 GCA_036784905.1 Acrossocheilus fasciatus | reverse complement strand
CCGACTGGGCATCTTAGTAATCGATCGTTTAAGTTTGTTTTGCAGTCCCTGAAAAAAAAGAGGGACATCAGTTCGTAATTCATTGCGATCCAGTGGACCGTACTGGAGGACGTCTGCACTGGTGGCTGAGAGATTTTTTTGCTCAAAATGAAAGATTGATTCTTTCAGACTGTGTGTGAGTTTAATCATAGTGGCAAAATTGATTCATGAAATTTATGACTGAGTATGACTTTGCAGAAGCCTCCGGAAAAGTTAGGAAGAAATCTCTTGATTTATTAATTTTTTTTTTCTCCCCCTCTTTGTGTCTCACTTTTATGAGTAGCTTTAGAAAGTTATGAAAACCGTTCTTGCAGATTTTCAGCCTGTAGAAATACAAAACGGAAGTAAAATCTCCTGTTCACTGACTACAAAATTATACCACAATACAAATTACACGGCAGACATATGAAATCAAATCACCTCCCTGGAGAGATATTAAACAAATCCTAAATTAGCTCACCTTTTACGGCTACGAATCTTGCACAAAGAATACTTTAGCTGTATCTTAGGACTGGGAGAGCGCTTATGAGAGCTGCCTTTCCACAGAGGATGCTGGGATTGATTGTACAGCCCATGCAGTCAGAGGGTCATGTTGTCTTTTTGCCTGTTATTGATGCTTCTAAAAAGAGGCTCACAAATTGCTCTGTTTACCCTGAGAATTCTGGCCCGGGGTTGAGTCGACCTGTAAAGTCGTTGCCATGGCAACATCTCCCTCCGAGCTTGATGAAGGCCTGTCAGCATGGTGAATGATATTTTAACTCTAATGGCTCATAGTGCAAAGCAGGAACAAACATCATTTCCTCTCAGTGTATGGCTGGCATCTTTACACAGTCTGTATCGGGAGACTATGAGGTGAAAAAAACGTAAAATGCTTTTACGACCTCGTGGCTCCAATGAAAACGCTAATAATATAAACTGCTGCAAATATATCTACAGTGTACACCGTTTCTGTTGTGATGGATTTGAAAGTTTTGTATCTCGTGATTTAAAAATTGTGTTTTAAAAATCATGTGATTAAAAATTTGTTTTAGACAAAATGTTACGTTAAATGCTAAGCGCAACTAACTCTATAATTGTTTATAGTTATTTTCGACGTCTGTTGTTGACGCCTCTAAACTTCATTTCAGTGGAATTGTAAGTCGTGACCCAAAATTACATTTGTCTTAGACAAAAATAGTAATGATAATTAGTAATATTCAGGATGGGACTTGACTTAATCTGTCCAAACTTGAACTGTAATATTGTTGATTAAAGAGACAGTTCACCTCAAAATGAAAATTCTGTCATCATTTACTCACCCTTAACCTCTGAGTTTCTTTCTTCTGTTGAACACAAAAGAAGATATTCTGAAGAATTTTGTGAAACAAACAGTTGCCGGTAGCCTCTGACTTCCATAGAATGGAAAACATATTATGGAAGTCAGTGGCTACCAGCAACTGTTTGGTGAGTAAATAATGACAATTTTCATTTTTGGGTGAACTATTTCTTTAATATTGTATTTTTCCACATCCCTCACCTTAGTAACTTTAGCAGAATTGTTGTTTTTGTGGTGGACAGTGGACATTTTGTTGTTTTTAGCATTAACTTTAGCATCGACTCAAACTAAAATAAGACCAGATCAATTTATTGAGAATGTTGTTGCACATTTGAATTTGTTGTTGTTTTGTAGGAGCATCAGCACTAGCAAAGTGACTATACTGGGATACGGGCTGCTCACGACGGACGCACGCCCCCTGCTGGAGGCCCTGAACAAGCAACGATTCAGCGTCGTCCTGGTGGATGAATCCCACTACCTGAAATCTCGCAACGCAGCTCGTAGTAAAATATTGGTGCCAATCATTCAGAACGCCAAGCGTGCCATCCTTCTAACTGGCACCCCGGCGCTGGGCAGACCAGAGGAGGTACGGTTTCCTCCAAATCTGTTTGTCATTTGCTTTGATTTATTAAGCCATTTGGTAATATGCAGCATGGTTTTGTTTGTGCTAAACCAGGAGGAGATCTTGTCATTAGCTGACATATTTCCCATCCTCCAGTCATCGCTCATGTCACCCAAAATTGCAAGTACGATAATATCATAAACTAAAAGTTTTGATAAGTTTCCCCCCGTATATTATCACTAGGTCATTGAAATCATTTATTTTACTATTGTACTCACTATAAAATTATCCGATTACTACATGAATCTCTTGATCCTGCGCAGCACATTAGTTTACGTTAGGAATAAACATTTATAGTCATTCTCATTTCTTTTGTAAAGTGACAGCTTGAAATTTGTCACGCAGTTACTATCTTGCTGGTCTAATGACCCGCTCGCAGCAAAATTAAATTAATCAATCAAACAAGAGATCGTTTTCAACATTTATCCTTTTATATGATGCAGCGGATCATATTCCAGTGGTGGATATTTTAGCCCATTTCATGTGGTTTTTGTCCACCTTGTTCTGGTTACCTCGATATTACTCTGGCGTGGGTGTTTATTTAACCCAGTGACCTCTGTTGAGGCGGACTATCAATGGCAAGGGTGACGTGAGAAAAAATGAGGGGATTTTAAGTGATTTTAGAGCCACGGCTCTGAATGAGAAGGAAGAGAGAGTGCTCTCCTTTTCACAGGTCTCAAAAGCACAACGCTCATCTCTGCTGTTATTACTCTGTCCAGAGGTGTGCCAGTAATATTTGTAGTTTCCACAAACACCCTTGTCCTCACACTGTCTCGCTCTGTTCCTGTCTCTCTCTCTCTCTTTTTTTGCCCTGTCCTCTTATTTTTTTACATTGTCTGGGTTTTTGCTTTCATGTCACAATTTGTAACTCTGTCATGCTGGTTTTAGAAATGCAAGAATCAGGCTGCTGTAGTCTAGTAGATTTTAATCAGAGTGGATTAATTTAAAGGGATAAAAATTAAAATTAAACCCCTAAAAATGAAAATTCTATCATCTTTTACTCACCCTCAAGTTTTTCCAAACCTGTCAAAATTTCTTTCTTCTGTTGAACCCAAGATATTTTAAAGAATGCAGCTAATGAAATGGTTAATAGTCTCCATTGACTTCTATAGTATGGAGAACAATACTATGGAAGTCAGTGGGGACCATCAGCTGTTTGGTTACCACCATTCTTCAAAATATTTTCTCTTGTGTTGAGCAGAAGAAAGATTTGGAACTTAAAGGAACACTCCACTTTTTTGGAAATAGGCTCATTCTCCAACTCCCCCAGAGTTAATAAGTTGAGTTTTACCGTTTTTGAATCCATTCAGCCGATCTCCGGATCTGGCGATAGCACTTTTAGCATAGCTTAGCATAGATCATTGAATCCTATTAGACCAGTAGCATCGCGTTCTAAAACGATCAAACAGTTGATATTACGCGCAGTGATATTACACAGCGCCTGAAAGTAGTCCCCAGCTATATTATAACTAGTAGTTACCTAGCTGGGGACTACTTTCAGGCGCTGCGTAATATCACTGCGCCTGCTGCGGCCATGTTACGGCAGCAAAGTTCCTTGATTATTACGCCGGAATGAGAGTAGTTCCTAATCATATCAGCCTAGAAAATCGCAACTTTTCATTTTCTGCCGGTCTTAGTACACGATATAACTACAGAAGAGTCAAGTTTTAAATAGGACAAATATCGAAACTCTTTGATCGTTTTTGAACACGATGCTACTGGTCTAATAGGATTCAATGATCTATGCTAAGCTATGCTAAAAGTGCTATCGCCAGATCCAGAGATCAGCTGAATGGATTCAAAAACGGTAAAACTCAACTTATTAACTCTGGGGGAGTTGGAGAATGAGCCTATTTCCAAAAAAAGTGGAGTGTTCCTTTAAGAGAGAGGCGAATTTCTGCAAGAAGTTCGTAAAACCATTCTTACAAGCAGAGCAAATTTCTTTGCAAATTGTTTGCAAAACCACTCCTAAAAACTGATCTTTGTGCAAATTATTCACAAACTATTACAAACAGTGCAAATTCATTTATAAATCATTAACAAAGCCATCACAAGCAAATTGTTTGTGCAAATCAGTCTCAAAGCCATTATGAACAGAATGAATTCCATGTACAAATAATTTGTAAAACCATTCATATGAGCAGATTTAACAAATCTGTTAAAAAAAAATGAACAGACCAAATTTGAGTAAATGGTTCATAAAAACCATGTTTTATGTAAAGTGTTACATTTACTTCAATATGAATGGTTTTCCGAATGTTAGATATTAAATTCATACTGCTCGTGTTTTATGAATGAAGCCCATTTAACAGACTGCAGTTCCACTCCTCACAGCCAGTTTTATTCTTGTTATATTAAATATTGTGTTTACTCCCACTAGTTTTTATTGCTGATCTACCCGTCACTGATGGCCAGTTAATTGACCAATACATTATTCAAGAAATACTAAAGGCTTCATTTTGAAGGATGCTACTTTCTGTGCACTTTCTTGGTACATTGTGAGAGCTGCTGTTTTCTTTCTTTAAAATGTTCACTGGACAAAAGCATTGCCAAAATGTACTTCATTGCATACGCAAAGACCTCTCAAGATGACTCTTTTGTGTATATTATGGGAGTCTCAACCTCCATTGCTCCTCTAATTCCTTTGAAACGTCTAGCTGGACTTCTTATGAAAGACAAGTGTTTTCTTAATTCATCAAGATAATCGCTGTTAAGTTTATACTAACTGAGCATAATGTGCACTATGAGACTTTCTCTTAGATGAAACACATTTGAATTTTATGAACTTAATACCCGATTTAATCAGCTTTAATCAGCAGAGTATTTGTTCGCACCAGCTATAAACAGAAATCTGCTGACCAATTTTCAATAAACTCATGATTGCAAAGGCCCAAGGTCAGAACTATAAAAGTGTCCCTCTTTTTAAAGTTATTTGTTCCCATAGGAAGTTACTAGTGTAAAGTTAGTTCTGTGTATGGCATTTATGATGTCACATCGATTGATATTTCGATCTCTTGATCTCTCTTTCAGCTCTTCATGCAAATCGATGCTTTGTATCCACGGAGGTTTGGAACCTGGAGCGACTACGCCAAAAAATACTGCAATGCACACTACAAGTAAAAACCCTTTTTTTAAAATGTGCAATACAGCATTCAAATGACAACTAAAAAGCATAAATGGCAAACAGTTTGAGTACAACCAAAAGTTTAACACTAAAATGGCTACATTAATTAAAAGACTAAGACTAATTTGTTTGCAATAAATTTTTAATTTAGCATTACCGTTTTTTTTTTTTGGGAAAACATTCTTACGAGTAGAATGAACTTGTAAATAATGTTTGTAAAACCACATCATGTTTTTGCAAATCCTTCGCAAAACTATTTTCATGATCAGTGAATTAAAAAAAAAAAAATTGTAAAATATTCTTATAGCAAAATTTTCAGCAAGTTGTTCGCAAAATCATTCTTCATTCAGAGTGAATTTCTCTGCAAATCTCTTGCAAAAACATTCTTACAAACAGATGTATTTGTGAAAAATATTTGTAAAAATTTCTTATAAGCAGAACCAGCCTCACGAGGACTGCAAATTTCTCTGCAAATCATTCGCAAAACCATTCGTAACAAAGCAGAATGAATTTGTGCATGATATTCATAAAAAAAACGCTCTTACGAGCAGAGCTAATTTTCCCGAAAATTGTTTGCAAAACCATTCTTAAGAGCAAAACAAATTTTTCTGCAAATTGTTCGCAAAAAACGTCTTACAAGTAGAATGAAATAATGCAAATTGTTCGCAAAACCATTCTTATGTGCAGAGCGGATTTGTGCGAAACGTTCTTAAAACCATTCTTACAAGTAGGGCAAATGTCTTTTTAATTCACTCAAAACCATTCTTAAGAACAGAATGAATCTTTGTACAAATCATTCATAAATACTAGGTAAAATAATAACATTTATTATATTTTTAATAGCATTTTATTTGCGTTTTTGCCGTACAGCTTTTCCATGTCAAAATATTACTGACAACTTTTGGGTGAAATGGTAACATTTTAAGTATATTGAAGCATTTTCATTGATATTTTTCAGTATTTCATGGAATTCACCTGTCTACCATCTTATTTTTTTCCCCACTAAGCTCCACTAAAGATTATTTTTTCTGTTAAATATACGTTTTACATCTGTAGCACAAGTCTGTAATCTTTTAGAATGCTGTCTAGGTAGACAGCTGTCTAGGGTTTGGTGCAGAGCTAATTTGTTTATGTGTGTGTGTAGCCGCAGCATTAATGTGAAGCTCAGATATGAGTTGTGTCATGAAGATGAGTGGTGTTCAGAACATCTGAGAGGAGTTTTGTTCCTCTCTTCTTCTTATCAAATCTACAGCAGAGAAATGAAACGACAGCGATTCACACAAGGGTCTCCGAGTACAAATTAATCTACCGAGGAGAAGACTCGAAAGCGCACACACAAATTTCTGTCAATCATTCGTATACGCAGCAGTAAATATAAAACATTCATAATTAAATCTCTCACAGACATGCACACACACATTTAAGATGGAAAAGGTCTCATTTCAATGATAATACCTGAGGATTTGGGGTGAAATTAGGTGGATATACAGCACAAGTGTGTTTTATGAATGAGTAAAATGTTTGTGTGTTTTTGTGTGCAGGTTTTTCGGGGCCAGACGGCAGTGGGACTGTCGCGGCGCATCTCATTTGGACGAGTTACACCAGCGTCTGAGCGAGATTATGATTCGCAGACTCAAGAATCAGGTGCTGACTCAACTACCACCCAAAATACGCCAACGAATCCCCTTCGACCTTCTCAAAGATGCTGCCAAGGTTTGCAGTAAACGTTTTCAAGCAGCTTCACAGTTATAGAATTTAAAAGAATATGGTTACCGTGTTTTACTTTATTTATTAGTATTTATTTATTTATTTGCTTTAAATTTATTTTATTATTTTTTTAGTACCAAGATGTTCTTGTTGTTAATTATAGTAAATTAATACATTAAGTTGATCAGTAATAATTCTATATAAATAAACAAATTTCAGTATAATGTTATGAATTGATTTTTTTATTTATACATTTGTTTAGTAATTAAATTAAAAATACCTTAAATCTAAAAATAGAAGGAAAAACACTTGTATCAAACCAAATAAAAAGAAACAATAATGATTACAAAAATGATTTACATTTATACATTAATTTTATAAGTAATAATACTGTAAAATACTGTAAAATTGAAAAAGGTAAAAACACTTGAAAGAAACAAAAAAACAATGATGAAAATAAGACTTTTTTTTCTAATTTATATATTGATTTTTTGTATATATTTATACATTAATTTTACTTGTAATTAAATTAAGAATACCTTAAAACAAAAATATTTAGAAAGACAAATATTTGAATAAAACAAAAATTATAGATTTTTATACATAATTTCTACAATATTTTATACTGTACTATCCTTTATATTATTTTTATGTTTTATGAATTTTATGTATACATATTTACATATACATTTA
>CM071959.1:13472500-13482500 GCA_036784905.1 Acrossocheilus fasciatus | reverse complement strand
TGGATGGATGGATAGATGGATGGATATGGATATATATAGATGGATGGATGGATAGATGGATGGATATGGATATATATAGATGGATGGATGGATGGATGGATAGATGGATTGATATGGATATATATGGATGGATGGATGGATGGATGGATAGATTGAGATAGATAGATGGATTGATATGGATATAGGTAGATAGATGGATTGATATGGATATAGATAGATAGATGGATTGATATAGATAGATAGATAGATAGATAGATAGATAGATAGATAGATAGATGGATGGATATGGATATATATAGATAGATGGATAGATAGATAGATAGATAGATAGATGGATAGATGGATTGATATGGATATATATAGATGGATGGATAGATAGATAGATAGATAGATAGATAGATAGATAGATAGATAGATAGATAGATAGATTGATAGATTGATATGGATATATATAGATAGATGGATGGATAGATTGATATAGATGGATGGATGGATATGGATATAGATAGATAGATAGATAGATAGATAGATAGATAGATAGATAGATAGATAGATAGATAGATAGATAGATATAAAATTATTTTATTTTAAATTTTAGGGAAAATTTGATAACATCTCAGTGACACCACATTTGCCAGTCTGTTTTTAAGGTGTTCTAGGGTGTTTCTGACATGTTGCTACGGTGTTGTGAGTGGTTGTTAGGTGAAAAGTGTAGTCTCATGTCCCTCAAAGCAAGACTCTTAATTTTTTTTTTTTTTCATCAATCAGGCAAAAATCATAAGCCTAAACTCTTCTGAAACCTCAAAAACCCTTCCTGTAAACCAAACAATTACTGTACTATATCCACCCTAGCATCCGAGTTAAAGAAAAGTCAGCCGCCCAGCCCTCATTTCAACTTCATCCCTTTCTCTGAATGCCATCAGAATAACGGCCATCTGCAGCGAGTTTCCCTCCTCTAACGATGAGGGACAGCGTGAAACCGCCGCTAACGACCACCATGGCAACCGGCCCTTCTGTTCTCCACATCAAACACCGCCGCATTGCCATGGGAACGAGCTCCGGGAGAGCCGGACCGCTGTCGCGCCGACCTTAACTCTGACCTTTTTGATCGGCCGACATCTTTTCCTGCAGATCTCGCACTTAACAAGGTGTTTTTATGAGCTCCAGACGAGACCCGCCGCAACTTTCGCGGCTTTTTGCATCACTCACACGAACTTTAACGTCACAGTTCAGAGAAAAAAAGCGACTTCGCACAGGTTTGTCGTAAAAAAGCAAGTCCATTTATTCCGTTGGGAGTTTTAGACGTTCTTTCTTCTCGAATGATTTAAGCTACGACCACTTTATATCATCCCCCTGAGCACAGCATGCGTCTTGAATGAAGCTTTCCAGCGTGTGCGTATCAAACCAGCGCGAGTGTGAAAGCAGTGTGTGTATGTGTGTTATTTTTTTTTTTTTTTAATTTGTCAAACCCGTGTGTTCTGGTCCCCGCTGCTCTTGTCCTCTCCACTCTTTCATTTATTGTTTGCCACTGAGACGATATCCTCTCTCTCTTTCTCTCTCAGGGCAGAAATGTGCGGTGTCAGGAATGGTGCCGCTTTTTGAAATCGCTGTTTTTGCCAAGCGAAAATGAGTGAACCGGAGCCACCGCGCACACGCGTACACTCAAGGCTGTAAAAAAAAAAAAAAATCCTCCGTACTCCTTCACAGACAGTTTCGGGCGCCAATTAGGCGATATTAAAAAGGCAAAACTCTTCAGTAATGAGGAACCCGAGAGCAGCTTTGAAATTCAGGAAAAGAGGACTGGCTTCCGGCAAATTACTCTGTATGCTGTTCGTTTAACAACTACGCTAACCATAACGGGCATTAGCCAACGAGTTCATCTCGCAGTTTAGGGATTTTGAGGAGTTTCATGTATTTTTTGGAAAAGGAAAAACAGGTCTCACTGGATGAAAGGCGATTTGGGATTAAAGTGGCAAAACAACACCGTTAAATGTAGTAAAATCGTAGCGGCACTCATGGCAGATTGCAGTTATGAAGCCCAGCAACAGCATTGTAATAAAAGACGCTAGTGTTTTATTAGTAAGTACATTTATAGACTAGATTTTTACAGAAGAAAACTACTAGGAAGGTTGCCAGGGAACTTACTGGCCAAAAGATCAAGTCAAAAGTTTATTTTCTTAAAAAAAAATTTAAAAAAATGAAATTAAATGTATAGTAAAAATATAATAACAATATAAATAAAATATAGCGTTTTAGAAATTAATACTTTTGATCAATTCATTGTGTCTTTGCAGAATAAAAGTAAATTCATTTGTAATGTTACAAATCATTTCTTTTTCAAATAAATGCTTTGAACTTTCTAATGAAGAATAAAACATTTTACAGTTTCCACAAAAATATTAAGCAGCACAACATTTTCAACATTAATCATAATAAGAAATGTTTCATGAGCAGCATATCAGCATAATAGAATGATTTTTGAAGGATCATGTGACACCATCACAGGAATAAATTACATTTTAAAATACATTCAAATAGAAAACAGTAATTCTAAATTGTAATAAAATTTCCTCAATATTACTGTTTTTATTCAATTTTTTTAATTAAATAAATGCAGCCTTGGTGAGCAGAAGAGACTTTCAAAAATAAAACAATAAAAATCTATTTAACAAAAAATATACTGATCCCAAACTTTAAAAAAAAAAAGGTAAAGTAGTGTATATAAAATATAAAATGAGATGTAGATATTTTTATTTATTCATTTATTTATTTTAAATGTGTATATATAACGTTGTTTGTGTCCATTTGTATCAAATGTAGCATTTGTTCAGAACCAATTTCATGTCTAATTTTTAGACGTTAGATCTGAAACTTTCCGTTTTCTAATTCATTTGTTAATGTATTAGAATGTTTGAATTTTTAGAATGTTAGAATTCCTAAACGACATTTCCTGGCTGGATCACGGTATGATTTTTCTTCTTTTTCTTTCCATCTCTCTCAGGCTGGAGCGGTGAAGGACTATATAAAGATGATGTTGGAGACCGAACAGCTGAAGTTTCTGGTCTTTGCTCATCATCTCAGCATGCTGCAGGCGTGTACCGAGGCTGTCATCGAGGCCAAGGTGTGTGTGTGTGTGTGTGTGTGTGTGTGTGTGTGTGTGCGCTTAGACTCTAGTGAAAGCAAAAGTATGTCAGCACCTCAACCCTGTTCATTAAATCAGCCAGCAGCCAAGCCTGTCACACCGCCGTCCCAACACACACACACTGACCCATTCAGAGAGAGAAAGAGAGTTGGATGTTTGTGTGTGTGTGTGAGCTGAATGAGAGATAAGGCCAAAAAAGTGTTTGTGTGAAAGGGAAAAAAACAGAATGAAAGGGCTTGACAGCACTAAAGGAGGTGAAGGAGAGCGTGTTGATTCCCTGGGTAGAGTTCATTCTTTGCTTTAACACATTCCCTCAGTAGGGCACTGGTTCATTCTTATGGCAAAAGAATAGGTCAGAGTCTTGCTGTCAATCAGGTGAGTGTGTGTGTATATAAACCACTAGTTTAAAAGTTATATTAAAAACAATTTTCATGCAAAAATGTCAATATTGACATCATTTACTCACCGTTGTTGCTGAACATCTAAATTACTTTCTTTATTCTGATGAGCTAAATTAGAGAAACTGAATATTGTGCCTTTGGAAATATTCAAAATTATTTATAAAATATCATTCAAAAATAGTCCATTCGACTCGTGTTCTATATTTCAGGTCTTCTGAAGTCTTCTTGATATCCATCCTAGACTCTTTGATCACATTTCATGAAGTAACGTTGTCCAGTTCATGAATTAAATGGTTCTTCTGAGTTGGATCTTTGAGTCGGAGTTGAATTTGAGAAACTGATCAGGGTTACGTTTCTAAAAAGCATCGTAAGCCTAAGTTGATCGTAGCTCCATTGGTTTCAGTGGGTCTACGATGTATTTAAGCTTACGGTGCTTTTGGGAAACGCAGCCCAGTATGTTTGTAATCGAATCATTCAGTCTCATTCTGTTACTTTTCTTTCAGTTAAATGTGAGTTGAGTTTGAGAACCTGATCAATTCGGTTTGTACAGTAAATGAATCATTCAGACTCATTTTGTGAACTGATTCGATTTGTACATGTAAATGAATCATTCAGACTCATTTTGTGAAATGGATCAAACGATTCAGTTATTTTTCTTTCAGTTAAATGTGAGTTGAGTTTGAGAACCTGATCAATTCGGTTTGTACAGTAAATGAATCATTCAGACTCATTTTGTGAACTGATTCGGTTTGTACATGTAAATGAATCATTCAGACTCATTTTGTGAAATGGATCAAACGATTCAGTTATTTTTCTTTCAGTTAAATGTGAGTTGAGTTTGAGAACCTGATCAATTCGGTTTGTACAGTAAATGAATCATTCAGACTCATTTTGTGAACTGATTCGGTTTGTACATGTAAATGAATCATTCAGACTCATTTTGTGAAATGGATCAAACGATTCAGTTATTTTTCTTTCAGTTAAATGAGAGTTGAGTTTGAGAACCTGATCAATTCGGTTTGTACAGTAAATGAATCATTCAGACTCATTTTGTGAACTGATTTGGTTTGTACACGTAAATGAATCATTCAGACTCATTTTGTGAAATGGATCAAACGATTCAGTTATATTTCTTTCAGTAAATGGGAGTTGAGTTCGAGAACCTGATTAGTCAGGTTTGTAAATTATTATTTAGACTGATTTTGTGAACTGGATCAACTGATTCGGTAATTTTTCTTTCAGTTAAATGTGAGTTGAGTTTGAGAACCTGATCAATTCGGTTTGTACATGTAAATGAATCATTCAGACTCATTTTGTGAACTGGATCAAATGATTCAGTAATTTTGAACCTGACCAATTCGGTTTTTAAATGAATCATTCAGACTCATTTTGTGAACTGATTCGGTTTGTACATGTAAATGAATCATTCAGACTCATTTTGTGAACTGATTCGGTTTGTACATGTAAATGAATCATTCAGACTCATTTTGTGAAATGGATCAAACGATTCAGTTATATTTCTTTCAGTAAATGGGAGTTGAGTTCGAGAACCTGATCAGTCAGGTTTGTAAATTATTATTTAGACTGATTTTGTGAACTGGATCAACTGATTCGGTAATTTTTCTTTCAGTTACATGTGAGTTGAGTTTGAGAACCTGATCAATTCGGTTTGTACATGTAAATGAATCATTCAGACTCATTTTGTGAACTGGATCAAATGATTCAGTAATTTTGAACCTGACCAATTCGGTTTTTAAATTAAACATTCAGACTCATTTTGTGAACTGATTCGGTTTGTACATGTAAATGAATCATTCAGACTCATTTTGTGAACTGGATCAAATGATTCAGTAATTTTGAACCTGACCAATTCGGTTTCTAAATGAATCATTCAGACTGATTTTGTGAACTGGATCAATTGATTCAGTAAATTTTCTTTCAGTAAAAAGTGATTTGAGTTCGAGAACCTGATCAGTTTGGTTTGTGAATGAATTATTCAGACAGATTTTGTGAACTGGTATCAAGTGAATCATTAATTCCTTTATTTCAAAGTCTGATGTATAAACTAATTATTTTGAGTGGTTTTGTGATCTGGATCAAAAGATTTAGTAATTAAATAAAAAATGTAGACATAAAAAATATTTATATTTATTATATATTCTATTAATTTTATTATATTTATTTATTTAATTAAAAAAACAAAAAACATCTAATTATCAAGAAATATCAGGTGATTTCCAGGCCTGGAAAAGTCATAGAAATTAATTACATTTTTAAGATTATGGAAACAGTATGGACATAAAAACTGGTTTATTTAAATTTAGACGTATTTATACATTAAATCATTTGGTCCATTTCACAAAACCAGACTTTCAAATCGTACTGGTCAGGTTCTCAAAAATCAGCTCACTGACTCAATGATCCAGGTCTTAAAAAATTCATCATAAACTTTGGTGTGACTCAGACTTTGGTGCACTTCTGAATGGTATCGGCCCAAATCTTGCATTGCATCACTTGACAAATCCATTTTTTGTTGTCTAACAGACATTTCATCAGAGCTGTTGATTCATCTTTTACCACGATCCGTTCCTCTTGTCCCTGTTCACACAGCGGCACGCTGAAAACACTTTGCACCCTAAAGAGCGCGGCTGGTTGCCGACATGGTGTCTTCACAGATGTCTCACTGTTTTAATGAGAGCTTGTTTTGTCAATTTCCTCTTCGTTTTGGCCCCCAGCCCCCTCTCTTTTCCTCCATCTCTCTCTCACTTTCTTGTATCGCTGCTCTGTGGCCAGACGTTTGATCCCAGACACTGTGAAGATTTTCTTCAGCTTTTGCTTTATCTGTCTTGCCGTTAATTGGTGCTTATGAATCTTATGGGGAGGAGGGGGCCTCGCACCAGCAGGTGTGATCGCACGCAAATGGGGCGGCACACGCGCTCTGACGCTCTCACACCTGTCACGCTCCTCACACCCCGAGCGAGAGATGGGAAGAAAAGTTAGGCAGGAAGCTAAAATTAACACGGGTGCGAAAATTTCTGAAGTTGTGCGAGGCAGAAAGAGAAAGGTGTTGTACACCGCTTCACCTGTGTTTTACAGCTGTCAGATGATGGTAGGAAGATGATGATGCCAAAAACGTACTTGAAGCGCACTAAAAAGTTGCCAACTGCCAACTCTGGATGTGTCACATTCGCAGGAAGTTTCAACTTTAGTGCATTAATGCTCTCTGAACAACCACAGATCTGCAAAACTCAGTCTTTATTGCGTCAATCGATGGTTATGAGTTTTGTGACTTCTCGCAATGCTTTTAGTTGGAAGGGATTTGATTTAAAGCTGCAATTTTTGCCTTAATTACAAAGCTTTTACGCATAGATAAAAGACTGAAAATGTTAAACCCCCAAATTTACTTTAGACTCTCTTCTTTCTGCATTCTTCTTTTCCAGGCTAGTTATATCCGCATCGATGGCAGTGTTCCATCTGCAGAGAGGATCCAACTTGTGCATCGTTTTCAAAATGATCCAGACACGCGTGTGGCCATACTAAGTATACAGGCAGCTGGACAGGTAAACAATCTTGTAACACCTCGACCTTATGAGCATCGTGCTGCTGTTTGTAAATCCCCACACAACTCTGTAACAGTTCCTTGTAACATCCATATTTCTTGTAACACACTCTGTTCTTCTGTATGCTTCATGCAAGCTTGTAACATTTTAATCATTATAAGTATGTTTTGAAATGCTTTATACAGCCTTGTAACATCCCACTGTACAGTAATCACTGTAAGTTCGAAATGCTTCAAAAAACCTTGTAACATCTCCATCTTGTAAACATTAGCGTAAACATTTTACGCAACCGTGTAAAACCTCAACCATAAATGTATGACATGCTGTTCAGACATTACAAGGTACGTTATGTTTCACATAACTTCGTTCTCGTAACATCTCGCTGTTCTTTATTTTTCTCAACCACGTAACACTCTCAAGCGTGTCAACTTCAGTAACTTCACATGCAAATATTGCTGTCATACTGTATGTAACAGATGACTCTCCTTGTGCTCAGGGTCTGACATTTACGGCTGCATCTCACGTGGTCTTTGCTGAACTCTACTGGAACCCAGGACACATCAAACAAGCAGAGGACAGAGCACATCGCATAGGGCAGACCACGACGGTACACATCCACTACCTCATCGCCAAAGGAACCTTTGACACTGTTATGTGGGCCATGTTAAACAGAAAGGTAGCTCAACCTTCAGATAAGGAAAAAAATGTCACCTTCAGTATCCAATAGATGCGCTCAAAAAGTTTCCCTGTCATTATGTGAACATTTTTATAGATTACTTTAAATGTACAGTTTTGAATTGGTGCGAACTTAGTTTCCAGGCTTGCCAAAGTACTTCTAAAATAATCAATATTTAATGTCTTGGGACTAAATTAAGTGGCAACACAATATCTACTGTAAACTTTGGAGAGACTTGTTTGGAAAATGTGCCTTCATTTGCTGAGATTCTTACAAATGATATTGGACAGGAAACGGTTACGGGCAGCGCTCTGAATGGAAAGAAAGAGTATTTGAGAGCTGAGGTGGGAGACGAAGAGAAATGGGACTTTCTGAACTTTGCTAAGGCGTGGACGCCTAGCGACACAATGAAAGGTGACTCTGAGGACGACAAGGATGGAATTTTCTTTTCTCATGTACGTAAACATTTCATTTTATTATTTTTTTGTGGTTTTGTATATCCTTATTTATTGTTATAAATGACACGTAAAATTCTTGGCTAAAGCCGAAGTCAAAGAAAATGAAACACTGGGCCGAAGGCCGAATACCGAACACGTTTTTTTCCTCCCCATGCATTTTTTTTTTCACCATTGCATAAATTAAATAGCCAAAATGTGCTTTTTACGATTTTGAAAAAATTAATAACAAAACAACAATTTAAAAATATTTACTAAACACTGAACATTCTAGCAAACATTATACCAACATAATAATTTTGGTTGCCAAACATTTGGTGTATCCCTAATATGCTATATGCAAAAATTCATAGTTGTTTTCATTATAGCAAATGAAATTACTACTTTTGTAATATTTTTTCTTGATTGATTCATCATTGCTAGTGACAGAACTGATACTTTTAACATCCCTAAACATGACAAGGCTTCCCACCTTCCAGTCGTGGAAACCTGAACCTCACAAAGTGCTTTTCTCTCTGAAGTGTCTTTGGTTTCATCACTTTGCTGTCATGAGATGTAGTTTCTTAGCCTCAAACACTTTGTGTGTCACAAAAAGCGTTCTTTTTCTTCCCATCCGCCACAGTTTGAAAGGGACAAGCAGCATGACATCCGATCGTTCTTTTCCCCCTCTGTGAACAAAGAAAAGAAGAGGAAACGAACCGGGGAGTCACCCTCCGACGGATCTCCTCTCGCCCAATTACCCAAGGAGGCGGAGCCTGTTCGGGCCCCGGAGATCCAGAGCTCTGATTTGAAGGCCGACCAGGGGGAGGATTTTTTTCCACAGGTGAAGCGGTTTAGGCAGGTTAGCCCCTTGTCGCGACGCGGTGGTAAGAAGAGCCCCCTGTCGTCCCTGTGCGCCCCCCGAAGGCTCTCGGCGGGACTGCAGGCGCCGCGCCACAGTCAGAAGTGGAAGTGTTCAGCATGTACATTCTCCAACAGCGGATTGCTGCTACGCTGCGAGATGTGTGAAAGTCCGCGAAATGCACAAAAAGGTGAAATCTACACACACAAACTACTGTCCAAAAATTTGTCATTTTTCAATGTCAGCAGCCTGCATTTGAGCAAACTTTTGCATGAATCTCGTTTCGCACTGTCCGTCCTATGGCCTGAAATCAAGTGGCTTGTTGAGGACTTGTGCTGTTAAAATTCAGACTGAGCCGCCATTTAACTTTAGCTCAAAACTGCTTGGGAAAACTAAGCAAGCACTTAGCAACACCCTTGGCAATCACAATATGCTAAAACTATTCAAAAGAGCTTGGCAATTGCTTAGCAACATCCAGACATTATCACAGTTATGGTACATGTTCTTAATTTATAATGGGGTCTAAAAGTCTGAGATCGCTAGTGAATTCTAGTTCACATTTTTAAAATGTAAAATAATTCAATGAAATAATTAAATTAGATTATTGAATGTATAGTATTTATTTATTAATCAAATATATTAATAAATATATATTTTTTGTATATTTTGTGTATTAACTAAATTGAATTTAATTTTAAAAATAATAAAATAAATGTACTTTTTATTAAATGCATAATATTTCTATATAATGTTTTTTAAGCTTGTAGCATAATAGTTTTAATGAGAAGTTAAACTATTTGAACAATTTAAGAATGTCTTGGTTTGGTTTGTCTTTTGTGTTAATGAGAGCAGCACTTGAATCATAACAAATATATTAATAAATAAATAAAATAAATAAATATATATTTTCTAAACTAAATGTTGT
>CM071959.1:13455000-13470000 GCA_036784905.1 Acrossocheilus fasciatus | reverse complement strand
CAACTAATTCGAAAATCTGACATCCAGGAAATAAATGTCTTAGTCAGCAGTTTTACCACAAATACAGACAAGTGATACCACCACAACCACCAGCAATACTTAATTGTGTCTGCTTTACAATGAAACACAAGCTCATTGCTGACATAACATTCATTGCGACCCATTTAACAGATGCATCATTTTAAGTAAGAACAACTTGAACAGCAATAAACAATAACAATACAGCGAAATAATCGACTAACTATGATCATCTAGCTCTCTATTTATCATTAAAAATGATTTAATCATACCTTTAGCTTACTCAGTAGTACTACATTCTTAGTTGCACCTTTTGCGAAGGAAGTTTGTGTGTCAGATGTAACAATTAAAATGTGACTCTGTGAAACGGACTGTCCTAAATTGTTGCTGTAGTAGCGTCATATTAATGCTAGAAAGCCTATGCATGATGATATTTAATGATTTTTTTAAATATATATTTTATATTTTATTTTATTTAGATTTTTTTAGAGAGTGGTATTTAGCTGTTTGTCCTATGTTTTTATAGATCCACAATCATAAATTTGCAAAAATGTTATTTATTTATTTAATCTTTTTATTTGTTTGTTTGTTTATTATTTTATTTAAAAACTATATTTATTTTTATTATTTGTTTTTAAAGCAATTATTTTTCTGGCCCTTTTAAATGTACAGACAAAAAAAAACTTAAAAATATATTTTTACTATTATTACTGATTTTTAGACTATACTGGAGTGGCATTAAGCCGTTTTCCATGTACTTTTATAGATCTGCAATAAAAAAAATTGCATAAATATGTGTGTGTGTGTGTGTGTGTGTGTGTGTGTGTGTGTGTGTGTGTGTGTGTGTGTGTGTGTGTGTGTGTGTGTGTGTGTGTGTGTGTATGTGTGTATATATATATATATCTTATAATTAATTTATTTAAATTTTTTTATTATTATTTTTTATATTTTCTTATTAAATTTAGTTAAGCTTAGTAAAAAAAAAATGTAATTATTATTTTAAGACAGTTTGGCCCTGATGATCACGAGTGTTGTAAATTTGCAGAGAAAAAAAATTTATTTATTGCTGTCCCCTGAAAAATCCCATCATGCATCATTTTATTCATTTCGACCTTCTGTATACCTTTTTTTCTTCCTTTTGAAAAAGAAAAAAAATGAATCCAAGAAAGCGAATGTTTTCAAACATGGCATTTTTACCCATTTGCCCTTGCTTTCAACAGATCTATGGTCATGATGGTGCCCATTTACACATCTCATATCATCCAATTTCATGTTTTGAAACCGGTGCATGATCTACATATTATTCCCGGTTTGAACCTTTCAGTATTCGGTTCATCCAAGTTTTTAGCCATCCGTCCTGGACCGTTACAGATCGGCGGCCACAAAGGTGGCACCGCAGAGCCACTCCAGACAGTGATAAGGGTTCAGATACGCAGCGGGAGTTGTTTTCTGCTAGTGTCTGGCTTTCTTTCGGCAAGCCGGCTCGTTAAGAGACAGCACAGCAGTGGAGCTTTTATTCGGCTTCTCACAAATTCAGCTGACATTTTAGAAGATCCATACGAGACCTTTCAGTGAGAGCGAGAGTGAGAAGGAGAGGGCGAGAAAGAAAGAAAGAAAGGGTAATGCAAAGCTCGGAGGGGATGGTGTGAAAAAGAAGAGCGCTAGAATCCGAAAAGGGAAAGCGAACGAGCAAATCAGAGGTGTGGAAATTCATTAGCGGCCCTCGAAGGAAGACAATCGTAATTATCAAACTCCTCCACAGCCTCGCGGATCCAAATAAACCGCCGACATCAAAACTTCGTCATTACGGACCGAGCGTCCTGTCACGTTTTTGACGATCGGCTCCCTCAGGGAGACGGTGAGACAACAGCTACGAGACAGATAATGTATTTCAGCGCCTCCACATCGTAAAGATGCTTTTCTGAGATGGAAGGGCACAAGGGAGGCTTTAAATGTAGACCGTATTTTTTTCCCCCCGCCGTGTCCCGTGGCGCCATATGGCAGAGAGATGTGAAACTGCTGGTCTGAGGGAAGGAAATCAGTCAAACGCAAAACAGACAGCATCTGTTCCTCGCTCGGTGAGCTCGATGCGTGTTCGCGTTCTTCCCGTCAGACGACTGCAGAGAACTGTGACGGCCCTTTGTGGCGGTGAGCGCCCGGCCAGAGGCCCACATTAAAGACTAGCTCAAAAATGAAAGGAAAATTGAATCATTTGCTTGCTCCCATGCTATTTTGGATGCTGGCAAAAAGAGAAATTGCGAATAATGTCCTGGTCGCTCTTTTCCATGCATTTACAATGAGCTTTTTTCACTAACTCCTGAAGGTGACCGGCCTACTTTAGATCAGATTAATATCATGCTTAATTCAATGAAACAAAAAATACAAATAACAGTAATTTATGCAAGCAACACATGAAAACAATAATTATATATATATATATATATATATATATATATATATATATATATATATATATGTGTGTGTGTGTGTGTGTGTGTGTGTGCGTTTTATTTTTTTTACTCTAATTAAAATATATAAATAATGTGTTTATATATCATAAAATTTGACATTTGATTAATAGTATATTAATCTCTTATATATATATATATATATATATTAATCAACTTGAATTAAATAATCGTAATTTATTTTAAAAAACAAACTCAATAGACAAAGCTATTGTTTTAATATATAATAAAATTATAATAGAACGTTTTTATTAAAAACACAATTTAATTTAATTATTATTCAATTCTAATAATTAATTTAAAAATGTAAAAAAAAAATGCTTGCTACGGATGCGAAAACTCAGTAAATCCAACCTGGTCTGATTATTTTTTATTTTTTTATTTATGACGGACGAAAGTTTCGGAGGTAGTGTGTAAACGTGATTGACACAATGTGAGTTCATATTTATTTTTCAACGTGTGAAAATTTCAGACGAAAGTGTGCAGTGGCCTTGAGTCTGAAATTTTCGTATGCGTTTTTCATATTCGTTATCCTAAAAATTCGTCACGCACAGAAACCTTGCACACCAAGTCCGATGTGTATTAATTAATCAGTTGCGAAAAAATTTGCAAAACAGTACTAAATGGAGTCTAAATGCTTGCTACGGATGCGAAAAAAGCAGAAAATCGAACCCGATCCCAAAATTTTTATGACGGACGAAAGTTTCAGAGACAGTGTGTAAACGGGATTGACACAACGTGAGGTCGTATTTATTTTTCAACGTGCAAAAATTTCGGACTCAGTGTGCAATGGCCTTAAGACTCAATAAAATGGATTTTTGATTAATAGTATATATTTTTAATTAAAAATAATAAAGTTACAGTAATTCTATTTATTGTGTTTTTATATAATAAAATTGGATATTGTATTATATAATAGTGTATTTTTATTAAAATATTATAAAAGTTAAAACTTAACACACTGGATATTTGATTTTAGTATATATTTTTAATTAAAAATAATACTATTAATACAATTAAAGTAATTCAATGTGTATTATTAAAGGCAGATGTAAGGCTTTTGAAGATGCTTGGATAATGGGGATATATTTGATGAGATAAAAGATATGTAAAGATATGTCAGAAATGTTTTGTACTAGGGGGCCTTTATTTAGTTATTCATTTTATTTTATTGTATTATTTGATTACTTTTATTTATGTGTATGTATGTATTTGTGTGTATATGGGTATTTGTGTATGTGCATGTATATATTAGATTTCTGGCCTGTTTATTGTTGCATGTGAGCATTTATGCTATAAGTTTGTGTCATTATAACTAGTTATTTTAGTTAAGTAGAGTTAAAAGCAAAAATTAAAAGTACAGTAATACATTAAAAACTTAGTACATGGCGCTAATTATTGTATTCATATATAATACTTTTGTGTATTTAATTATTTAATTTTAGTATTTAATATTATAAAATTTGTAAATATAATCTCTTCTTTTGTGTTCGAAGAAAGAAATTAAGTAATACAGTCATTAAGCCAGCTTATATTAGACTAGTTTTGTGTTGTAAAATGTGAATATCAAGCTGAAACAAAACTGATGTATCGTTTATAACAGCGGACCGATGTTGACCCCCATAAATTTAACTCATCCTCTATCTCTCTCTCTCTCTCTCTCTGTCTCTCTGTTAGCTCCCAGCACATCTTCATCATTACCGGATCACCCCTCACCCTCCTCATCGCTCACTACCATCTGCATCTCTGATTCAGACGCAGAAAACGAACCAGCCACCCACAGCACCCCACAAACTCTACACACACCTCCAAACCTACAGGCCAGTCCGGATGTGGCAGAAACACACATGGATCAATCTGAAGAAACACAACGAAAGAATGAGTTCACCTCACAAACTCTCTCCAGCAGTGATCCAGGTCTGTTTCAAACACGTTAAAGGAATAATTCACCCTAAAATGTAAATTCTCTTATCATTTACTTTAGATCAACCGATATTGTTTATGAGTGATACTGATTGTTTTTAAGTGTCAAATAACCAGTATGAAGAACCAACACTAAACTAAAGCACTCAACACTAACTTCTGAAGGTGAACAGCCCGTTTTACAAGAATATTGCGTTGAATGATAATTTAATTAAAAAAACAAAATAAAATAACTAAAAAACTAAATAGCCTTTAAATACATTAAATATTAAAATACAAATAAAATCAAATATATGCAAGCAATATTGGATAGTCCAAAAAAAAAGTCAAGCAGTTATCGTTTTTTATGTACTGTAAAAGCTGATGACTGTGTGCCTTTTTTAAACCAATATTTGCAGTAATTTTCCCCTTAACACTTGTATGACTTTTTTTGTCATACAAGTTTTGATCTAAGTTTTGCCGAATACTACGAAAGCAATCAGTTATGAGACACTTACGAGATATTTCCGTGCCAGTTATACAGAAACTCCAGACATTTTTAATTAATTTTATTATTTTAAAAAATGTTAAAAATATATTCATAATTTTTGTGTATTTATAAATTTTTTATATTATTTTTAAATTATTAAATTTTTAATAAAAAATACAATTTTATTTTATATATAATTTGTGTAATTCAACAGTTATAATTTAATATTTTATATTATTAAAAAATATATTCATAATTTTATTTGCATATTTATCAATCTTTTATATTATTTCTAAAATGATTACTTTTTAAATAAAAATACAATCTTATTTTATGAATAATTTAACAGTTATTTCATATTTCATATTATTTTCCAATATATATTTAATATTTATTTATAATTTTATTTGTATATTTATCAATTTTATATTATTTTTTAAAACATTATATAATTTATATGTGTAATTTAACAGTTATTTCATATTTTATATTATTTAAAAAATATTACATTTTGTTTAAAAAAAAAAAAGATTAAAAAAAATGCAATAAAAGCTGGAGATTATACAAGTAATATAGACAGACCTTCAAACCTGAACGACTTTTTGCCAAAGTTTTTTTTTTTTTTTATATATAAAGTTACGAGTTACAAGACGCGCAATTCGGGGGTCAGCGAATCCGAAAAGAAGCAAAGAGAAGCTTGCACCTTTTGCGAAATATCTCCCATTGCGTTCTTTAAGAGAATATATCAGCCCTCGATGATCAAAATTACCTTCTAAGAACAATTTCACAGTTGCGTCACCGCAGCTAAGAGCACGTCTGCGTGAAACATGGATAATAACAGGCCATTTCAAAGCCAGACAATCGACGAGCGTTCACCTTTCTTATAAAGAGTGCAATTTTCAGACACTGCAGGGTTTGTCTTAACGCCCACCTTTACGACACACGCGCACAGAATCCCAGCTTCCCAGCAGCATACAGTAAGCATAATGGCTCTTTAATAACACGTTGTGATTGGCCAGCCAGTGACGGCTCGGCTATTTTAGACCGCAGTAGGGTTCTGGTAACTAAGCCTCGTGGGGCGTCTTTGCAGCGAGCCTGACCCAAATGAATGTAGAACAGCTCTGTGGGACGAAATCCGGACGAATCCGATTTCTCCAAGCCGCGGGATCGTTTGAGGTCACTGCGTACCTGCTGCATTCCAGCGTTCGTTAGCGCTCGCGTCACCTGACCTTTATCAGGAGCATAATGATCATCCGCTCCTCGTCCTCTCATTGCCCTGCTCTTTTTTTCTCCTCCTATTAGTCACTACGACTTTCCCATCATGTCTCTCTCTCTCTCTCTCTCTCCCTCTCTCCGATAGCTAATGACATTCACATTCAAAAGGAGTCAGACGACTCTGTTCCTGTGTACGACAGTCTGAAGTTCTGCGCCAGCAAAAACACCGACAGGATCTACATCTACGACAAGGTATACAGTGTTAGAAACCCGAGCAGCTGCAGTGGATTCAATATTCACGTTATTTTTGCCAAGATGTTGTTGCCTAACATCACGAATGTTGC
Source organism: Acrossocheilus fasciatus (assembly GCA_036784905.1). Classification (NCBI taxonomy): domain Eukaryota; kingdom Metazoa; phylum Chordata; class Actinopteri; order Cypriniformes; family Cyprinidae; genus Acrossocheilus; species Acrossocheilus fasciatus. The sequence continues at coordinate 13,463,563 of CM071959.1, read as the reverse complement.
GATAAAGCATTTTATTTGACTCTTGACATTTCCTGAGCATTGTGAGTTTTAATAATAATGTATCTTGCCATCAAAATGGCACCTTATTTCTGTGAATCAGTTCTAATGAATCCTGTGTTTTAGTGAATCGAATCAAGTGTTTGATTCAGTTCTTTTACTGAAAAAAAAATACTGTGCTTGGGGCTGAATTCAGAGTTTGAACCAGTTTGAAAAGTTGATCTAAAATCATCTCCTTTAGAGCACTGCAGAAAAGAAACTAGATTAACTAGCTGGCATCACTAGTAAGGATTAGTATTGGTAAGGATTAGAATAGTAAAGATTGTTTCGTTCATAGTTGAGTGAAGAGATTTACACTTGGCCTGCCAACGATTTCACTGCCCCTGATTTTATTTTTTTTATTTTTATTTTTATCTTTTTTTTTTTTTTTTTTTAAATTGGAATGCATTTTTTGTTTATAATGTAGAATTTTATAATTAAACTCTTATATTTAAAAAATTCCTTTTTATAAAGAATTAAATGTAGAATTTTATATGTAGAATTATGTAATTATACATATAATTATATAGAATTAAATGTTAATTGCATACATAAAATATAAATGTAATTTTATAAATACATAATACTTTAAAAATACATGTTAAGTATTTAATGTTAGGTCCCACTTTATATTAGGTGGCCTTAACTACTATATACTTACATTTAAATTAATCATTTGATACAATGCACTTATTGTGTACATGCATGTTTTTACATTGTACTTATATGTTTAAAAATACCTATATGTAATTACATCTGTAATTAATTTCTGTAATTATATTTAGAATTACACTGTTGACCATCCCTTACACCTTAACCCACCCTTAAACCTACCCATACCACTTAACCTGTCCCTAACCTTACCCGTATCCCACCTTAATAGCAGCAAAAGTGTTTTGCAATACAATATGAACACAATAAGTACATTGTAATTATTTTATGATGCAAGTACACAGTAGTTAAGGCCACCTAATATAAAGTGTGACCTAATGTTATTTAAAAAATATTACTTGTTTTAAAAAAATTACATTAATATTATTTTTTGGCATAATTTAGCAGTTTTATGTAGGGTTGGGTACTGAAACCCAGTACCAATATGGCACCGATACCTGTGTAACCGGTATGTACTAGAACCGAATCAGAACGCAGATTTCGGTGCCTTATTTCGGTGCCATGCCTGAGCAATCGATTGAAATATTTGTCTCTCCAAAACAAACGTAAGAAGCATCATCACTGGCACCGCACGTGAAAAATAATTTCCCCACTGAGAAAATGCATGTGAACTCAAGTTGGAAAGCTCTAATAATACAAGTCCAACAAATCTTTGTAGTAACGCGAGCATGATGTTTTCACATTCCAACATTTCACAACTCGGGAAATGAGAGCATCCGAGGAGCGCGTGAATGCAGAAATGACACTTGCTCTGATGGCGGCAGGTAGCCCTTCATTAACTAACTAAGCTAAACATTCTTAAATTAAAATGCCTCAAGCTAAAATTATCTTTTATACACGTTTTTAAACCTGTTGTCCAACAAAAGAGCACATTATAACCTTTGTAGTCCACAACACCAGTTAAATGCTTCCTTTTGTGGTCTGATGTAGCTTCTTGTCACAGAATGAGGCAGAAAATGTTCCATAGGCTACTAATACATCGATTGGCAATGGAATATAAATATACTTAATTATTATGAAAATACCAGAGATAACACAGATAAACTATACATTGTCATACTCGAGTGTTTATTGTATTTGTTTTATCATTCAAAACGTTTATATCTTGTTTACTCAGTTACATCCTTAGCGATGCATTTGTCCATATCGGGGATTTCCTGGAGCTTCATGAGTTCCGCTACATCTGTGACTGGATATGTGGATTTTTTTTGCGAGGGCGCCCTCTGGCATCCAGTATGAATGAAAAAGACATTATGTGTTTAGTGCTAATGGCCAATCTAATTACTGATTGCTAATTTTTATTTATTATTATTTTTAAGTATTGGTTCAGGCACCGTTTAGGCACCAGTACCGTTTTAAAAGTATTGATTTGGTACCGGTATCGAAAAAAAAACGATACCCAACCCTAGTTTTATGTAATATTTTTTTATATATATATATATATATATATATATATATAGCAGGTCCTAATATTTTAAAAAACTTATTACTTTTATTTAAAAAATGTATTTTAAAAATAGCAATAATAGGTGGAAATTATATTATATTATAAATTATAAAGTATTATAATTTTACAGAAACTCCATAAATGCATAACACTTCTGCTGGATCATGATGGCATACTGTATTTCTGGAAAATCAGTCGCACCAGTTTAAATTGCATTATTGAGAAAACAAAAAAATGCAGATAAATGGCATTGCTGTAATTCTTATATTATAAGTAATTCTTTTGACCACATCTAATCTATATTAGCCAATCACTTCACCTAACTGACATCTGACAAGCAGTATTCACAAGCAAAAGTCAAAAGAAAATTGAGTGTATAAATATGAGACACAAAAATGAATTTCTTATATAACCTATTGTCAGAAGCACTTCTATTCTTCAAATTCGTTAGGATTTCTTTTGTACTGAAGCAACCCGTATCTGCATCAGTGGCTCTAATATGAAAATGGCCCTAAATGTTCTCTGGATCGAGTCTTGAACACACGGTTTGATAGCCAGAGCTTCCAGTGTTAATCTGAGGGCAAATAAAGTGTTGAAATCTCTCGTCCTCGTTTGTACAGCGACACACCGGGATTCTTATAGTTCTCTGCAACTGTATTAAATGGAAGCAGATATAAGCAGGGGGCCTCTAATTGACTTTGATTGAGAAATATTATCCGGGTTGGTTTTTAATAAGAGCTTTTCCTGAGGCCATCTCAGCCGAGCAGTGATGAATGGTGGAGTTTAGCAGGAAGACAGAGGAAGAGCTGGAAAAGATGCCTGCCGTGGGCTGGAAATGTAATCTTTTGTCTCCCTGTGGACAGACGTTGTGGGACGGCGGTCCAGCTGGTGGAGGAAAACTGGACCGCTGCCTGTAAGGGCCGTTCTCGTGATTGGCAGCTCTTTAATGAACATCTCTCCGCTCGCGTGAACACGGCTCGCTGTCATCATGACCTTGAGGGACGACCTTTGGGTCTCTTTTCATATTCATATTTCTCGCTTAAAGTAACAGCAGTGTTACTTTTTTAGATTCTCTGACTGCACTGATTTATATGTTTTCATTATTATTAATTACAATTTTTATGCATTTTTAGGCATTAGAGTTGTGTTAGTGTTCTAATGTTTTTCAGGCAGTATTCACTATATATTCACACATATATATATATATATATATATATATATATATTAGGGCTGTCAAAACTAATGTTAACGCAAATTCATTTTAATGGCGCTAATTTTATTAACGCAGCACGCATTTTCTGTTTGACCCGTGGCCTCGCCTGTAGTTGGAGAAATGGATGGAGATGCTGACAGTGTTGCCAACTTAGCGACTTTTCAGACCCCTTTAGCAACTTGTTTTTTTTTTTTTCAAAAAGCGCCTAGCGACCAATCTTTAGGGTTTGCCCAAACCTTATTTAGTTTCTGAGACTCGCCGCACAAGAGCAAGGTCTCTCTTTCCAGCTGCACACACACCTCTCTCTTTTTCTCTCTCTCCGCGTCTGCTCTGTTCAGCGAGCGGCGGAGATGAGCAGCGCTTTCAGTTGAAACGGATATTATGTTGCTTCTCTAATTTTACATGCAAGTATAGCTGAAATCACAGCACAGCTATTGTCTTTATCTTATGTGTAGCCTATTTAATTTCATCAGACGACGGCTCGATTATAGGCTAAATCACGATTTTTGTTCAGATTAACATCTTGGAAGGGAGAGCTGGTTATGTAGTCTTAATGGGTCACGTTTCAGTCACTATTTCATATTCGTTCCATTGTCTGACAACAGAAACAGTAAAATATATCAGTGAAAACAGTTTTATTGAGAATTTGGCTGCATCAAATTACAGTATGTGGCACAGAGAGGCAAACAAATCCAATAATAAATAATAAATGTACATTTTGCATGTTCAGAAGTGAAAATGTAAACAGGTCTGTGTCAGTTTATTGCTCAGTGCAAAGAAAGAGAAGCAATGGGAACCTTCATGTGTCTAATAGACATGAACAAGTTCTTTTGAAAAACTTCTATGACCTTTGAAACATGTCTGGTCTTCATGCTCTGTTGACTATGGTTTCAATGATAAACATATTTCGCATAAAGCATCCGCATTGTCCATGCCCATGTTGAGCAGAGTACTAAAAACTTGAAACGTATTAATTTAAGGTACATTTCGAACAAATAAAAATGTGTGATTAAGTTGCGATTAATCACGAGTTAACTCATTACAATCATGCGATTTAATCATGATTAAATATTTTAATTGATTGACACATATATATATACATATATATTTATTTATATATTGTGTGTGTGTGTGTGTGTGTGTGTGTGTGTGTGTGTGTGTGTGTGTGTGTGTGTGTGTGTGTGTGTGTGTGTGTGTGTGTGTGTGTGTGTGTATGTACATATATATATATATATATATACACACACAAAATATAATTATATAATTTTAATGTTTATAATAATTTTATATATTTTGTGTATTTTACATTCATTTGTTCTAATTGTATTTTAGATTTTAATTTAATGTTTTATTTTTTTAATTATTTAAAAATTATAAGACAGTTTATATTTAATAAATATAGTTTATGGATGTTCATTAACTATTAATCATGACATTATTGGTTAGGTGGTTCTTAATTTTATTTTATTTTCCACACATGTATGCATACAGACGCGCACACACACACACACACACACACACACACACATATATATATATATATAGATATATATAGATATAGATATATATAGATATATTAATAAGATATATTATTATATTTATATATATGTACGTGTGTGTGCGCATGTATGTACATACAATTAAAAATGTGTTTATAATCATCCGCTCCTCTCATTCTCTGTGTTTATAATAAATGTTTATAATACATTTTTAGATTTTGTTTATTTCACATTAATTTGTTTTAACTATTTTTTTATATTTTAATTATTTAAAAAATGTAAAGAAAGTTTATATTTAGTAAATATATATTTGATGGATTTTCATTAGCTGCAAGTGTGAATCATAACATTACTGGTTAGGTGGTTTCAATAATTAATTTCTATATTTTATAATTATATCTTGTTTTTGTCAAATTATTTGATAAATATATAAAATAAGACAATTTAAATTGATCTTTTCATCGGTTTTATCTGTGGTTGTTAGTCATGTGAATTAAGTTAATCACTTTTAGTTGTATTTGCAATATCTGCAATTTATACTTATATATTCATAAATAATTGACTTTTTCCTTATTTGCTAAATATAGTTATTGAATCTTTTTTTTATTTATATGCACCAAAATACTTCTGTACTTACATTTTAAAACTGGTCAGATGCCCCACAGATACTTCAGTGAACTCTTTTGAGTGATGACAGAAATGATTCATTGAATCATTTTGAACAAATTCACTGAAGCTATAAGTTTAAAGGAACTGCTTCACAGAAATGAATCAAATTTCAAAACAATATCAGCACAAGTGCAGAGCCTAAAACTAGTCCACCAGCAGAGTCTTGAGGAAACGTCAAATAAAAACAATTCAAATAAAGCGCGATACTCACAGTGCTGGTTAATTTTATATTATCAATAAAATATTAAATATGTAGTAAATATTCAGTATATATGGTCGCTCAGCACTGAGTTTGGTGTGTGTGTTTCTACAGGAGGGCCTCCCGCTCCACAGTAACTTCATTCCCTTGGATATCAGACTGCAGAACTGGGAGGAACTGCCACCAGAATTCAATCACAGCGAGAACAGGAGACAGGTGTGTGTGTGTGTGTGTGTGTGTGTGAAGGGATCTTCAAGTACTGTTTCATCAGATTTCTTGAAACGCATCTGTGTGTGTGTGTGTGTGTCAGGTTGTGCGATTCGTGCGCGAGTGGAGCTCTCTGACTGCGATGAGGCAGAGGATGGTGAGGAAGAGTGGAAGAGTGTTTCACAGCCCCATCCTGCTGCTAGAGGAGCTCTCTCAATCCCAGCGCCGGCACAGCAGCACCTCCAGGCAAGAAACACACACATACACACATGTGGGCGGATCTGAATCTCATTGACTCAGATGTGGGTGTCAATCAAATTAAGTGTGAGTTTGTTTGTTTGTTTGTTTGTTTGTTTGTTTTCCCCCACACTCAAAATGTTAAACTTAATCATTAAAGTCATGGGACCTTTGTTTTATTTTAATTATATATTTTATTTTATATATTATAATTTAGTTTATAGTTTAGTTTCACATTTTTCATCTATTTCTGTAATATATACACTACTGTTCAAAGTTCGGGGTTGGTATACATTTTTATATTTTTGAAAGTCCTATGTTCACCAAGATTGCACTTATTTGATCAAAAAACTGTGAAAATTGTGAAATATTAATGCAATTTAAAATAACTGGTTTATATTTGAATATGTTTTAAACTTAAATCAAGGTTCCTACAGGGTTTGGAGAAGTATGGAAAAAAGAAAGCAGAGTTTGGAAAAATATTTGTGTTTCCAGACTTTTCCCCCTATTTATTTATTTATTTTTTAATAGAAAATTAAGAATTTAATGAAAATCAATTCATTGAACAAGAAGTGAGATTTCATGACAGCTGTTTAGTGATTCTTTAGTGATTGTCAAATATGCATGTTTTGATTATGCAAAATGCAGGTTATAAGCATTTTGGGTTTCTTCTCACAATAGCCTCAAGGACCTTTGCAAAATAAAAAATATATAGACTTTGGTGTGCGCATGAGAAACCATTAAACTTAGCATATAGGACAATGCACACTGAGCCACCTATTGTGACATCAGCCCATTTCGCCGTGTGGTATCTTGGCCGCCACAAAGTATGTGTTAAAGAGACCTGAGGCCTTGAAATATTGCATACTGCCCTAATGAAAGCCTCTGTTAATTCATGTGCATCCATGTTCTCGTTTTATTCACAGTGATGCACAAAGGAATATATTTTATATCATTAAGCATGCAAAAAAAATTCCTATGCGCATGTGAATTGTTTCTCGAGGACACAAAAAAGTGTCTTGTGTGCATGTAAAAGTCTGTATTTTTTTATTATTATTCTTTTTTTTATTTTAGGGACTCTGTAGGTTGTCACTTCAAGAAAATAAATGAAAAAAAAACCCTGAGAAAATAAAAATATTGGCAGATGACTGTACTATATACCAAATATAAAGCTGAAAATAATGCTCTATTAACCATTTATGCTAAATATAGTCCAAAAATCTACTGAGAGGTTTGGAAATTTGAGTCTGGAAATGTATGGAATTTTAAAATGGAAAATGGTTCCTCCCTGTTAAATTTATTCCTGTTATGCAAAGCTGAATTTTCAGTGTCACGTGATCCTTCAGAAATCATTCTAATATGCTGATAATAATATTTTTGTAGATACCATTATACTTTTTTTTTTTTTCAGGATTCTTTGATAATTAGAAAGGTCAAAATAACAGCATTTATTTGAAATAAAAAAATCTTATGTAAAATTGTCACTTTTAATTTAATGCATCCTTGCTGAAGAACAATATGAAATTCTTTCCAAATAAATTACACTGAGCTAAACTATATTTTATATTATATTATATGTATATTTATGTATTTTTTAAATGTTATATTAAAGTTAATCTATTTAATTTTTATTTTATATTTCTTGAAATTAATATATATTCATATATATATATATTCTTAAACTTTTGTATTTTAATCATTAAAAATAATAATAATAATAATAATAAAGTATTTTTTCATCCAATTCTTCAGTCTTATTCATGTGGGTTTTAATTTTATTTATTTATTTTTTTTCTGTTTCTGCAATATCTTTTAGTTGATTTCTGCAGAAGTTTCACCTGAGGCTATGAATAATGTGAGATGATTGGTGCGGTAGTTTTTAATTTAATACGTTTTATTTGAGGATTTTTCGACGCATTACAAGCATCAGTTTGCTGTTCTGTTACACAAACATCAGCTCTGTGTGCTCTTTCTGGTAGCAGATACTGTACTGCCCTCTTCATGCCACCACGATGTTCCCTTTCTGGCACTCAGTGTTCCTCACAGTCTCTCTCTCTCTCTCTCTCTCTCTCTCTCTCTCTGTCAGGTATCTCTCCAGACAGGATGTAGCTCAGACCTCCATCGCTGTGGCCCAGAAAGAGGGTGGAGCTCTCCGCATCATCAGCAAGGACAACAGTCCGAAAAGACAATCCTCATCCAAAACTACTGACCCCAGCAACAGGTCTGACCAGCCATAACACTTAATAATAATAATAAAAATAATAATAATAATAACTGTTATTTTTGTTGACGTTATTGCTATACAAATTTAGTTATTAATATTATTAATTGATGGCACAACAATAGTTACAAATGACAGCTTGTTTTTATGTGATAACTTATGC